>VXBB01017406.1:2602-13665 GCA_013399915.1 Illadopsis cleaveri | reverse complement strand
CCCCGCCGCTGCAGGGGGCGCTGTGCTGCTCGGCTCCACTCCTCTCGCACACGGTAATGGCGGACGCAGCCGGCCGGAGGGATGGACACAGCGCTTCCTTTAGGAGCCCCAAGGAGCAGCCGGCTGTGGTGCCCTTCCGGATAGCAAAAGGAGCTGTGTCAGGGACCTCGGAAGCAGGAAGCTGGAACAGCAGGGAGAAGCAAAGTCCCGGAGTAGTACAAGAGATGCATCCCTTCCCTGGAGTTGTGGCCACTTCTTTAGGCTCTCTTAAGTACCCGGTCCCTGNTGAAAATAACACAGGAAAAATCTCATCTTCATTTCAGCACCAAATCCATCTCAGTAGCAGCAGCATTTAACTGCTTTTTGTACTATAAAACTAATTAGCAATCAAGGCTATTCTCCAGAGAATATAATGCTAATGAACAAAATTTTTGTGTCCTTTGGTGCTTTTCTCTATAAAATCTGGTACAAGCCATCAGTAAAAAACACACACCTACCCTGGTCTGTTCCCATACNAAAGTCCCGGAGTAGTACAAGAGATGCATCCCTTCCCTGGAGTTGTGGCCACTTCTTTAGGCTCTCTTAAGTACCCGGTCCCTGTTGTCTCCTAGCAACACATATGGGGTAGAATTCCTTGAGAGAAAGAAACAAAAGAAAGAATCCTAAACCCCAACACCACTACAATTAGTTAATTAAGGGCTAAATTAGGATTACTGTAGGTGGTGCAAAATAGAAGAGAGACACAAAAGAAGCGTTGCCTCAAGGCTTTCAGTCTGCAGGAGGCTGCAGCAACAATAATGCCCTCAGGCACACGTGCAGGGATGCAGAGCTGCCTTGTGGTGCTTGCTGCATTTTATTTCAAGCAGCACGCATTCCATCAGGCCTCCAAGGGTTGTTTGATAGACCACAGACAGCTGAATATGGTGTTTCTCATATTCAGAGAGCATAATGGGCAGAAGAAACCCAAAATATTCTTTTTAGATTCTGTGTAAATGAAGAAAATAGAGAATAATGGAGAAGGGAAGGAAAACATGAGAATGCTCATTGTGTCATTACAACAGAGGGACAATCTGCAGAGTGATAGCCACAGAGGCGAGACCTTACACATGAAGTCAAATATCTGCCTGTTTATTCCACATGGGAAAGAAGATGACAGGCTTAGGTTTTCTAATTGGAGAAAAAGGGCATGAATGAGGTACTTGTGAAGATATGAATAAAAATATAATAGTGTATTCATTTTCACCCCAGAGATATAAGAAAAATAGTTTTACATGGAGGCATGCTTTGTATACAGAATTTCTTACAACTCTAGAAAGCTGTAGGAAAATGGGAGAACTGATAGTAGCTCCACCATTTCCAATCATTTACAGTCTCTGTGGATATTCAGTAGGTAGCCTCATTTCACCTAGTCTAAAATCATAGCTTGAGATCAAATGCAATTATGGGTTCTAAGATTTTTTGATGCTATAGGCTTCTTGCTACTTCACCAGAATTTATGAATATTTTATTTTCTTATATTTTTGTTACCAGTTATTATGGATGAAAGGGATGTGTGATTTATCTGACTAGGATAAGGGACCTAATACAGGATTCTTATCCTCTCTCCTCACCTTGTAGTGGCATTGGACTTTATTTAAACCACAGCAGTTTCTAACTGACAAACATAATGACAGTGTTTAGCTTTCAAAATCTTTAATTTGACATTTATTTCATTGTGGCTGTTGAACTATGCAAATGTATTGTATTCGAAAGTTGATAATTTGATTTTGCTTCTATAGTGTGATAGAAGAGATATAGAAGGTCTTGAAATTGCCAGAATAACACCAGATCTGAACACGTGATTTCACACAAAATATCCTAGTTAGCTGCTTGTGTATAGAATTGATGGGTATATCTGAAGATATTGACATTCAAAAATATTTCTATTTCATATAAATTTGTCTGGAATAGGTCTATCAACATCTTGTTGCAGGCATTTGATAAATTAAATTTGCATTGGTTTTATTGGACACAAGATGCAGTTTTCTGAGCATTCCAGTTAGATCAAAATTTCTCTGAAATTTAAGTTTCTGGAATGAATAATAGTATTTAAAATTTTGATTAACATGCATTCTGACTATACCTTTTATATTGGAAGATGCAGAACAATTAATGAAATTTATCTTAATTTTCTTTATGTATACCTATTATTCACAGGTGCTAACTGTATTTTCCACGCATAAATAGCTAAATTTGTAGGTAGTCTTTGAGCTGTTCCCCCTATGTACTATTCATGCTAGTTATTGATTTCTGTTCATTGGACTCCACTATTATTTAGCAACAGAATTATCAACAATTAGTATGTCACGGAAATATGTTTTCTTAAAACATCTGATAGAGTCTTGATGAAAACATATGTAGGGACTAGTTGGGCAGCAGTCAGTGGGTGAAGAACTCTATTATGCATCACTTTTTTGTCTCGAAGTCTACTCCTCTCTCTTTTCCTTTATTATTTTTATTGTTGCTATTATTTATAATGTTTTACATTATTTCAATTATTAAGCTGTTCTTATTTCAACACCCAGGCTTTAGCTTTTTTTTAATTCTCCTTCTCATCCAGCCAGGGCTGGAGGAGAGAGGAGTGAGAGCAGCTACAATGAACTTAGCTGTTGGCTGGGATTAAACCATGCTCTGTTAGAAAAGGCTACACATTTAAAATGCATAAATTGTGGGTTATGACAATATAACATATAAGTACTTTGTGGTGCTTGATACCACCAGATATTACTGAAAATTATAAAATACAAAAATTATTTAACATTCATGAATAAATATCGTATATACTGTTAGACTAAGTCAGCTAGAATAAAAAGTCAATCAATCTACATGCTTCAGTGTATAAAATAATTACTGAGTATTTCAGGAAGAAATTTAATCCCCTATATAGATGCATTGAACAATTGTAACAGATATATTACGTTCTTCAGACAAACCTTATGTGAACTCATGGAGACAAGACACTTACACAGGAAAGCTATTGCTTTAATTTCCATACAAAAAATGCTTAAGATACTTAGGAAACAAAGGAAAAAAAATGCAATTTCACCAAATCTGGAACGTTCAAAAATTCTAGCCTGATATTTTTCCAGGGTAAATCAATCTTTACAGAAACAATAATCACTAAAGTCTCTGCAGTAATTTATTACCGCTTTCATTTTTTGATGCATTCTATTTAAATTTGTTCACAGACTAATGTACATTTTAGATAAAACTCTGAAGCAAAGCCACAATGGGTATCAAATAAGTCAGAACCAAAACTTTCCCCATCCCAGCTATGAAGTAACTAATCACCAGTCTAGTACATTTGCAGAAGGAAAGTATTTGTCTTTGAAATACCTAACTTCACCTTGTAAACCACAAAGGTGTGTGGTTATTTTTTAATTAAGAGATACCTCTTTCGCTCACAGCAGCTTCACTCATCTATAAATATAAGTATACAGATGACAAGGGAGGAAGGAAGTGGAAGAATAGATCTAAAGTGGAGAGTTAAAATTGTATTAGGATTCATCCAACAGAAACAACAGACACATGACAAAGCAATTGTCACAACTTCTTAATGAGACCCCAAGGCATTTTTCTTGAGCTGCAAACTGAAAATGTCAAATAGATTAATTCAAACTAATACAGCTCACCAAGAACATTCTGGGCTAGGGTGGTTTTTTTTTATCTTAAAGAAAGTGCTGCACAGAATGCGGGGCAACACTACAATGATACTGGATACACATAATAGCTTAAAGATTGTTACAGAGCAGCTTTGATTAGCAGCGGCACAATAAATACCATGAGCACATACAGTAATTCACCACATACTTTAAAATTTCTGTCTTTAGGAATATTTCAGCATGTTCAACAAAATTAAGCTTTTTTTTTTTTTTGAATACTAGTTATCAAATATTAATGAGGGAGGGGTTTTATCCATCAAACCATTCTGATTACAATCTTACATACCAGTTTCTCACAGAAAATTTGTACAATATGTGGCTTCTTTAAAGCTTAACCTAGCTGAGAAAAATTATTCCCATAAACTTCTTGGCAATTTGCTTCTCATTTGTAAGTGGCAGCTCTTCTACTGTTCAGTTCTGCCAGGCCAAAGCTTGGCCAAAGCCTGGCCTATGCTATAGAATCTGCTACTCTGTCTTGGGCAGATGATCAACATCACCCCACTCTGAAAATGTGAGGAAATAAAGATAGCATGCTTTCCTCTTTCTTCATCTCTTCCCCTACAGGTCACAGAGATTAGACATCAGTTTTCTGAGAGATCAGGTTATTACAAGACTATACCGCAAAGTTGTATAATGCATCAATTGTGAGTATTACAGCAGGATGACACAGTCAAACACGTGATCTCTGGGTCAAGAAAATAAGAAAGTATAAATTTAGACTTCCCAACATGAAAAGTCATGAGGATCAATCTGATGTCCTAAGATTTACTTTGGGATGAAAGCACAGAAGTACCTTCATAAATTTCTACATACTGTGATTCACAACTATCACCATCTAGAGGAGAGATCTCTGAGTTTTGAGAAGTGATTTGATACGCAATGCTATCATTTAATAGTAACCTCTATTAAATGCAGTTTCGTGATTCCTCTGTATTCTGGTTTGTTAAGCTTTTAACATCCTTTTTTGCTCCCAACATGTTCTGTTTGACTTCACAGCTGTTTGATCTCCTTTGCATCTCTTTTGTGGTTTTGTTTTTCCCTGTGGTTCCTTCCAGTTTTTTTTGATTTGTAGTTCTGAATGCCTTCCCATTACCCCCATATTCACTAGATTTTCAGGTTATTTCAAGGAAGGATGATTTCAAATATATCCTGTTCTACTCTAAGCACACCAAGAGGTAAATTTCAGTAAAATGCAGTCATTTAAATGCACAACACTTATTAACATTAATGGCACTCATGCAGCTAAATTCATTCAGACATGCTGAAAATAAAACCACAGCTCTTCTCATAAGTGAAAATTTCATGAGGATGTTTTGCCCAGGAACTCAGTGGCCACACATAACTACTAAGAAAGTAACAGGGCTCAAGGCCCCTAATTGCTGACTACACAGCATAAATAAGTCCATGACGTTCTAAATGCTCTGTTCTACCAAGTGCAGAATCTTAGAAAAGATTTTATGTATCCTTTATTAAGATACTTCAAAGCACTACATGACTTCATACAAATACAAATACCACAGGGAAACACTGTAACACAAAATTTTATATATTTCAGGCCAATTTTTCTTACTTAAATCGTGAACTAACAAAGTGATCTCTTTGGTTGAACAGTAGCTGAACAATGCCCTTCATGCTGAGTCAACCCAGTACGAATACACACATCAGAATCAGTTTTACCTACGCTTAACCATATCACATTGGAATCTTCAAAATTTGGATACTGAGCATTGGAGGAAAAGTGCCTTCCAGCCACAGCTTTTCCCTGACTATTCTACATATCAGTTAAATTACATTACATTAAATAGCAGTTTTAAATGTAACTCCAGTTAGTTAAGAAATTGCATTTTAACCTTCACTCAAGTGGTTGGTTTTTTCTTTTACTGTCTCAAAGAAATATGTATGTACCTAAAAGGCCACTGCTAATGAAGTTTTTCAAATAATTTCTCTTAAGAGATTTACTTTTCTTCAATGCCTTCATTTTTAAATCTATTTCAGTTAAAGCAGTCAGACTCTATAAGCATCTGTTATTCAATCCTCTTGCTACCTTGCTTCTAATTTCCATGCTAAAGCCCAAAAAGAATCCAGTTGCAGAAAGACAATTTAATAACGGCTCAACTTTTTGTTTTCAGTTCCACACTAAATTTGATATAACTGCTGCATCATATAGTGACTCATCTAGAATATAACCTTTAAAGATACTGATCTTTATAGAAAAACCAAAAATAAAAAAAGGAAACCCAGATAAGCACATTTAACAGAAGCATATCCATATCTAATTCATTACACACTACACATTTTCTGCAATAATGATTACTTTCACAGCTTCAGCTGAAAAAACAGGAATCCTTTCCTGCTCAGAGTTCCATCAGACTTCTCTGTGCAGTGCCGAGCTAAATGAGAAATCAGATCCCATGCTTCTTGTTAGAAATAGCAGCACTTCAGAAGTACATAAAACATTAAAGACTCAGCACGGGCATTATACATCCACTTTTGTTTTGCCAGGTGTCCTCCACTCCTTATATGCTCAAAACTAAAGGACTCAGTAGCCACAGAGGTTGTGTCTGAAACTGGTAAGAATTTGCAACACTTCACTTCCCTGCCCATCCACATAGCTATTTGTCTTAGAGTTATCTTAAAAAATCAATGAACCAAGTATTTCAACATTGTTGAGATGAATATATTGTTAGATGGTATTAGTAAGGATTCATCTCTCCAGTACTATCTGTTTGGTTTGGGTTTTTTTAATTTCTAATGTGGTTTATGGACCCTTACAAGAGCCTTGAGGAGAGCCTTTTTCGCAATGTATTTTCCACATTCAAACTTCAAGGTTTAAATAAATTACTAACCTCCTAGGTTATTAATTTATATACTAGTCTTCTCATCAGGCTCTAAAAACATGTGAGGCCCAGACTCACGGCTAGTGTAGTTTTCTGGAATGGATGCAGCACAGTCCAGCTTCCTACATCTCTATAGTCAAAACCAGTCATCCCAAGTTTAACTTCTAACTAAATGATGATTTGCAAGGTGATCAAACTTTCTGTATGATGCAACACTTTTAAAATAAATCTTAAAGCAGATCTCTTGGTCTATGTGAAAAGTGGGCAGTTGGCACTTAACCTGAATTTTTGCTCATTTGAACTTGTTTTCAACTCTCTACTAATATATTCCCAGTGCCACAGCAAAAACACGAACAACAGCAGTCTACAACCCTATTTTCCATTCTCTCACCATCCAGGTTGAACTCAGGACAACTGAGTGTCCTGATAAATTAAAAAAGAATGAATGTTTAAGTGACCTAAGCCTCTGCAGGTATCTCCTGGAAATACTGTGGAAAGTTTGAAAAGCACAAGTTTTGCTAGCACTAGCAACTATAATTTCAAATTAGGCAGAAAGGTGGCTAGGCAGAATGCACCAGAGAGTGATTTTGAACTTCTGTCATTCTGATACATATGAAAGCCTGGACCAAATCTGTGCCTAAGGAAATATTTCAATGAGATCACAAATGGAGAAGGAGATTTATGGTGCACAACAAGTAATAAAAAAGTACAGAACAGAAACAATTTCTTTCACAAACAGAAAGAGAATATGCAGAATATAGATTATATAATTTGCCTTCCCAGATTTCTCAACTGACACACTATCCTTTTAATTATTTCCACTTCACATCCTCCTCCAACTGTCCCCCCCGCAACATCCTGCTGATAAGAGTCTACAGAATATTTGATGAACAAAGATTTGTGGAAAGAGTGGAGTTTTCTGTGTCTAAAACCACAAGAGTAAAGGGTACAAATTTGGAATTTTTTGCGTGTGTATATAATGTTGGTCTCCCAAGAACTCGGAGTTTCCATTATCTGGGCACAGGTTTTAATCGTATTAACAGGTCTTAATGAGCTTAATTTGGCATTGCAATTTCAACGACAACACTGCAAAAAACTGTAATGAGATGTGTGCCACATGCACTGTATCTGACTTTTTTGGACAACACCCTTGTGCCCACAGAGTTCTAAAAGGTCTTCAGGCAAAAACCACTACTGATGTAAAACACAGCATGGTGATATATCATCAGTTAACATGATCTTGTATAGTGAGTATCAAAAATATGAAGTGCAATGAAAAACAAACACTTTCACTGTTACCGCAGGTTTGGTTTGTTGGTTTTTGAGTTTCTTTAGGATAGCCACACAGAATTCCGTGATTATTCACAAGGACATTTTTAATCCATTTTGTATACTTTGTACGTGAGGCCTCTCAAAGTAAAAATCATTAAAAGTGCTCATCTGGTGATGGCAATGCCACAAATTATTTTTGTGTATAAAGTAACTGTGACAAGAAACTTTTCCCACTTGCTTACAATGTGGATATTATCAAGAGGCTCAGATCCCCAAAATCTCACTCTCTCCCTACACACAAACCCATGTATTCAGACCTGTTATGCTGATTCCCTCATGCCTGTAAAGATCTTTGAGACTGCCACATTAAACACACTGGAAAAACTGGAAGAGTCTATGCAATACTTTAAGCAGTTGCAGAAGGAGCCATCAATGACACAATTTCTTTCAGTACCTTCACTTTTCTTATAGTTTTTAAACTTTGCTGCTCACAAAGGCTAAGAAAAGAGGGCAAATGACAAAAAATCCTTATCATCAATAAAGCTGAAGGTAAGACAATGAGTAAAACTTCTCAGGCCTTTCAGAACCACTGATGCAAGGACATTACAAAGACGGAAGAGCAGAAGTCCCTTAGCAGGCATCAGCTGTCTGTGAACCATTGTGCCAAGAATCCAGATAAGAAAAGGAATCACCAAGTTGCAGAGGAAAAGCAATTCCAAGTGGAAATTTTTGGACCCTAGAGCCAGAACTTCCCATTTATTCTTCAGACCCTGCTGCTTAGAAATGGATCAGGAGCTGTTCCTCTACCTCTGAAGTGATTCTAGAATCCATGTTATTAAATGATTTTTCCTTGCTTTCTGCATGAAGAAGCTCAGGCAATATCAGGTAATATGCAATACCAAGGTAAATACAGAGAGGGTGTTTTCATCCTAGGAGTTAGCTGCAGCTCTCCAATCTTGCAAGAAAGACACCTGATCAGATAGTAATACCCAGGAGAATGAGGTTTTATCCATAGCTGTTTTAATTGAATGTTGCACATTCTGTTGCTACACATTTTCTCTGCCAAGTCACATGGACTTCATATTACTCATTGTGAGAATTTAGCTCAGTATGTAAGAAACATACTTCAGTAATGAAACTGTAGATAAGTTACCATTCGTCATGGTGATTTCTCCTAATGTTTGAAAATTATGTGACCCCTTCTTTGGCTGCCATCCCATCCTACCTCCTGAATGTCCTTTGGTAGCAGCGAAATAATTTAATGACAGAATGCCTAGAATTTCAGAATTGAATATAGTACACATAAACAACTGATATTTAGCTTCTACCTTCCTGATTACCCACTCTGAACTACTGAGGATTATTTGAAGAGAGATTTCAGGGGAGAGTGGGGGTTAAGGGAGAATGTGTCATAGACTGGGTCCAAGTTGTTACCCCATGAGCAGTCACAAACATTTTCATATCTAAATCATTATTTCCTCTTTACTTTTCTTTGCTTAGTCCTTCATTACAGGGAAAGGAAATAAATTGATAAATTCTGCAAAAAGCAATAAATTGTCAAATATTTAATGCAGAGATCATGACTCTCAAGTTTCATGACTCAGGGCAACCATAAAAACAACCATGATGACCGAAAGGTAGGAAGAAGAAAATTAGAACTAAAACAGAAAGATGACAGAAGATGATTGCTGTCTAAAAAGGAAGGCACAATTACCAGGAAGATATGAATACTATATAAAAGGTAGTTGCAGGAATTAGATATAGTTTTTGAAAATGGACAAGAAACAGTTAAAAGTTGCTGAAAAGGCTAGAAAACACCTAATTCAGAGTTCTGCTGAAAAATTTTGCAGCAAAATTTTGCAAGCACATCACTTTCATCATATTCAAGTCAGCCAGCAAAGGCACCTGTAGAGTACTGGAGAGGGGAATCCTGGTCTAGCAGGAGACAAAGCCAGCAAGACAAAGCTACGTAGGGTTTTTTCCATCTAGATTTCTCCATGACCATACAGTACAACAATTTAGACATGTAGAGAGACAAGCAAAACAAAACTTAATTGAAGTTAAATTGGCCTTCATTCTGAGTATCACAAACACACAAATGAAAGATATTTGCCAAAGTGATGTAAACAAACTGTACTGTTTAACTTGATTATTTAAGGGATTAATCTTTGATGTTAAACAGCACTGATTACTCATTATTATTCTTTTATAAGTCTACCATATTAATTAGATTTTGTTGGTCTATTCGCAGACTTATAGCAAATAGATTGATGAGATTTAAAACTTTGAAACTTGAAGCAGGTTTTTTGCTTCTCAGCAGAAGTCAATATTTCATGCAAGTAAAACTAAACATTTTAAATAGTATTTTCTTTTGTCCCCTGAAGGAGAAAAAGGATTGCCTATTAAGACTTCTATAGAATACACCTTTTCCATGGCATTTTCACACTAATGCATTTTCAAATCCATTCAATTTTTAACACAGGAAAGAATGAATAATTAAGCAACACATTTAACATTTACTATTACACACCTGCCAGCAACTCAGTACTTTAATTAAAAATCACAGGAGAATGTGCAGAAAGGCAACATTATAGCATGGATGGGAGAGAAAATTTTGTCATTGTATTTGTTTATATCCATTCATAACAGCATTTAAAAACAGATGAGTAAACTAAAAATAATGCAATACTCTCATTCTATTTGAGTTCTGTCACTTTAAGAAAAAAGCTTATTGTATTGAACACTACAAAAAGCAGGAATGTTTCAGTTCAAAATGCAGCATGTACCATATGAAATTTGGTATTACATAGAACATACTCAAACCAAACATCAATAATGAGGACAGACTAGAAGATAATCTACCATTTTGCTAGAGAATGTAGGAAAAAAATTAGGGAGGCCAAGGCTCAGTTTGAACTCAAAATGGTGACTTCTGTAAAGGACAATAAAAAATGTTTCTACAGATATATTAATGATAAAAGGAAAGATAAGGCCAACCTTTGCTCTCTATTGGATAAGGGAGGGAACTTAGTAACTGCTGATGAGAAGGCAGAAGTACTTAATGCCTTCTTTGCCTCAGTTTTCAGTGAGAAGACAACTTGCCTTCAGGACAACTGTCCTCCTGGCTTCGTTGGTGGTATCAGGGAACAGAATAGTCCCCCCATTATCCAAGAGGAGGCAGTCAGAGAACTGCTGAAATGCCTGAATACTCATAAATCTATGGGCCCAGACGGAATCCACCCCAGGGTGATGA
>VXBB01017391.1:123782-137962 GCA_013399915.1 Illadopsis cleaveri | reverse complement strand
TTGCTTCATCTCCCACTTTTTTACTTCTGAGTTGATGCTCTTAGAGAAGGGATTTTTTGAACAAAATCAGTGTCCTGGAAAATATCTGATTGCTGCAGGGGTAAAACTTTTAACTGATTTTCACACAAAAAACGGACTAAACTTAGAGAACTTAGGAAATGAAAATAGAACTTCTGTAATGCAATCTCATTTATTTTTTCATTATATCTGAGGAAGAGAAAATCATTAAATGGTACAAAATATTCCAGGAAAAAGCCCCAGAGCCATAATTATGTAATGAACCCAGAGTTGTCTGTTACATTGTATACTGATTGAGGGTCAGTAGAAGAAGGGGAGAGTATATATGGAAGCAGTCCATATATTTTTGCCGTATTGCCAATTTGAAGACAATATTATCTGAAGGTAGATTATTTTTTGCCGTATTGCCAATTTAAAGACAATATTACCTGAAGGTAAATTATTGGGTTTCTATGCTTCTTTTCTTTTTTATCTTATTTCTGTCTGTGTAGAACGGGAGGAGTTAGATGTTAGTGGCAGTATCACAGAGTGGTTTGGGTTGGAAGAGACTACAGAGGCCATCTGATTCCAAACTCCCCCTTCTTCCAGCCAAGGTCAGGGATGCCGCCCACTAGACCAAGTTGCACAGATCTTTGTCCTACCATGTCTTGAACATTTCTAGGGATGTGACATCCATAACTTCTCTGAGCAACCTATGCCAGTACCTCACATTGTCACAGTGATTCATTCCTAATATTGACCCAAAGTCTTTCCTCTCGTTAGTTTAAACTGTTCCCCCTTGTGCTATCACTATCTGCTCATGTAAAAATCACTTTCCATCTTTTTTACAAGCCCCCTTTTAGTACTTGAAGTTGCCTTTGGTCTCCCCAGAGCTTTCTGTTTTCCTGTCTGAGCAGACCCAACTCTCTCATCCTGTCCTCATAGGAATTGTGCTCCAGCCCCCTGATCCTCTTTGTTGCCTCCTCTGGACTTGCTCCAACAAGTCCTTGTCCTTTTTATACAACGCCAGAGCTGGATGCAGAGCTCCAGGTGAGTCTCATCAGAGAGAGCAGAGGGGCAGAATCCCCTCCGTCCCCTGCTGCCCACGAGGCTCTGGATGCAGCCCACGACACGTTTGGCTCTCTGGACTGTGAGTGCTCTTGATGGGCATATCTAGCCACAGAATCAGGTTGGAAAAGGTCTCTGGAATTGATTCCAGCCTGTGATCAACACCACTATGGTCAACCAGACCATGGCACTCAGTGCCATGTCCAGTCTTTCTTTGAACACCTCCAAAGATGGTGACTCCACCACCTCCCTGGGCAGCCCATTCCCGTGTCTAATCACCCTTCCTATGAGGAAATTCTTCCCAATGCCCAGCCTAAACCTCCTTTCATTCTACTGAAGGTACGTCCCCAAGGTCCTTCAGTGTTCTTTGCTTCTAGTCTTTCACTGGTCTGAAGGAAAATATAAAACATACATAGTTTACAAACGACTCCTGATGTTTTTGTTGGTGGTGATTCAGTCAGAAACCATGCTAAGCTGAAAATCTGCACATAGTCTTATGAGATGTGTTTGCAGTCTGATGTCCGTTTTAAAATAAAAATAGGAAAAGATCTTAAAATATCTTCTCTGAAAGAAGACAGTAAAGAGCTCAGTCTTAGCTCAAGAATTAAGGGCTCTCTGGGAATGACTGAAAAATTTGTAACTAATATATAGATGGTTTCTTAGAAAATATTTACTTTAGTAGAAATTTTTTTTTCATTAGATCCAGTAGCAGCAAGGCAACAGCAAACACATGCTCAGTGTGGAGACATTAATAAACATTGAGGGAATATTAAATATATACTGTAGGCTATGTGGGCATTTTTGACAGGGCATGTAACGTGTGGAAATACGGCCAACTGTCTGCAGCAGAAGCAGCAGTTCAGAGAACTTGGATTTTTCAGCTGACCTGTTGATATTACAGCTGATTTAGGATTCATACTTCTTTTAATGTATTTTATAAGGGATAAAAGAATACAAGTGCTTCTTCTTCCTTTACAGTGGAAAGGTGTTGGGAAAGTAGGAAGGTAAAATGATAAAAAGGTTTGAATATGCTCTTAGTATAGCTAATTTTTAAGGTTTTGACAGGACATTGAGTCCTAAAAAGAGGAAACTGAACGCTTTAAAGAAGTCATTCCATGCCAGCAGAAAAAAAGAATTAGAATGGTAAAGAATTCTCAAGAGATTGTTTCTGGAACTACATCTGAGATGCCTGTGAGACATCTGGAATGAAAGGGGAAGGGAGACTCTGAACTTCCCTGCACGTAACTGTGTTACCACGTGCACCATCTGAGAAGGAGTGTGCCAAGGCGGTCCTTGAGAACTTGCACCGCAAGAAAGCACAGAGCTTTTCAGTAGGAGATGGTCGTCACTGAAAGAAGAAGAGAAGCTGAAGATATAGGACATAAAAGTGAGATTTAGGAAGGATTGAATATTAGGAAGGAAGGGGAATAGAAAAAGACTCAAGTTTTGAGCAAATACCACAGTGGGAGAAAGTGTGAATGAAAGGCAGGAAACTGAGATGGTTATTGTCAAAACAAGGAGATGAAAAAGGGAATCTCAGAATCAAATAATGGTTGAGAATGAAAGCAACTTCTGAAGATTTTCTAATCAGCCTAATCGTAATATAGTGCTTCATTTAAAATAAAAATAGTAGTTAAAAGCACCAAACAACAAACCTACTGAAACCTCAAACCCAAACTAATGATCAGAACACTTGAATGTCATATGCTAGAGCTCCAAATCAAGCAATGAAGTGGTGCCTTACTGATAGGAAATTTGAAGACTTTTAAAAATTAAACAAAACTTGACTTTATTATGAACAACAGGAGATTAATTCTACTTATTCATTCTAACTTACAGTTACTGATTTCTCATTACTGTCATTAAACATGCAATTAATTGTAACCTCTCTGAGGTATTTCCAGCTCATTTTCTTATCAGTTTTATTCTAGAATTATTTATGTCAGCTCTGTAGCCTGTCTGGTCTTGTAGCTCTGATGGAAGTTCCTAATGTGCTGTGGTATCTTGTCTCATTGTGGAGAAATGGCAGCCTCTGTTAAAGTTGTATTTGCTTTGCTAGAGACCAGTGAATTATGTGCTGTTGGATCATAGGCAGTGTTTGTGTAGTCTAAACAAATGGGGTTGTCTTGAGAACCTTGAGACTTTTTTTTCTTTCTAAATGAATGATCTTCCTTGCTTTGCCAAATACTGAAACTCTTCTCTGCATTAGATGCCAGAAGAGTTTTGAATTTTTATATGGAAAGACCTCAACATATTAAATGGATAGAAAACATTTGTATCTAAGACAGTTTAAAGGGTCCACCTGTATCTAGTGTTTTAGTTCTCTCTCATTTGGATGTTTTTCTGTATCTAAGGAACAGTGAAGATCCAGGCAGATATTCTTTTTCCATTAAGAAGAGAAAGGATGTATTTGTTTTGCTAATAATGTGGGAAAAACTCAACTTGAAAAAAACAATATTACATAAATGAGTTTTTGTAAAATATTTGAAGAACATTTTTATAACAGAACTCCAAGACCTTCAGGATTAGTGGAAGAGAACTACAATAATAGTACCATTAATTTTTAAAATGCTTTTAAAAATAAAGTTTGAAGAATAACCAGCCAGTTAAAAGCAGAATATTTAGTTGTTGTTATGTCTCAATAGTTAAGAAATCTGTTAAAGTTATGAATTTGTATAAGCATTCATGCCTGTTTTCTGAAGTATTCATTCTTTGTAGAGGACTGAATACTTTTCTCTTCTTAATTTCCAGTGGCAGTGGAAATTATGTACTGCCTGTATATTAACTTTTTGTTATCTTTCAAATTCTAAATCATATAGGTATTTACATGAGAGTTTTGGGAAAAGTTGTTTTGGTTTGGGCGGGGTTTTTTGTTTGGGTTTTTTTGGTTTTTGGTTGGTAGTTTTTTGGGGTGTTTTTTTTGGGGGGGGGGTATTTTTTGTTAGTTTTTAATTTGGTTTTGAACTTCAGATGCATTTTAGTGAACATGGTGTTTCTTACTTGAAAAGTTGTCCTCATATCTTAAATGCTATTTTCCTATTAAAAGTTAATTTAAACAGTATTATATGCCATCTGTGCTGGAAAAGGTGTTTGGTTTTATCACAAGAAGAATTATTTTGTATGTATTAACATTATCTAAAGCAACTATTTATTTGAACTCTTTTTTTCAGAACTGTGCGGACTTGGGATGTTAACAATGAAAAAAAGCACAAAAGCATATTTAAGCCGCGATCAATTCAAGGTAAACGTGTGATTCCTACAACTTGCACATACAGCAGAGATGGGAAGCTTATTGCAGCTGGCTGTCAAGATGGCTCTATCCAGATCTGGGATAGAAATATGAGTGTAAGTCCAGTATTTGATAACAATATATGCTTCTATTATTTGAGTGTGAATGCTGAAGCAGATAAAAATCAATTTTGGTACTTTTATATTTTTATTTATTTTCCTTCCTCTCCTCTCCCCTCTGTCCTGAAAACCAAATAACTCATAGGCATGACTTAATGTTTCTTCTGCCTTTCCACAACTGATCATTAAATGTGCTGCTACTAAGTTCAAAATGTTGGGAAAACTCTTGGCAGTCTGTGTTCAAAGAAAAAAAATTGACCACGTATCTATATCTAGATTATTATTCATTTAGGATGGAATGCTTGTGGGAAAAGCTGTAATTTCTTGTTATATAATTTATTTGAGATATTGAACATATTGAGGAGTAATTCTTAAAACTTGATACTGACATCAGTCATTAATCTGTATAATAGGTCAAGAAGAATAGCATCTAAGTGGGTGAGGATATGGCCAATATTGCACATTAAATTGCAAATGTTGTTATATTGTCTAATGTGTAAAAATTAACACTAAGGTAAATTTGATCCATTTATATGAATATGTTGCGGTCAGAAAGAGTAAGAATGGAAACTATTTCAAACTTACCAAAATTAGGAAATATTTCTGTTCATATTGAACTGAACAATCCCATTTCCAGTAATTATGACTTGAACTGACAAGTATAATTCTTGCTACTACTTTATAATTTGAAGCTGGGACCATTCAGTGCTCACTGTTGCTTTGTGTAGTATGGCTTACAAACTTGTCCCGTTCCAAGAGTTTAATTTTCTAATGTCAAGTGCAAATTCGCCAGGCTAAGCTTTACTGCTTTAAAAAATAGTCATCCTAGTAAATAGTTTATATCCTCTCTTTATGCCCATCTTATGCAAAGAAGATTCAGTTGGATAAGTATCAATGGCATGCATTGGAGGAGAAAATGGAAATAGGGTCAATTTTTTCAACAGTCAAAATGAGAATACAGAGGAAATGAGGCAAGAAGAGCAGAATCGTGAAACTGGTGTCATAAATCTCTGAAAGCTGTACAATTCCAGTAGGATGGCTTTGTGAAAGGAAAACTGAATTAGTACAGGTTACATTAGTCTGTTCAACTTCATATTTCAAAATATTTGATTTTAAAAAGGAAAACAGACGATCTGGGCAGCTTTTTACAAAGATGTAAAAAGATTTGATTGTTGGAGGCAGGAGGAAATGTGTAGATTTAAAAGGAAAAGCAAGCCTGTGGATCACACTCAAAAGTACAGCCTGTATTTTGGGATTGTAATCTATTTTTATTTCTGTTTTTATTTCCACTATAAACCTAGTAAAACTTCCTAATGGCACAAAGCTTGAGAATTCATCGTAAGTGTAAACTTGTTCTAACAGAATAATAAATTTCTCAGAGACTGGCTTTCATCACCTGTGTATGTTGTTTATTTTAACATATACAGTATTGAAATATTAAGCTTTCTGGTGTAGTTTTAACAATAGTGCAGTTGGTAGTCTGCTTTTTCATGTGCTTTTGCTTTTGAACTTTTCTGTGTCTGTAAGATGACATATTGCAATGCTGATTGAGTGCAGTTTAAGGTGATTATGAGTAATTCAAAGATATATCCTGTGCATCTTGTGCAATTTCCAATGTGTCACCCTTGTATAACAAGGCAAGACTAAAGTGATTTTCTAGTGGAAATTAAGTTGGTGGTGTTCTTGGTTTTGTATTTTTAATGTCTAAAGAATTTTTGTCTTTGTTTTTGTTGGTTTCATTAAGAAGTGTGCAAGATTTTAGGGTAAAGGAGCAAGTAAATTGGATTTTTAGTGGTATTCTTACCTAAGACTGCTGTTGTCCTGTGGAGACCCCTGTGTATAGTTAGAATCAAATGTTTCAAAAGGCATCTTGATTAAACAATTAGAAAAAAGCCTTCATCTGATATTTGGTGATGGGGAAGGGATAAGAAAAAAAATTTCAAATGGAACATATGTTCAACGTAACAGCTAGGAAGAAGAGGATGAGACTGACTCTTGTAGTGGAATGGTGAAAGCACTTACTGATTTGACAGGATACAGAGATGTTTGCAAAAGTGAACAAGAAAATGCTAAGTTATTAATTGATGCAGTACTTGGGGTACAAATTGTGTGTGAAACGGGAAAATGAGTAAAGCTGTGGTGGGTTGAGGTGTGAGGGTTAAACTTCTAGAAGAAAGATAAAGTAGAAATATTGACTTCTGATTTTTGAACAGAAAGCTGTAATTCCCATCCAGCAAATTACCATTTGGTTCTATTAAAACAAGAGTAGAGTCATATATACAGATTTTGTTGTGCTGCCCTACAACTGGCTTTCCAGTCAAAATTAAGAGAACATTTGTGTTTATCTTGACAAGGCCCTATTGAGTCAGTAGTAAAAGTCAGTAGTGTTTAAAAGCAGAAAATAATTGCCATATTTTCTTATTCATTATCAGTTCAGAATGATTCTGGCATCATTATTTATGCTGTGTGCTTGGTCCACATGCAGCTGGAAGAAGAGATTCAGGAAGGTGTTTAAAATTGACTGTAGCTTACTTGATTGTACTTTCATGACAGGAATGACCCAATAAAGGCCTGTTGTGACTGTCTGAATTTGATTTTGCCTCTGTACAAGAATGTAAATGACATTTCAACACTGATCTTGAGTGCCCAAACCACTGTTCCTGCATGTGACAGCACAAATTAAATCCGTGAAAATTGTCCATCCAGGTGTTATGGCTCACACTAGATACACACACATATTGCCTGTTATGCTGGTCATCTATGAAGATTTTTAGATGCATTTTTTTTTTTAGTTGAGTACAAACTGCTGTCAAACGCAGAGCCTATAGAGGGGGAGGTTTCTGTTTGCTTCAGTGAAAATGTAAAGCCTCTGCTTTCCCACAGAAAAAGGCTCATCAGTGCAGCTCAGAATCACAGAGTGGGTCATGTGGTCCAACCTCCCTGCTCAAGCAGGGCCATCCCAGAGCACATGACACAGGATTCTGTCCATTTCATTCTTGGTTATCTCCAGTGAGGAAGACACCACGACTTCCTTGGGCAATCTGTTCCAGTGCTCAGTCACTGCACAGTAAAGAAGTTCCTCCTCATATTCAGGTGGAACTTCCTTTCCATCAGCTCCCATTGCCTCTTCTATTAAAGTATGAAGCAGCAGTCCAAGGGCAGAAGTGAGTACCCCAACGGAAAGAGGGTCTGATGATGCCCTTTCCAAGAGCAAAAGGAGCACTCATTAGAAGCAAGCATAATGGTGCACTTTTGGTTGGGAAGACATCACCGTACCGCTTTGCAAGACAGAAGCTACACCACAAACCTCCTTTGCCACTGTAGTCATAGTTTCTGACTTCTGGTATAGGTTTTTTTATTCTTTGTTTCACATGTTACTTGTTATACCTGTCTACAGGAATCATCCCCATGTGTCAATCAATGGGCAAAGAAATTAAAAATGAACCTGTTGTGCAGTGGCATCCCCAACACCACGACACATCACCTGTGTTGTACACTGCTCCACAGTGTAGAACTTGGTCTAGAATGGTGTGATTAAATAATTTTTTACTTTTAATTTAGAGGAAGGCAAGATCTTCTCTATATCATATTTTATCCATTCTGCTGAAGTCAAAGTAGCTGTTTAAGTTATCTTCATCAGTTAATTGTTTTTTTCCAAGCCGCTTTTGAACCATCTCAGTCAGTATCTGCTTCTTTTTTTCTTTCTTTTAATTTTTTTTTAATATGTTGCTGTGCCTAGGGAGTGATTTTGGTGTGCAATCAATTCACTTCTGACTAGTAATGAACACCGTGAATGTTTCATTCAGTTTTCTATTTCCACTGTTTTTTGGTATGATTCCAAATCTCCCAGTTGTATGCAATGAGAGTAAAAACACTTTTGGAGCTTTTGGAGGAAGATTTTTTTCTTATTTCATGACACTGACATTGGTGACTTGCTAATGCTGAAGTTAAGCCAAATGCATTCCAGCTCTGCCTTGCCTTTTTCCAAACTTCCTCGGCAGGATCATGATCCATTATAATCACCTGCCTCAGAGGATTTTTTGTCTTGTCATAAATCTGTGTTATTTTCTCATGTATGTTATTTTGTCAGTGCATGTTTTTTCTTTAAGGTTCACGTACATGTGCATTTGTGGTGCACATGAGCAGAGTGATCTGTCAGTGTATTTGAAATATTATGAGCACTTCAACTTGGCTTAAAATAACAGATTCAAAGGACATAAAAAATAACTTCCTTCAAACTTTGAATGAATAGTGTAAACAACAGTGTGAAATAGTCAATCATAACACAACACATTAGAACATTCTCAGTTTAAATGTTCTGAGACATTGAGAAAAGTATCTGGCAAATATGGAGAGCTGAAAAGTATTAGTGGTCAAAGTAAGACCTTGAAAATTATTGGTTCATAGGGCAGTGCAGTAAAAGGTTTACCTGCAGTTCAAGTAAGTTCAAATTCCTCACCTTGCCTGTGCTTGCCCGTTCAGAGCTTTTTGCAAGCCCATAGTAGTTAGTACATACTTGTGAACAAACTGATCCATGCGATCAGTCTTTATTATCGAGAATGCAGACTATCTTGCCATTAGTAAACCTTTGTGTGCCTGATTTTCCTGTCCAAGAATGGGAGCATCTCATTCATAGAGATAGGGAAAGACTGAAATAATTTCAGAAGCATATTGTGAGTTAAAATTGAAATCTCTTCAATGAATGGAAAATCTTCCCTCATTTTCCACAATAAGCAAGAAAGGATTGAGATGTTTTTCATTAGTTGCAAATAGGCTTTTTTCGGGGGAAAAAAGCTAGACTTCTTAGTTAGCCTTTCTTAATCTTTCAAACCACCTGATGAGGTGACCTGTTATGCAAATTTTCTCCTTCAGCTTTTCCTGGATGTGTTCAGCACCGGAACTGCGTAAACAACTTCTCTGTGTATGACAGGCTGAATCATGTTTCCCAGCTTCACACATTGCCTATTTTATGGTGTATCATTGCAGCTGTGATACAAAAATATTAGTAAGGATGATGGGGAGGCAGAGTTTGTAAGAGGAAGTGGTCATATCTTTTAAATGCCTTTGAGAAAACAGCTTGCACAGTCAAAATCTTGTCTTTTTTTTTTAACTATGTTAAATTCAGTTATAAACTTTGAGTAGTTCTATAAGCTTTTACCTACCTACTGGCTGCATTGCAAGTAGTAAAGAATTAATTTTGACAAATACCTCTATAAGAGGTTTGTCTTTTATATCTGTAATACGTTTGGTTTTTTTATATAGTGCAAATCTGAACATGGAAGATACAATGTTTTGATTTTCAGCATATTTCTCATTAAGCAAATTGATTCAGTGCTCATGGAAATATTTTTACAGTGAGTGACTAACCTCTATTTTTTTACTTTCTTGTTTCATAGGAGACTTAGCTGTAGGTTTAACTCCATTCTTCAGCTCAAAAGTGAGCATTTGATACACTATTGCTGAATTACTGCTTTGCTAGCATTTTCTTTTCTCCTGGTTTTAAAACCTTGCTCTGATTTTAAATTGCTAGAATAATTCATGTTTTTTGATCAGTTTAAATTTCTTAGCTAAAGCTCCAAGTGGTCTTGCAGAACTTAAAATTCACAATAATATTGAAATTTAACACTGTAATAATGTACTGACCACATGAATATTCCCAAAAGTGGTGTGATCAAATGGTGATCCCAATAACCTGTTTTCCACATGCCCTTAAGCCACCCTATCCTCAAAATATAAGGGGAAGAAAAGTGGAATGTCACAGTATGCCCTGAAATTAAACAGATCTAAGCTCTGTACATTTTAATTACAAATAGTCATGTTAAAACTATTTTCCAAATAATTGCATGATTTATAGATGTAAGATAAATACATTTCTATATTTAGTGATGGTTTGCCTTGAAAGGGTTTCTGTAAGCTTTAGTTTTGTGGTGTGCTGTTGGAAGTGTTAAGGTAGAGTTTTTAGAGGCAAAAGGTTTCACAAGTACTGTAGCCGTTTTGAAAAAATACTGTATAACTAAGTACACAGATGTAGATAATGAAAATTTTTTAAGTGAAAAACTTTTTTTTGAGTGGGAGCCCAAGTCCAGATCTTGCAAATTTTTTTGCAAGTTTTATTTTGCTGTTCATGATGGATTTTACAGCTGAAGCTGCCAAGACAGAGTAATCAAAACTAGTGGTAAGATCTGAGACTTCCTGTAAATATTTTCCCATTAAGTGGGAGATCCTTTGAGGGGACTTATACCCATGTGTTAAGACGATGAAGTTGTTGAATCTTTGCACAATTACAGGATTTATTTTGCATAGTCTGACATGCAAAAGACATGGCTGTCAGTAATTATTTCCTGAAATGTCTTATGTCTGTCCACTAGAAAACTTTACTATACATACGCCTTTTTAGATGCAGTTTCTACCAGTTCGTTGTGCGTCTTTGGCATTTTCTCCATCACAGCATTAGAGAATTAGGCTTTTTTCACACCAGCTAGGTTTTACTAGTCTTTTTTCACTGTGGAATATTCACTTGTCTATTTGGATGATTTTTTTATGTATCGAATTTAGTGTTTATATTGATATCTGCACAGTATTAAAAATATTCCAGTGAAATGTCAATATTTAATAGAAACGGTTTACAATGACTGTTCTTAAATTTGCTGAATATCACTACTACAGCTAAACAGCAGGGAAATCTTCCAATTTCCTCCAAGTATGTAACAAACTTCATGCTTTGAAGAGGGCAGTCTGGCTACATCTGGAAATTTCTTGTGTAAATACAAGATGAAGGATATCCAAATATACTATATTCCCCTTTCAAACTTAAGGTAAGTTTTCCATATCCATAATATTCCACCCTTTCATTCCATATGTGTATGTGCCAGACCTCTGTTCCAGAAACTGGAAATCACACACAAGCTTGCCAGCAGCAAATATTAACAGATTCATATATTATTCCTTTTTGTATACGTCTGGGTTAGCCAGTACATCACTATCTGTACCCTGAAGCCAGCCACAGTAAGGAAGCTGACAATCATATGCTGAGATAAAATGTGCCCTGCTGTATTTCTAAGTGCATTTCTCTCTTATGTAATAAACAGTTTATAGTTAAGAACTATCTTAATGTTTGCACTATCTAATATAGTGATGAAAGGCAATTCTAAATCTTGAAGTCTGTCACACCCCAATGAAAATAGGTTGAAGGATTTCACTTTGGATTCATGTATGGTTAAAGGAAAAAGGCTTAACCCACAAGGATTATGTATCTC
This sequence comes from Illadopsis cleaveri, assembly GCA_013399915.1. Classification (NCBI taxonomy): domain Eukaryota; kingdom Metazoa; phylum Chordata; class Aves; order Passeriformes; family Timaliidae; genus Illadopsis; species Illadopsis cleaveri. The sequence continues at coordinate 126,293 of VXBB01017391.1, read as the reverse complement.
TCTTTGGTTTATTATTTGGAAAACTAAAAATAGAACTTACAGAAATAATTTCAAAATCACAATTTGAGAAGAGTAGGCATCTTAGCAACGTGATTTGCTTTATTAATATTGTAGTGCTATTCATATTAATATAACATGAATAATGTTACAGAAATAGAAAGATTAATTAATGAAAAATAATGGAAAAAACAAAAGCCTTCTTGAGCTAGCTTTGTTACTTGAGAGAAAATTTTCCTTTTTTGCAGAGGCAAAAAGTGGAAAGTACAAATCCTACATTCTTATCTAACAAGAAGTGAGCTCTGGAGTGGTTTGGCTTATCAGAGAAATGGCTTTTACATGCTGTAGTATATGCATTGCTCAAGCAAGCTGAACACTTCAGTGGTCTAGAGTCTGATAGGGTTTGTATATTGTGAAAAGACTGTTGTGCTTGATGTGTATATTAGAAAGCTAGTTTTGCCTCCAAATGTATCTCACAGTGCTTCGCTGTTTCTTGAGTCTTGTGAGATGAACAGCAGGATTATGCTGTGAATTTCCTCAAAGCAATGAAAAGTACATTTCTGTACAACTCTTGGTCATTAAGTTTACTTTATTAGAGGAACCGCAGACTCCCACATTTTAAAATACTTAACAAAAGAAAAGTTGTTACAGCTTGAACAAGTGAATTAAAACTAGAAAAGGTAGGAAATGGCTTCTGAGCCATGTAACATACAGGTTTGCAGGAGATAGGTTGTAGTGAGGCATAGCTTTTGCATGTAACATTAGGTTATGTACATTTAACTGAGGAAGTCTGATAAAGAACAACCTTTTCTCTACAGAGAGAACAATTGATTCATGGTTATTCCATTAAAAGGTGCACTTCTGTGGGGATACAGTTTAAATAATTGGCCTAATACATTAGAGACTGTACTCAATTGCTAGAGAATGTTAGTCTTGTTAACTTTAACTGAAAATGTTTGAATGGCATTTCTAGAGGATTCATAATAAGATTAAGAAACAAACAAGTTATTTTTGTGTCCATGATTATCAATGAGAAGATAAACTGCACAGCTAAAACATATCTTGGCAGCAGGTACAGAACTCAACCAATCATATGAAATTAAAAGTATTTGTAATAATATAATGTAAGGCAGCTTCAGAGAACAGGTTTCTTGCAACTCTAGGTATAAATCTCATTATTAAAACCTGATTGAATATATGTGAGGCTTTCTTTTGCTAAGTAAGCAAAACTTCTTCCAGTGCAAAATATTTTAAAATAAAGGGGTTTTTTTCATGATCTCTCTATTCCCTGAAGTTTGTTTTCAACAGATGTTAGTGCTAAACAGTTAGCAGAGAGGGTGGTGAAATAGGTGGTGCATTGTCCAGCTGTGTTTTATTTAATGTATGACTGCAGTGATACTACACAGACTGAAATCAGATACGTCTGTGTAACAGCTGCTTTCCTTAAACCAAGTTCTAAATTTCTCATGAGATAGAGACCTAGACTTGGAGTTGGATATGACTCCCTATGTGTTTCACACATTATGAGTAAATACATATCCAATGTGTTTAAGTATGTCCAGGGACTTATAATGACATTCTAGTTCAATAGACTTTCTGAATGTGTATAATCATTTTAAGAAGTAATTTAAACAACATATTCTTAGATATTTTAACATATGTAATTTTCATATCGATTAAACAGTATGTGGAGTTCTTAAAAAGATCCTTTATGGTTACTATTTCGCTTTGCACTGTGTGAGATTTGGCTTGGGACTGTTTCGTGTTCAAAGCAGTCACCTATAATCAGCACTAAATTTCATTTTATATTTCGTGCATTTTGTGAAGATTGGGATAGGATGGCCAAATTATAAAGTATTATGCTAATTCATATACAAAGAGAGAGTTGCTCAAAAAACTCGAATTCATTTGATTATCATGGAATCTGTGTTTCTTTTAATGGACACTAGGAGCTCCTGGTGAATGTAGCTGCTGTAATCAGTGTGTTCCTATGATATGAGAATATAAATGGCACTGCATCCTGGCTCACTAGCCTGCGTTTTGCCCTCACCATTATGCAGTTCTGTGGTCTCCCCTGGAGAGTCCTAGATCTGTAAACAAACTTCATCTTGTTGAGGCCATCAGAGTACACTGTGCGGACCTTTATAGACGCTGTTTCACCAGGGCTCACAAGAGCAGCACAAGGACAGGTAGTGAATCCCTGCACTTGTGGCAGGAGGGCTGGCGTATATTGAAGACTGCCTTGAAGAGCCTGAGTGAGCCTTCCAGAAGTAGGGACACCTGTTGCGGTCAGCAGAAAGCATTGCATTGCAAGCCATTGGCTTGTTACTTGTCACAAATGTGGAAATGTCTGCTTGATTTCAATATTTGATGTGTTGAAGTGTGTTGCCAAACTGGGTAGAAGTTGGCAGAGGTGTGGGAATGTTTTCTGTATTCCAGACAGGTTAGTGTGGTTTCTTGGCTGTTGCATTAAGGTGGGAGGGCAAGGTAGAGCTGCAGTAATGCATTGTGCTG
>VXBB01017391.1:55197-123451 GCA_013399915.1 Illadopsis cleaveri | reverse complement strand
TTTTGGTGAGAAAAACACATGTGCCTGCAGATTGAATGAATGATCTGTAATTGCTGTAATTGAAAGACTGTGTATTTAATTTATTGGTAAAATACAGCTGTTAAAAGGTGAAATACAGCTGTTAAAAAAGACAAAATGAGGCAAGACTGGACCCATAAGGTAAAGAGCCATTATCAAGGAAACGAAGAGGGAAAACACATTAAAGTAATGGTACTGGCAATGGTTTATTGGTTGGATTTATTACAGTATGTTTTACAATGTGTGACAGAAAGGAGATGACACATTGGGATGCATATAACAACATTTTTCTTATGGTGAATGGTTAAAGGAGGTAAGATCTTCCAGGGAAATTGAGAAGATATGGTATCCGTGTAAGAAACTCAGGGAGAGTTTTCATCATGTTGAACTTGTATTGCCAGCTAAACATTCACAGAGTGATGTCAAGGTGAACGAAGATGTTCAGCACAGACACCTTTTTTTAGAAGGCAGTTTAATGGCATGAAAATATTGGGAGTCATGGTTGTGAATAAGATGTATAAAAATACAATGTAGAGTGAGAAGTTCAGTGACCAAGGGGGCTGAGTAGCAGTGAATAGCCAGAGAAACTGAAAGGTAATCATGTACCAGAGGGAATGGTGAAGAAGGGAGCCAAGATGTAGATGGTGTGCAGGAGATACTGGACTTCATAAACCAGTGGAGAAGGAGAACACAAAATAGACACTTTTTCTGATGGTTGATGACAGTAAGGGTGGGGTAGCATCCCATGTTGGATTTGTCAGGGAAAATCCTGGGACTCAGAAGGGAATTTAAGTAGCATTCTCAAATGGAATATGTTTGAGGGACTGACAAGGAGTGAGGGTGGAGGAGAAGGCAGTATTGGATGAAAAGTTGAAAGAGAGACAGAGAGGAACATGGAGCTATTTTGGGAAAAGTGAGTAATGCAAATAAGGTTTTGAGATACATGAATTGCTGCTTGTGAAATTTGTATCTCCCTATGCTGTGAGGATGCTATTGCTAGTGGAGAAGAAATATGAAGCTGCTGGGTGTAAGTGTGAAATATTGTGCTGAAGTGAAACTAGGTGGCTAGAATGAGAAAATGAAAGGAATCTTTTTGTTGGATGGAAAAAATTCTAGGGATGCTAGTGGTCAAAGAGAATTGCAGTGGAAAGAGGTACTACATCATGGAAATAGGAAAAGAAGAGGAAAGTGGGATTTGATGCAAATAGCAAACATTAATGGTAGAGGAGAAGGCTACTTGCAGAGTGAAAAATTGTGTAACAATTCTCAATCCTCAGAGAATTTTCGTGGAAAATTTTCATGGAAATACTGCAGCCTATTTGAAGGACTCTTGGATATCAATTTGGACATTTTTACTTTTAACAAAATATAATAATATATGAATTTATATTTAATAACCTTATTATTTATATTACATGAGACAGAAGGGATTAATTGATTCAAGGATGTTAATTGCAAGCAGAAAAATTTCTTTCCTCTCATACTTAAAATAGTAATTTGTTTTAAAAAGAAAGCTAATTTTAAAAGCGATCCATGTTTGAAATTAAATCAGAAATTGCACTGTAGAATAGCGAGCAGCTTTTTCTCTAGAAGGTATTACAAGCTTTTTCATTCTATCTAATGCTTAGGTACTTGATTGCTGCTCTGAAAGCTGACTTGGAACACTTCTGTTAGTGTAAACTACTATAAACAATTTTTGAAATTTTTTTTCCTGCTGTGCCAGTTTTTTGCTTGCAAGTGTGTGTGGGTTTTATTTGTTTGCTTATTTAGCTAGTCAAATATATAAAACTATTGTAAAAAAAAAGGCAACATCAAAGAAGGAACCATGGAACTGAGATAAGAATATTGCTTGAAAAGAAAATGAAGTTTACTTGAGAATGCTCATTTTGTCACTGATGTGCATGAGGAAAAACATCACCCTTTTAACTGAGGCATTCTTCCATCTTCATTGTTCCATCTGAATGAGTAAAATCAAATCCGTAGTTTTAAAAAATTATATATTTTTAAATAATATGCAAAGATAATGTGACGATGGTTTACAGTGCATTTTTATCAGGAAAAAAAATATCAACGCATGTAGAAGAACAGCTTGCCATGTTACAAGAAGTTTAGTGAAAATGCTTTCATTTCATAGAGAAATACACCCATCCTCTTGGAATATACATATGTTAGCTACTATTTCAAGCAAGCAAATAGATTTATTACACAACCATCTTTGATAACACATTGCAAACTACACCTTTTTTGGCTCAAGGATTGCTGAACCAGAAATGTTAACTTTATGTAGATTTTTGTGTGTTTTCTGTCATGTTTCACTCTGTTTACACAGTGCCTCTATTAGACCACAGAAATAGTTTAAGCTTTAGGGACACTGGAAGAATATGAGAAATTATATTGAATATTTGGGGATAAGCTGAGAATAAGGCTGGCATAGTTGCTTTTTGAAGACAACTTATTTCTTTTCTGTTTGTATTTTTATTTTTTGTCAGTAGGTCAAAAGCTATTTTTAAATTATATGAAACATCCAGTGTTGGCATAGATGAGTTTGAAGAAATCTGTGGACTTTCACTGGAGTTCTAGTGTATCTTAGCTGAATCTTTTATGAGATTTTTGCAGAATAACATTGGTCACATTTGATTGTTTTCTGGAAGGCAAAGAAACCTTCAACAGCTGGGCAAGTCAAAGACTGATTAATTTAACTTTGAGAGAGGCAAAAGGGAGAAGTGGGCTTTTTTTTTTTTTTTTTTTGGTTTACAAAAGCCGTATTTATAATAGTACAAAGGAGGAAAAATGTAAATTTGCTAGGGTGAGATGAGATGGGTTAGATAAGTTATGAAAAGATACAGAAGAAAGTTTCTTTTACATCCTTGTGTGTTTTTCTCATGCAGTGTAAAAAATCCCTAAAGGAAGCCAACTGAATGATTTCCAAAAGCTATTTTTATTAGTAATATTTATCTTTTTTGTGGCCAAGATAGGTTATTTTCTGAAATGCAAAGTTTGACCGTGCAGCCAAACATTCAGCTGAGTTTCATTTTCAAACCTTTAGGCAAATATTTAGCAATGCTGTTAAGAAGCCATCTCTCTGAAATGGTTTCCTGAAATATTTTTTGATGAATAAGCTTAAACAAGAAGAACTTGTTTCTGTGGTCAGCAATATTCTTATGTTCTTGAATATTCTTCCTGGTGAAGGAAGCATTGGCAGGTAGGAAGGACTTTCTTATCATTCTTCAATGGATCAGAGACATGTCTAGGACAGGCCAGCCTGCTTGCTTCCTTGTTTTGCCTAAACTCATGTGTAGTTAAATGTATCAAGTGGCTTTCATTGCCAATTCAATCATGCAATGCAAGGCTCATTGCCTTCTGTGTAAATGTTTTAGATTTTTTTAAAATAAAAATCAAGTTTTTGTATCAATTGCTATTAACAAAACACCAAATAATTTTTTACCTTGACTGGCTACACCACTGTATGACTTTTCTTCTTAGACTTTCCTTTTCCATGACTTCCCAACATTTTCTGACTGCGTGTTTCACACTTGTGTTTTTATTTTCATTCACAATTGCATAATATAATGCATGATTCATTGAAGATTCCATAAATTTTAAAAATAGTTTTACACCTTTTTTTTTCTCTCCCTGTTATGTAGGTTTTTCATTGCAATGTAGTTGCTCAAGAAAAACTACAGAATATTTGAAAAAAAAAAAAAAGCCAAGTCTTTTGTGGGTTCAGTAATTGCAAAAAACTAGGTAATCTTCTTGATGAAATACATATGAGAGATTATTGAAGGGTGTTGAACCACCGCTGAGTGTGGGAGATTAAGAAATCCTGAAGACTTGTCGCCCAGAAAAAAGGCTTTAGTTGCAACAGATGAGACTATAATGGATGCACAGGACAGATAAATACAATTTTTAGTCAGATGTCTTGGTTGTGGCAAGTAAGGTTAGGCTACTGTATGCATAATTGATTAATTAGGTTTGAGACAAAAGCAGTGTTTCAGGTCTGCTAATTATACGTGTAGTTGTCACTGAGTTATAAAGTCACAGAGAAGAGGAAATCATGTAAGAGTGTAGTCATGTAAACACTAAAACCTCAGATTTCACAAGTTAATCTTGTTTTGCATTGATGTGCTCATTACTGAAACAGCATCCATTTCTACACCACGGGAAGTGGTGTTGAAGAGCTGTCACATAAATTGAAAGCGCACGGGGATCATGTTTACAGAGACTTAAGAAAAGCATCTGATATAGCCTGCAACTAACTGCCTGCTCAGGGAAAATATTGGGAAATGCCTGAATTCAGCTGACATATGTAAACCTGACAATTTTTAATTGATACACTAAACCCAGAAAGTACATTTACATTTCTTTTGTGGATCATAATTGAGAGCAAAGGAGATATGCTTCCTTCAGTAGAGGTGGCTGAAGGGGCAGTGGGTAAGTAGACATTTGGAGAGTGTAACTCATGCCTTGGGAACCTGTCTGTCTTGTCAGCTGTGATCACAGCTCTGAGATGTTGTCTGTCTCTCATGGGATCACTTTTAACAAAGACCCAGACGGCGTTGGTCAGTTGTGACTAAAAAGGAGATTTCTGGTTTGTTTGTTCGTTTGTTTTCTTCTTGCAGCTTTGTAACTCATACTTTTGTCACCTTGAGCCTGGCCTATGACAATATATCATCTTGGAAAGCTTTTAAATTTGTAAAAAACTTTTGCAGTTGAATATTTTCAGTGTGAGCTGTTTTATTTTGCTGTACGTATCTTAGGCGAAAAGACCCATTTAAAACTCAAGTAGCTGTACGTGGCCTGGGACTTGCTTATCAGGCATCTCTGCTGAGCTGGTCCTGCCCTTCTGCCTCATGTTTTAAACCAATAAATCTAAATTGTGGTTGTATAGTTGACTTTGTTCACACTAATAAATAAGTAATATTTTGCTATACGTGTGTAAAACAGAGAAAGATTCATATAGCCATCTTTGTTGGTCTCATTTTCCCCAAGACTTGCTTTAATTTACTGCCTTTGCTGTAAAAAAAATCTAGAAAATGTTAGGAATAAGAAGGAAGAAGAATGTCTTGGCTAGGACATTCAATGTTTCGTTAAAAGAAAAGCAGGGGGCAGGAGGACCAGAATATGAGAAGCATTATAATCTTGGGAAAGTTCAGTTTACTGTGAAATACTGTATCCCAGAAACAGTGTGGAAAGTTCAAAAATTCCATCAGTTAAACATATTGTTGTTTTTCTCATGGATGTGGCTTGGATTTCTGAGGTGAACAAACTGAGGAGGTCTGTCTTTTTCCTAGAATAAGTTTTATTGAGTGTTTTGGAGTAGGAGAGCAGTTGTGGGATGCAGAGCTGTAGCAATGTGGCTCTGTAGTAGGTCATTCTTTTGTGATAAACCGTTCATGCGGCCTCTGCTGTCTTCACTTCCTGTAGGGGTCCTTTTAAGTCCATACAGATTTTTGTACAAGGGATACTCATTGCTGATGCTCCTCCAGTCATGTATTTTTGCTCCCATCCTCACCCCTTCCCAATCTGTTCTCTGGTTTCCTTTCATCTTCTGGCTCTCATTCTCTCTGAGGACTGTGGCAATATTGCAAACCCTGACATTTATCTGGTTTTTTTGGTTTTTTTGATACATGCAACTGTGTCATTTCTCACATGTGCTTCATGTTTTATGCCTGTCATCTCATTTTGCACACAAGTACAGTCAGCTGTAATTGCTTAACAAAAATATACGTGCTAATACAAAGCTAGGAGGAAAGTGCTTACATTGCTGGAGTTATTTGTTAGAAAGCCTTTAAGCCGGTTGCAGAAGATAGTGGTTTACTGCAGAATTTGCTGAAGTAACTAAACCTTAAAAAAAAGTTAAGGACTGATGAACTTGTCAAATTTTGTATGGCACATGACTATTACTTCATATTAGCAGGCACCTCTGCAACAAAAGGAGAAGGGTAATGAAAGAGAGATGTAGATACACTTTGCCCTAATTATTTTGATATCTTTATCTTATGTTTCAATGCTCTCTCTTTACCTTCTTGAATCAAATTTTTGAATTGCGTACATTGGTTCTTTTGTTTCATGTCGTTCCAGCTAGAAACATTCTGATAACAATTTTTTTTGCTAATGATTTGTTAGCAAGATTAGACATCTGTTAAAAATATTAAGAGGTCAGAGGCCAAAAACATTATTTTCTTTGAAAACTGCAATGAATGTTTGCCAGTATGTGTAAAAACTTCTTTTCAACCTTCAATCATTTTAGAATATTTGATTTAGTATTACAATTCAGGGTTATATTCTTTTGCAGAATAATATATGGTGGGCAAGCTTGCAGAGCTCAAAGTTAGGAAAACAATTTTTTTACTGGTAAATTGAGTAAATTTATTTTTAAAGATAAATATAATTGCTGATTGCAATCTTACTATCCCTTTCAGTCAAGCCTGGTTTTACATGAAATCCTAAAGTATCAAAGCTGGATAGACTTGGGTGAAATTTGTTCTTTTGTTTTCATTTTTGTCATTAAGGGGCAAATTATGTCAGTCTTTGACATGTATATGTTGCTGTTTTCCTTTCTCTGTGGGACAGTTGAGAAAAGGGCAAAGACTGGTTAGAGCATAGCTACTTAATTTAGAAGGCTCTGTAGTGCATGATGTAAAATCAGAAAGTCATTTCAGTTGGAAAAGACCCTTAAGAACATTGAGTCCCACTATTTACAACCTTATATACAACCTTAGCCCTGCCGAGCCCACCTCTAAACCATGTCTTCAAGTGCCATATCGGCACGTCTTTTAAATACATCCAGGCATGGTGACTCAGCCACTTCCCTGGGAAGCCTGTTCCAGTGCTTGACCACTCTTTCAGTGAAGACATTTTTCCTAGTATACAATCTAAACCTCTCCTGGCACAACCTGGGGCCAATTTAAGATGAGTTGTTTAATTCCTGAAAGATACGGTTTAGGTATTATTAATGGATTCACAAATAAATGCTAAATAAAATCAGTATCTTTGACCACAGGAAAGTAACACAAATTCTGAACTGTTAATGTAATTTGCTCTCTATCTATAGATGTTTAGGATTTTTACTTGTAAAACATGAAAGAAAAGGCATTCATTGGACCCCAAATCTCTTTCTGTGTTTTAATTTGGATCCAACACAAAACTCTAGTGGAAAGAATTTCAGATTGAGGATGAAATGAAAGTAAAAACCCTACACCCTCACATTAAGTTGGGCAGGAAAGTGAAAAAAAGAGTATTTTAATATATGTATATCAGTGTGACATTGCCTGGAGGGATGGGAGTGTTGTGGAGCCCAAATGAAGTTTTTTTCAATTTGTTTGAATTAGCTTTATATCGTAATGTAATTTTTTTTTAAAGTGTGAATATTAACCATTTATGATGTTTTTGAAAGTGTCCATGGTATTTCTTAGACAAAAAATACATCATTTTAATTGCTTGTTAATATTTAACAAATACTACTGAAAATTTATTTTCTGATAGCCAATTCACATTTTATTCTTTACACATTCCCACATACTTGGAAAAATTTATGCAGTTGGATGCATAAAATACGATTTTTAGTATTAATAATCACTCCCACCAAAGAAAAACAATTGTAAACTGGGGTCTGTTCATAGACTCCAGGGTATGCATAATTGGCTGGAAGTGACAATAATTGCAAAACAATTACTATGGTTAAGTGTAGGCTATTGAATTCTGTGTTCAAATAACTGTAAGAAGCATGTTGTTGGTATTTGAAGTCCCACTTTGTAAGAGTCATTTGGGCAGAGAATACCTTGTGTCACTCCTCTCAATGACTGACTAAATCTGCACATCAAAATAAGCTTGCAATAATTGTTAATGTCACCACATAAAGATTCTCTAGCTTTTGAACCAAATTTAGAACAACTATTCTTTAAGAATAAACAACATTAATTGCTTTACTCGTTTGTGTCTGTTGCTTACAAAATAGCCCATTAAAAGAGCCTTAGTAAGGTGCATAATCAAAAATTAGAAGATAAATTAATTGAGATTCATGTGCAAACTTAACTCAGTCAATGTGATTGCATTTCGGAATCACATTCGCCTTTTTTATTCTGTAGAATTGCATTTCTTTTAATGCGTAATTTGGATAAAAATCACTGAGCTGCTGCTCATTGTTTTGTCTCTTACTGTTTAGGGTGGGATTCTAGGTTTGATTTTGCTGCATGTTGTTCAACCACCCCCTCTGAAAAGATATGCTTATATGCATGTATTTTGTTTTGGTCATCACTACCACATATAAAAGACTTCAAGGTCACTAATCTGCCGTCTTCTCCTCTGTGTTTTAATTCTCCTTTTACAGAGGGGAAGATGAGATACAGTTACATTGGAAACCTTTAAGGCTTGAATGCTTAATTTTACATCTATATGAATTAGTTTTCTTTTCTGAAAAGAGGACAAATGAGAAGCATAGTTACCTAGGTATTAAAAAAGGAATCAACCTGTCTCTAGTTCCTTTGTCTCTGTTTTTGTCTTTTCCCTTTTTGCCTTCCCGTGTTTCCACTTCCTGTCTTGGAATCTTAGCTGAGACCTTTGTTTTTGGTGGGGAAGTGGGAAAGCTTGATTTGACAAGATCATTTAAATTTAATTTGAGGTTCCTTCCTTAATAGTAGAATTTTAAGGTATTTTACTAAATAATGACTTAATAAATAAGAAGTGATCTCCGTGCAAGAACAAAATGTGAACTTGAAGATAATTTCAACCTTTCTTTAGGATTATCAGCAAAATAGAAATGATTAAAATAAAACATACATTGTTCCCATACTTGAATTTTACTGTACCTAAATGCAACACAAACCTCACAATATCTGAACTTTGTTCTATTATGTAAACCATGAATTCCGTCAGGGATTAAATTTGGCCAAAGTAAATTCTTCCAGTCCTTTTCAGTCCTTTCCAAAGTATGTATATTGTATTTTGGTAGTTCTAGAAACTAAAAGCCTGCTTAGGGAGTGTTGAGAACTGTCTTGGAATGTATTTTTATCTTAACCAGGCATAACTACCTTTGTTCAGTGCTAGTGGGAGTTTTCCAAGAGCGCTGATGCCATGTAAATCTGTACTGTATAATTAAGCCTATGTAGAATTCGAAATTTGCATTCAAGCTCTTGTTACGACAGTGTATTCTGAAACAAACATAACATTTTTAAAAGCCTGTTGGAAATACTTAGCTACTGTGTCTGCTAAAAATGTGAGGGTTTTTTGTTTAGAATGAGGCATAGCAGCAGAACACAGAAAATACTGTGAAGTTATGTTTGTCCCATTTGTTTAATTTGTAATTTGATTTGTAATGGTAATTTATTTTGTAATGTTTTGTTTGCTTGGTGAACAGGTACATACAAAGTTCCACTGCAGGCAAGCCCATGCTTCAGGCACTGACACTTCATGTTTGACATTTTCCTATGATGGTACGGTCCTTGCCAGCCGAGGAGGTAGGTGATTGAAAGAACTCTATGACATGTTGGATGTAAGACAGTTTTAATGAAATTAAATGTTTCGATAAACAAACCATATAGATCACATAATTGTTAGATATAATTGTTTGTGGTGGAGATAAGGTAGTGAAATCAGATACTAGTGATTCAAATATGGAGTGTTTCATAATTTACTACTTTGATTGACCATGCAATACTATGTTCCTGAAAGAGCATTTTACAGCAGTTAAGAAATATTTTAATATAACTTAGCTGATTATATTACACAGTTTCTGATCTGTGTTCTTGTCTAGCAGTAATAATACACTGAAAGGAAATAATTAGCTAATTAAAAATAAAAAAAGTCCAGTTTTGTTGCTTAATTCTTTCATGGAAGATTAGTGCCTCTCAGTAACACTGTCTCTGTTCTGGAGGTATTAATTCCTCATACAACTTTCTTTAAGCATTGTCATTTTTGTCCTAATTGGAATTTTTATCTAATCTGTATTAAAAACATCAAATGTTGATGACTGCAATTGACTTTCCAAGAAATACATGAATGGCAAAGGAATTGGCAGTGTCCACAGGACTGGGAAAAAAGGCTTGTGTTTTAAACTTCAGATAAAACTTTTATGAGTCTTCGATAATAGATCAAGACTTGAAAAGGCAAAGATGTATTTGAGGACTCATTCACTTCATTATTGGGATAGGATGATGTCTGTTGAAGACAACTTTTCATGCAGAAATTTGTCTGCCCAGTGTATTGCAGGCAGGTGCAAGCGTACAAGCCAAGCTGTCTGGATGGAAAACAGCTGTAACCAGAAGCTCTGTGTATGCATTAGCATTGCCCCAAGGCCAAATAAACAGGCCTAGGGACAGGCAGTATACATTAATGTCGGCTAATACTGTGCCTAACATATGTTTAGGACATCTGGTCAGTTTGGTACATAGACAGAATGAGATTACATACACAAAAGACCAAAATATAGGTATTCATAGATGAAAAAAACTCTGAAGCAGTGGGTGTGTTTCCTAGCCAAGTATCTTGCATTTTCTTTGCATCCTCCCTGTGCCCCTGTCCCTGAAGGGGGTAGAGTGTCTCACCAGTGCAGTCAGTACAGTGAAATGCAACTGATACTGGGTGCTGCCTCACTGATTCTTTGTATGTCTTGCCACATTTCCAAGATTCCAGATGTTTCCCAGAACACGTCTTTCACACTAAGGACTTTGTAGTCTTATTCTTGAAGGCCCTAGGCATATGGACACTGATGGCACTTGTGTTAATAACTGCTGTTCAGGGTCCTGGATCCAGGGTCCTGGAGTTTTGATGCCACTGTACACATCATGAATTGGTTGTAAGTGGTGAAGTAAAAGCTCTCAAGCATTTTTGTCCCTACTGAACCAGACTCTTACTATGTGTGAACCTTCTCCTGCTTGGAAAGTATATGAACTATGTGTCTTTCCATTCTGCACTAAGTAAAACGCTGCGTCTGTCTACCAGTGGTGATTGCCCCCAAAAAATTTACACATACTTCAGGAAATTTAGGGATAGACCTTGGTGTGCTTTTAAATATAACAGCAAACAAGGCTAATACTTAATGAGGAGTATTCACTAGTGCTGTCTTGAAACCTCCATTTATGTAAATTCTCTTCTGTTTCACATTTATGAATGTAGATCACGTAAACGACCTTTTCTTTTTTTTATTGCATGTGGCACTTTTACTTGTCTGCTCTTCCTCATCTGTCTCCAGTTTTTGTCTCATGTTAAACAGACTTTCATTTGCTCAGGTTTTATCTACCACACTCTGCTCGAAGATGTATAAAATGTTGATTGATTGATTGCAGAATGTAAGACTGCACAGAAATTTGGCCACTCTGTGGATAAAAGTACTACCTTTGTCTAGCATATTAAAAGAAAAAAAGAGCTCTGCGCACTATGCTAGAAAGTAAGGAGGATTAATACCTTATTTTGACTTGTTTGGTTAGTGCTTTAAAATGAGTATTGCTTTGGATCTATACCAGCAAAAGCAGATGTGGATCCTGCATTCGTAGATTAACACACCTGCCAAGTGCTGAAGATCAAAGAGAGGATAGTTGTTTGGGGCATGAGAACTTTCATTGAAATCCTGGTGGACTTTCCTGCATCTGATGTAGATTCTGTGTTGGATATGAGGAGATGAGGCATGGCTCAGCTGCAGGCACAAGGGAAAATGAAAATCTAAGGAGCTGCTTATGAAAGTTTCCAGTCCTATTTTTGTTGCATAATAGGTAGTAACTTGACAGAAACTTAAGAAAGTGATATTTCTGCATGCTTGAAACCATGAAGAATAGTATTTGGGGAACATTTTCTTTGTTTAGCAGGGAAGAGATAAGAATTAGGATTAGACTTGAGGTCTTACTGTAAAAAATTTAAAAATCTTTTTTTGACTCCTGATATTTTTTTGTTGGTCTTCTTTTTTTCCCCCATTTTACTTGTATTTCTTTCTTCATTTTGAAGTTGGTTTAAAAGATAGAAACATGTATGCTCAAGGGTTATAGAGCAGCATGGATAGTAACTGGTTTGTGTAGTGTAATAACATACTACTCTCTGTAGTAAATCCAAACATTGGCCTTTCAAAAATGAGATGGGTTTTTGTCAAGTAATATTCCTCAGGACCTGAACATAAGTGTTCATTCTAACCATGTCAGAAATACATTTACTAGTTTCAATAGGCATAATCTGCTGTTTGCAACACTTGGAGCTGAAATGGCTTTATGAAAGTCTTCTAGAGTCCTTCGAGCCATATGTTCATTCCATATGTTTAGAGAGGATGATGAATTTAAGCATTTGATCAGGCTGGTATGGATGCAGGTGATGCTGAGAAGTGTTCCAAATGTAGGTATAGATTTCTCAATTTGTGACTCCCCTCACAAGATCTTTGGCTTTGGTCCCAACCTTTGATGTCTCCAAAGGTTGCTCTGTAGTTGTTGCAGCTCCTCCTGCAGAACCAGTACAGAATGCAGAAGCCTATTCCTTGTTCTGTAAGGTGTCTCTCACATCTGTAGTATAAGTCTTCACAGAAAGGCTCAAGAGTTGATAAATATACTCTGATAAGCTTGTTATGCTGTGTAACTAAGCTAAGCTACAAGTTAAGCTGTAACTTCTTAAAATTCCTATGTCCTATGTTTCTTTGCTACCCTTGTTGATCTCTGTGAGCAATTTCTGTCATCGAGCTTTGCTTTCAACACAGGACTCCCTCTTTTTAAATAGAGTGTTGCTGACTGTAGGCTTTGTGAATTCCTAGCAGCACTTTTGCTTCTTTTGGGCCTATTCACATTCACATGCTTGTTTTCCTAGTCACTATTTTCTGAAAAGAAAAGAAAAAAATCAGATAAAATCTATATAGTATTAGTGCTTATTTTGACTAAAGGGCATTTGCAAAATGCCTATCTTTGCTCACCAAAGACTGTTTTTTCTAGGACCTAATTGTTACCTCTTGATAAATCCCGTGCTCAATACCAGTAACAGTGTCTTGACCTGATTGTGTCAGTCTTGAGCCTTTTTATTGGTATCCTTCTTATTAAAATGGCAAACAATAGAGTTTGAAATGCTACTAAAACTGCTATAACAGCTTTATATAATCCTGCCAGGCTTTGGAGAAGTCTGCCATCAAGAAAAAATACTGAATGATCTGAGTAGATTATTTTGAATATTCATACTGAATTGCACCACATCTGTTTATATGCTTTTATTTAAGGATAACTATTTTTGTTCATGTATAAAGTAATTAAAAAGACATCACTACTGCTGCAGCTCTGTTCGAGAAGCCTCCTAAGCATTGATAGAAGGATCCTACTGGAAAAATCCTTGGTGATGAGGAAAGTTAATATTCTGTGATCTTAGTGACAGTGATTTCAACTCGAAATGCAGTTTAGATTTGGAAACCAATTTGCATTTGCATAGTGATAACTTTTATTAGGAAACATGAATTGGAGCAAATTCTTAATGCTGGTAAAGTCACAGTATTAGCAAGTCAAGTCATTCTACTAGCATTTTTCCCTCTCCAAATAATTATTCTTCTATTTCTAAACTCTTTCAGTTTAAGGCAATGTTGACTTGAAATCAACCATAAACTTGAGTCCTACTGGAGTCTTCTAAACTTTTTAACCAGCCCGTTACATTTTCTTGCTAGCAAAGGACCTATAGCTACATGTCTGACTGCATTTCTCCTGCTAAAACCTGGCAGGACTACAGCTTGAAGATCATGTCAAGGCTCATTTCACTAGGAACAGAACAGCCTTGGCTGCTAGCCGTAGATCTCTCCCTATCCAGGAGATTTGCAAAGTGGCCAAGTGGTGTCCTTTGCATACATTTATACAGTGCTGGTGCTTTACAAGTAATATCTCGATGATAAGTGTAGTTTTTGGTTTTTTTTGTTGGGAGGGGAAAGGGAGGGCTCATTTTACAAGACTAAATGAAGTACATGGGATGGAGTCTACTGGGAAACAATAAGAAAACAGATATTCCCAAAATAGGGACTCAACATTTTTCTTTCTTGTCATTTTTTAGCTTCCCAATGAACAGAAATACACTCTGCTCTAGACATCATTTATTTAAGTTGTCCACTTCTTAAAAATATTTTGTAGTAAGGAGTTATCCTAGTCTTTAATATAAACATACATGATGTACGAGGCCACACATTACTGCTTTCCCTGTAAAGGGCACTGCTGGCCTTGATTTCTTTTGTTACTTCTTTTAAAAACATTTTATTTCCAAGGCCTCCTTTGAGCTCTTGAGCTCAAAGGCTATGAATCCACAAAACACTTGTAGATAACCAAATTACTTCCCTGCAAGATTTGTACTTTGGAAGAAGGCAGATCCTGCCTCTTAGGTCAGAAAGATTTTGTAACTTTTTGTCTAAAATTAATCTCTGGATATTTTTAAAGAGAATTGTTGCTTAAATGTCCTTCTTTTTACCCTTGAAAGTGCTGAGGCACTGCCGTCAAATGCTAGGATGTGTCTAGGTGCTTGAGTGAGGTACTTCAAAGCTCAAATTCTGTAGTTATTCTCATGGTGGCAATACATGTTCCAGAAGGACGATCAGAGCAGAGATGTAGATGTCTCTGAGAATAACTAACTAATCTCTTTCTTTTACCCCCTTCTCACTTCATTAGTGTGTCATAACTTTTCTAAAAGGGATAAACAGCCTGACTTTTACAGGCCTACTGTCGCACCATGTTTATCAAACACAGATGAGAATTGCTACAAATCTCTTGCTGTATGTAACCTTGATTTTGGCTTTTATGGCTAAAGGTACTGTGGTGAAAAGGTTTTGTTATAGCAAGTGTGGTTTCACTTGCTTCCCTTGACCCCCTTCCCTGAGGATTTCTGACTAATTCCAGGGCCTCTTCTCCATACTGAGATAGCAGTTTGTTGCCTGCTAAACAAGGGGGAAGACTTTCATGTGCTTTCCATTCTTCCTGATTGCTTTCTCAGGACAGGTAAAAACCACACATAAAAAACTTGTTTAGTTTTTGATCTAGACCATTCATGGCAACATTTTTAATTTCTTTCAATATCCTGAAAGTTGAATTTGCTCCTGGCAGCTAAGTGTCAATGCTTACAAATACAGAATAAATTAGTGATTGAGGAATCTGATTTCACTGTGGATAGTGGTTCTTGATAGGAGGGATTACCATGATAAAATTCCCACGATTAAATTGAGAAGAAGTTTCTGGTATACTGGAGTGCTGCATATTGAACTTCTCAACATTGCACTGTTGTAGTCACTTGCTGAGGAAAAACTTCCAAATTGTTCCTATTTTAAATGCTTCTATTATATAATTCTGTTCACCTTCTCTCTGAGTTAGAGAGTGAAATTCACTGACTTGTGTAAGTTCTTGACTTGAATTCTTTATTGCTAACCTTTGTCTCTTTTGTTTCATAGGAGATGATACTTTAAAGATATGGGATATTAGACAATTTAAAAAACCTCTTAATTCAGCAGAGGGACTGCCCAGCTTCTTTCCGATGTAAGTGTTCTAATTTATTCCAACTAGCAGTATTTTTGCTGAATGGGAAGGGGTTCTGCTGGAGTTCTTTTCCTCAGTTGTCACTAGGTCTACTGTTGTGCAGAGAGGACTGCACAAGGAGGACTGTGCAGTGACAATTCTTGTTTATTTTAGAGATTCACATTGCTTTAAAAGATCTTATTTTTGTGATATTTCAGTCTCATATGTCTTAAGTCTAATTAGATTAGTAACATTTCAGAAGGAGGTCCTTATGTGTGTAATGAGATATAGATGTAAACCTCATTCTTATTTAGTCTATGATTAACAAAAAAAAGAGCTGAATGAAAAAGTAGACATAACATGAAGGTACATGATATGAATTCAGGTTACAGTGTCAGAAGTGCTGACTTTATTTTACTGCATAGTGACAAATATTGTTTTCAAAATGTTTATTGGNGAACAGTTTGTAATTTTGAAATAAGATCTTAGAAAGAAAAGTCATGGACAGGTCAATCATAACTGCAATTTGTAACACAGAGGAAAAGTAAACAGAAAAACATTTTTGACCAATGTATAAACATGCCACCTTGCATCACTGAACAATGTATCGTCAGCAAAAACAGATTTCATGATTAGTACATTTTTTTACTTAATGATGACAGCCAGATTTGAAAGTACTTTTTTTTTTTCTCGTATTGAAAAGCTTGCAGGACTTTTGACTGGATGAGAATTTTGTTGGGAGGAGGATTGTCATTGAATCTGCCAGTTTTGCACATCCTATGCACAACTGTAATAACAATTGTAACAGATAAGTCTAATTGATAACTACAGCAATAGATGACACTAACAAGAGACTTTTTCAAACTTTGTCTGGAAAGGACTAACAAAAGAGATTGTTTTAGGGAGTGCAATTTTTATCTAAGTTCTCGGTATGTTAATTATCTGCCCAGTCAAGTGCTTTGTTTTCTTCAACAGGACAGATTGTTGTTTCAGCCCAGATGATAAAATCCTTGTCACAGGCACCTCTGTCAAGAAGGGTGGTGGCAGTGGGAAGCTGTTTTTCTTTTATCGTGAGACCTTCCAGAAGCTGTATGAGATAGAAGTTACAGATGCGGTATGTACTTTAGTTTATTCATCTCTTCAAAATATGAATGAAACCATATTCATATGCTTCTTTTCCCTTATACAGGTAATTACCTACTAATACTATTGTGATTTTCCTACTCCATGATTAAGAGTTAGGGCTAGAGTAACATGAGTAATTGTTTCAATTAAATTAAAAAAAAAAAAAATCCTAGGACAAGGTGTTTAAGCAGTAGAGCTTCCTTGCTCTGGTGTTAGCATTGCATTTCTCAAGGATTTCTGTGAATCCTTCTAGATCTGTGAAGTGAGACACAAATCCTAAAACACGTAGACGTTCATGTTGTTTACTTCACCAGTTACCACGACGAAATGCCTTACTGTGATGCAACGCCTTTTTGTCCATGAGACAAGATTAGTGGTTACTTTAGAATGTGTTTCTAGCTTGTCTAAATGCAGCAATTTGGGGCAAAAAGAAGGCATCATTAAGAAATCCATCAAAAACACCAGTTACTATAAAAACCTAAAGCTGTGAACCTGTAATACAGAAGGGTCTATATATGGCTTGAACTGACCACCTATTCGCTTGTACAGAAGGGAAAAGTTTGATACCATAGATGAAAAGATCCTCTTGTGATGCACAAGTAAACTGACAGGTGATAACAAACAGGAGTCGGTGAAATTAGAACAGAATTGCCACGGATAAGTATGGCAATGTATGCTTATATCCCTTTAGCTGTTGGAGTATGATGGATTAGCAGTGTTGCAGGATACCATCTTCTGCACTTTCATTAAGCCAGCGCAACAGCCTTCCCTAGCACAGGAAACCAAACGTCCTTCTGCTGGATGTTGTTTATACACCACCACCTTAGTATTTGCTTTTCTTTTTGAATTCTGCTTTCTCCTTTAGTCCATCTCAAGATAAAATCTGCTTACGGGTGGATTTGTTATATCTGTAATTTTGGTTGCAGCCGTCTTGCAAATTAAAAATGCAGAATTCCTATCAAAGCAGAAAACATACGGTTTTTCCTAGAGCAGAAAAACACCTGTTTTCATCTTAAACATATAATCTAAATACAAAGGGGTTTTATATGACTTTGGAAGTTTTACTTAGTACTAAATGATTTCTCCAAATATAGCAGAAATTGACTTTTATATTTTTCTCCTGTGAAACATACCAAACCACAAACCAAACTTAACTCATGAGAATTTCTAGGAGATTTTATTTTCTGATACAAGCCTTATAACAAGTATTTATAATCTTTTTCTGAGACAAAAGATGATTATCTCCTCAGTATCTCCTTTGAAACTTCATGACAGAGAAAAGGAACACAACTAAACAAGATAAAGTGCAAGAAGTAGATTTTTGCAGGAGCTCTCCTGTCCATGGGCACCAGAAACAAAGTAGTTTTATAATACACTTATAAAGAACTAGTTTTATAGTTCATTATAAACAAAACAGTTTTATAATTAAATTCATTTCACAATGAATTTGAACTCCTTAGACTTGAGTGTTTGGAGGTGGTCGTGATGGCATCTCCTTTTAGTAGTGGTCTTGTCAGTAACAGGGTGCAAAAACTTCACTTAAGCTCTAGGATTGCAAGAAGGAGGAATTTGTCAATGGTGGATCCTGTATCTCCAAAAACACTTAAATAGTGAGAAATACTGCTCAACAGTCTGCTTTTTTTGCATTCAAATAAAATATTATTTTCATTTGGTAACTTTGTCTTCTAAGTCTTGGAAATAAGTGGTCTGTTTACCTGCCAAGATAGATCATGCTACAGGGGAGTCCACAAAAGATCCCTTTGCTCTCCATTTCTCTCAGAATCAAGAGCTAAATTTGTATTCTTTGCTTAAAAATGCATAAGGGACATGGAACGGAGACCCAACAGTAGGAAACTGTCCATAAACAGCTTCATTGGGGCCACTAATATAGTAAAATTTTAAGTATGTGTACAAGTCTAACCAGGTTCATAATTTTACACTATAAATTTGTATAGGTGCTGATATTTATATGGTACTTTTTAAGACTGTAGTAAATCACTTTGGTCTATAGAGTTTTAGTGCTGCTGGTTTTCTTCGTTTGTAGTTATAAAATTTAAGACTGTCATTCTTCTGCTTTGCATATAGCGGAAATGAAAATAGTGGAACTAATTGGTGAAGAATTGAGACAAATACTGATCTTATGACATAATTTTCAGTGAGTCAGCACTACCAATTCCTGTACAACAGGTCTGTCTAGCTTACAACTTTACACATCTAAGGAAAACACAGTTTAGCATATCAATCTGAATCTAAAAGAAGAAAAATTCCTCTAAATGGTCTTACAAAATAAAAGTAGTATATTTTTTCAAGGTCTTTCTTCTGCTTGTATTTTTTGGCTTTTTCATTAGTGTTCTTTACTTGTTCTTCCCAAATTGCGGTGTTTGATGAAATATAAACACATCAAGGCATGCTAAAAGCAAGTGAATTTTCAAGAAGCTAGCTTTTATGTTTTGTAAGCAGTAAATACTGTTTGTTCGAAAGATCATTGGTCTGTAAACTGGGAGATTAATATCTTGAGTGTAGTTTATCAAAGCGTTTTTTTCAGCAGTGCAGTAATTACTTTCTTTCTACCAGCTGCTTTCCTAGTTTCCATTTTTCCTTATACTCTCAAAAATAGCAGCTAACATTCAGCATCAGTGTAATTAAAGATAAACACATAATGCTATCCAAGACTTCAGTTTGTTTTCTGAAACTAAGTGTTATACGTCTTTACTTTTTCCATGTTACCTAGTGCTGAAATACGTAATTTTACTCTGTTTTGGGTGGGTTTAGGCATTGCAGAGTTAGAAGTTATGCTATACTGTATGTGTAATAAAAGCACAAATGCACCACAAATGCAAAGAGCCTGATCTGCTCTCATTCCTAATGAAATAATTTCAGTGATTTCAGTGAGCTTTAGTCCATATTGCTAAAAAAAAAAAAGGCATCTTTAGTAACTTTTTGAAGGCAATTGTGTAAGTTTAGTGGTAGAATGTATATAATCAGAATAACAGGAAATCTACTGTGAAGAAAAAGTATTAACTATTCATGTGTTACTTTGTCCATTTCACAAGGATTTTTTAAAGGGAAATGCCAACAAGCCTAGAAAATTGAAAAGCATTAAAGAGCAGTAAACATTATCTTAAACCTCCTTGGTAAATAGCCAGTGAAGCTGGCCTGTGAGTGAACTTAGTGGGTAATGAGAAAATATGTTTGACCAAAGCTGTGTCTGGCATTCCTTTCCATCATACCACACAAACCTCTTTTCACCTTTTCTTTCAAGTTTTCATGGGAAAATCCATTACTGTTTCAGAGCTGCTGGAGTGAAACCTTGTGCTTTTCCTAATGGACTAGCAATCTGATTAGTTTCTGCTGTTGTGGCTGGGTATAGAATATTAATTTGCTTTTTTTCTCTTGTATTAATGTTTTGGGTTTTTGTTTCTCAGACACAATCTGTGCTTTAACAGCTGTGTTGCTATGTCCACTCCTGAGTGCCATCCCAGGCTGTAGGCATTGGGACTTCTGTAGAATTCAAGCTTCTTAGATAAATAGCAATACATTTGGAAGAAAACTAATGTCAAAAGAGCTGGAGACCATGAGCTCTGTCTCTGGCCAGCAGCTGGAGGCGGTGTGAACAGCACAAAGACAAAATTGTTGGTGTTTCTGTGACTATTCTTGCTGCTTCTAGTGACTGCTGTTTTCGAGATACCTTGATGCAGATAAAGGAATTTTGCAGTTAATAGCACTCACTATTTTGGAATATGGAATTTTTTTTCCATGAGTTTATCAAGGAGAGAAATCACCCGTGTTGCAGGTTGTGACAGAGTCCTTTACTTACTGCAGATCACATCAAAATTACATCAGGGTGGGAGCTCCTGCTCCTGCCACACTCACAAGAAAGCTGATGTTCTGTGTGCAGTACCCCAGCCTTGCTCTGGCTTGGTGTGTACAGGTACAGTTGAAGATTTTGAGGGCTTTGTACTGTGACAGTGATTGTGCTTACTAAACTGTACAGAATTTCCTCTTTTTAATGGAACTTGAAATGTCCTGTTATGAATATTCAGCCTTTTCCTGGTTTTTCTGTCTCTTTCTCTTCTATCTTGACTGTATTATTTATGAAAGGTTCTTCCGCTCTCACCTCAAATGTTCACAATAAAACATGTTTATTAGACTTTCTCAAATTGACCATTAGAGGCTTATTTAATCTGAAATACCTGTAATCGCATGCAGAACCTTTTTCTGTTTACGTGGATAAGGAGACTTAAACAGATGGCAGGAAACAATAGTGCCAGAATATGGGGATACAGGGCTTATGTCCAGAAACTCAGAGGCCATTCATTTCCCTTTCTTTTCATCAGGTAGTATGAGAGGCAGGAAGACCTGTAGCTGCTGTGGAATAAGGTCTCATCTTTGTGATATCTTTAGTTCTGGAAGAGAAGGGAAACTTCACTGCCAGATGAAAGCCAGGGAGGGTTTATTCCTAATTCTTGCTTTGGTTACGCAAGCATGAGATCTTCATGGGAACCAGTTATAAATACCTAGTGTATGGGAAAAAGAATTGGGTACACAACATTTCCCCCAATGTTAGTTTAATTTAAAATAGCTGTGGATAGGCACTTGAATCACTCTCATATGTCTGTCATTCATTTGGCTACTTCAGCAGATCACCCAGTAGTTATCCTTATTACAGACAAGATTGGTCTTGGCAGCAGTAGAGTACTCATTTTCCCCATATGGAAAGGACAAGTATTACACCACGTTACTGCCAAGCAAGAAGCGGGACACTGAGAAAGAAGAGGGAAAAAAAAAACAAAACGTTGTACAGTTGCAGGAATTGCTGATTTTTAATGAAAATTGAAGTAATAATTTAATCTAAAAATGAGCCTGGATGATGAATTTGTGTACGTTATAAAATGAGATATGCAAGCTTTTAAAATATCCCACAGATTTTTGTAGATAAGCAACAATCCAAAACCATAGATTTATAGTTGTTTTGGGAAACCTGTTTCTGTTAGGAGGATTCTTCAATATTTTCTTAGTTTCTCAAATATAAGCAAAAGTTAAATTATTAAAAATTCTGAAAACACCTTTAAGGGGTGTTTCAGGAAGGTCTTCTGAGACAAGCTATAAATAAAGCTTCTTTTTAGATGAAAGAGTGAACAGGAAAGAAGGAATAAGGAATGTGAACCTTCCAGCATCCTTTATGCATGGTTGATATAGGATTGCAGTATTTCTTTCCTTGACCTTAAACAATACCATTTACTATTTATAAGGTGCAGTAATATAGTAAGGGGCTTTTCCACTGTGGCCCATTTCACTAAGATTTAAAGCTTTTGANTATATTTTATATATATAAATATATTTTATAGCTGTACCTTGGAAGTTGAGTGGTACAACATTGTTATCCATGTTTTCTGTATTAATATCCTTCTTTAAAATATTGGCCTCTGACAATATTTTAGAGTATTTCTGGTTTCTACATAGAAAATTGTAAGTTTTATCCATTTCTGGTGAATATTTCCACACATTTTTTAAGTCATGTTTCACAAGGAAAAAACATCAGNGTAATAATTTAATCTAAAAATGAGCCTGGATGATGAATTTGTGTACGTTATAAAATGAGATATGCAAGCTTTTAAAATAACCCACAGATTTTTGTAGATAAGCAACAATCCAAAACCATAGATTTATAGTTGTTTTGGGAAACCTGTTTCTGTTAGGAGGATTCTTCAATATTTTCTTAGTTTCTCAAATATAAGCAAAAGTTAAATTATTAAAAATTCTGAAAACACCTTTAAGGGGTGTTTCAGGAAGGTCTTCTGAGACAAGCTATAAATAAAGCTTCTTTTTAGATGAAAGAGTGAACAGGAAAGAAGGAATAAGGAATGTGAACCTTCCAGCATCCTTTATGCATGGTTGATATAGGATTGCAGTATTTCTTTCCTTGACCTTAAACAATACCATTTACTATTTATAAGGTGCAGTAATATAGTAAGGGGCTTTTCCACTGTGGCCCATTTCACTAAGATTTAAAGCTTTTGAATTTAAGAAAATGAAATCCTTTTAACTTCTGGAAGAGATCATCATGCAACTTCTGTTTGTTTGGGGTTTTTTTAAGCCATTTGTTTTATTTTAAAGGGAAATCCATGTTTTCCACAATAGGTAAGTTAATACAATATTTAAGGCCCAGTAAATTTATGTGTTTTATAAAGTGAACAAAAAACCCGTCTAGTATAAGAGGTGAATCACAGGAATGTGTTTTCTTTTACAGTGTGGTAACCTGTCAATTTTTATTTTCTACTTCCATATATGTAAGGACAATGTGGTCTTCCCTTTGTGTATCCTGGAGCAGCATGTACTTTGTTTTAGGGGAACTGTCACTAGAGGTTTGAGGTATGCAAGAGTAATAAACTGTGAGAGTTTTGTCCCTGTAACAGGGAGTGTACATGAAGGTTGTCTCCCTTAGTTTTATGATATATTGAGATAAAAGTGTGGCTGTAATTTTAACAGACTAGGTGTNCCACTACTGTATTCTCATGAGTATTTTAAATCTAATGATAGCAGGTCACTACATTGTAGATACTCCCTAACCTCCCACCTTATTTATTGTAGTTGGCTCTTTTCCTTGGAAGAGCTCCAGGGGAATCTTGAACGTGAAGATTTTTGCAATTGGGGTTTACAGTAGATTTTTAAATATACTATTAGTACATTTCTATTATGTGAGCAGCCTTTTTTAAAATCAGAGCATGCTTAGTATGAACATTTGAGTGTTAACTGTATTTTTGCTCAAAAGAAGAAACAAGGTGGAAGCATTTGTTATTCAGCTTGGCAGAAATTTGAAAATGGCATACTTCTAAATCTGTTATTTAACTTTTTTATTATTATTTAAAATTCAGCAATTTTATAAGAGTTACACAGTTTTATCCTATCTTCTGGTGCTTCAAGAAGGCAGACCAGCTGTTGCCAGGTAGATGGGTGTTGTATCACCACTGTGCTCTAAGACACCAGTGGAAAGAGATTACAGAGTGTGCAATGGGAATTGGTATAGCCTCTGAGCAGCACTGCCTCTCTGTGATTCTAAAGGCAGAAATTCTGTAGCTCTTAGAGGGCAGCAGGTGGTTAATGTAGCTGATGTTTCATGGAAATCATCTGCAGAGAAATCAAGATAACAGTAGGAGAAGGAAAGAACTATCTATATTAAAGCATTTCCTTATAACGCTAACTTTGTTGGTGCCTTTTATTCTCCATCCTGCATTTTAACCATCATTATCAATGATCTTTAATTATTGTATGGAAATGATGGTATTTCTGCAGGTAAGATTACTATTATCTACAGATTAGAATTTCAAGTTTCTAATTTTTTAAAAAATTTTCCTTTAAATTACAGTTACTTAGAGCTGAAAGAAATTGTTTGTTAATGTGGGTGAAAATGTGTTGAAACACTTGCTTAAAAGTCCTTAGGCCTGTTTCTGAACTTCATGGAGAATGCGTGTGTGGAGTCCCATGTTTTCTTTTAAAGTATTGAGATCTTTGAGACAGGAAGGAGTTACTTTACTGTTGATAAGTTAGAATGCATATGGATCTTTCCTCATAATGAAATTTTTAGTATAATTTTATTCATTTTCCTCTCTTTTCTCAAGTAGTGTATGCGTTCTTGCTGGGATATATAAAATAAAACATGGTAAAGGGCTTTGTGGTCCGTGGAAATGTGAGCCACATAAAACATGTCTGTGAAAATTTGTACAAAGAATAGATTTGTGTCCACTTCACAGTGGTCCAAATATTTGAAATTTCTAAATGGTTCCACACCTTTATTATAAAATTGAAAAGCTTGAGAGCTCTGTTTTGATATCATTTCTAATTACAGAAGTTTAAAAGCAGTGGTAACCAAACAGGAACAGGCAACAGTCTTCTGGTAGTGGGAAGCTGTCTTCAGTAAGTGGCATCTAAACATTTGATGTTTTATTCAAAGACATAGAAATTCTTAATAAATAGAGGTGTTTTCCTGAAATAACTTTGTACGTTTCCCTCCTCTTACGGGGAGACATATTGCTAAAGTCAGAAGGACATAATGTACAAGTCCTAGAGCTATGGAGGATTAAGCTGAAATGCCACACTGAGATTTCATCCCTCTGTCCAGCCCAAGTTTGAAATTGCTTATGCCTCTCAAATACAAATGTAATATAGACTTAGTTAACAGATTATGTTAATTTGAAAAGTAAATGCTTTTTATTATAAGCTTCCTAAGTAGTATTATTTATTATGTTTTGAGCTCCTGTGCATTTAAAAGATACTGCAAGCAGTTCTTCACTGTAAATACATAAGAGAGTTTTGTAGGAGAAAAGACAGAGTAGATGGGCTATATAAACTAGTTGCATGCATACTTGCACGGATTTTAGTAGGCAAAGCTTTTTTCAGAAAGACTGGAATTTGTAGTGATTAGATTTAAGATAAGTACTCCGTTCAGTCAGAAAAGCCCCACTTAGCAACTGCTGGGGTCACCTGTCCTTACAGAATCCATGACCATGGTCAGAATGTCATTTTACATGTTTGCTGCTGACGTGTCACTTATCTGACTGCCTGGACAGCCAACTGCAGCGAATCCAAGCAGTGCTGTTCAAACAGAGCCCATCACATACTGTCACAGCCACTGAAGCAAAGTTTGCACATGGGAAAGAGAATGTTTGTTTAGGTTTTTCTTCTCCTGACTGAAAATATTTTCTTAGGGCAGCAGCTCTTGCTTACGCCACTTCAGTTTTTCAGACCTGATCGTTGAAGTGAAGGTTTTCAAGATTTGTTGGGCAGTTTTAGAAGTCCATGTCTGGTGTATTCTTTCTGCATTCAATATGGGTACCAGGGTTCTTTATCTTGAACTGTGGAGTTTTATCTAAGTAGCACAACATGCTGTAATATAGATCCTCATTAGTTTTCTGTTTTTCTTTTATAGCTATTTTAGCCACTGTAGGCTGTAGAGATTCACCTGACCAAATATAGATGTCTACAGCTGATCCAGTCACCCTAGGCTCCTTTTCTAATCAACAGAGAAAAATAAACATATTCAGACTGTGATTTTATCCCATCCTAAAATAGATCTCTAAAATAGGTTAGCTGAAGTCCACTGTAAAATGCTTATTTCTCTCTGTTAACTTTAAAGGGAGACATTTGTAGACATTTAAAGTAGATCTCTGAAGATTAGGAATGTAGACATGTTAAGTTTGATGAAACAAGTCCCACCTAAACTCTTCACTTCCCTCCGTGGGTGTTTATTGTCTTCTATTAAAGTGCTGGAACATTTAATCTCTCATTTTCTGACCTTCTCAATAGCAAAGCAGGAGATAATGGGTTACTTTTGCATTCATTTCTGTTGATTTAAGGATTTTTGACTGTAGGCAATTTACAGGACAAAAGCCTGCCACTCTATGAAAGGCTTGTGCTAGCTGAGAGCAAAGCCTACGCTCTCTTACTCGCACCTGATTTCCCAATAACTGTCAAAACATCAGCAATTTCACCATGGAGTTACTGAACTTCATCTAAATTGTAGCACTTTTAAAGAAACATCAAACACTCATGAATTCCTGCTTCACAGGTTAGAGATGTGAAAACCTAGGATTAACATGTTTCCATTTTCAGTATTTATCTGGAATTAGCAGTATTTTTTTCTAGTGGCTGTTTGGAAGATCACTTTTGATTTTTCCTGTTTCAAGTAGAATGTTGGCCACACATTCAGCACAGGGAAAGTATGAATATTAACTGTACATCAGCATCATTCAGTAGTGATTCCCAGCTTTTCGGTGTAGTTTGATGTAGGGATGGAAGTAGATAGATGCAGTCTGTGAAGCAGATTTATTGTCAGTGTTTTCATTTGAATAGTTTGCACTAATAGGCATGGGAGGAAACAATAATTTAGTGAACTAAAAGTCTGATAGCTGCTCTTAACTGATTAGTCATATCTGGTGTTTGGAGCAAATATACAAGCCAGTTGAAAGTCAAGAATGACCAAAGAAGAATGAAAATGTGTCCCTGAAGTGAAAAGAAGGAAAAATGGAAAATGTTTATTCCAAGAGTGCATAACTGATATGGAAACACGTTTTTCTTTCCTCTTCCTGCATGGCAGAAGATTTACTATGAACTTGGAAAAGCTGATACATTATCATGTGTTATCTGAAAATACACTTTACATGAAATGTTCATTTTCAAAGATAACTGCATGTTACTTAACCTTAAAACTCATCTGTCTTTAGGGAGAAAGGGTAGTTTCCAAAGAAAACAGTGCCTGACTGAGAAGCACTAAGATCTCCTGAAGGAGGGAAAAGAAATTAGAACATCACTGTAAAATATGATCCCTCTTTTTTGCAGTAGCAAGAAGAGAATATAGTCCTGTTGACCTAAGTGCTCTAGAAGTGTGTGGTGATTCCTATTTATGTGAAAATTATGAAAGTTCTTGGAATATTTTGGAAAACAATGAAATCATAATTGTGCCAATCTTGTTGCAATTATAACCTCCTTACATGTATACACATATATGTCTGTTTAATAAAATTTTGTTAACAGAAAAAGTTATTAACTGTTATCATGGAGCTTGGTTACATAAAAAGTTGGTGAGATTTTGTTGTATCTCGGCTGAAATGCATCAAATGAAAAAAATCAGTGCTTTTGTACAAGATCAGCTCACAGACATGTAAGATGTTAGTATAGGAATTCAAGAAGGCTGTGATGGACAGAAACCTGAATCTTCCCTTAATCTTTTGCAGCACAGTGAAAGAGGATAGAGGTGAATAATACTTTCAAGACACATTCTTTATGTTTGTTCTTGTTATTTTGTTACATAATGAGCAGCCTCACATTTTTGTAGACTCAAAAGATATTAGTGAGATTAACTGCTCAGGCTCTGGAATGCTGCAGAAAAATCTTTTACATCTAAGATGTAACATTTATGTGAAGACTCTATGTACTCTGTAATTCACAGGAATTAGGAATACTTGCTGCATTAGGTCATTCATGGGGTTTTTTTCCTTTATATGTTTTATCACAGTGCATCCTCTCCGAAGCTTCTCACAATCCAGATAATTACTGCCAGTGTGTGATCTCTAACCATTCATAATTCCTCTTACTAGAAATTATTAACCTTTCTTTCTTGCCTCACTCCTCTGAGACTGCACTATCCACACTCAAAAATGGAGTGTTTTCATCTGAAGTGTGGGCCAGGGAACTGAATTTTGCCTTTGCTGCTGCAGTCTCAAACCATTTCTGTAAGCAAAGATCCAGGAAAATTCTTCCAGTCCTTGACAACAATCTGTAGTTTTATGACCTTACCAGCTTCATTGTTTCATCTTAGGGGGTAAATTTTCCACTCTAATGCCACAAATCATTTAAATCTTTCTTGCTGACCTTGTAAAATGCTCTCTCTGCATTGTTTACTCCTGTTGGGGTGTTGCCCAAGTGCTCTGGACAGTTTTGGTTAAGGTAATTAGCTTTTGCTTGCTGACAGATCTGCTTCAGTTATTCTTCACTCTGCCTGTTAAACACAAGGCTGTATTCCTGGGCCAGAATAAATGTCCCATTCTGTGTGACAGAAAAGAGGGTTCAGTTTCTCATTTAGAAACACTTGTCAAAGCACTCTGACTTGCTCAGTACCAGGAAAGCCATGTGTGTAGTTACCTAGTGAGCTCACCTAGATGGAGAATAATTATTTGGTGTTGTTTACTGTTGTTTACCTGGAGCAACAGCTCTAATTATATGATTTGAAGGGAAATACAGAAGTGAGAACAGACTTAAAGGGATGAGACTTTGGGAACCACCTCAGAACTGCCTACAGACAATGACACCCACTGAATCTGTTCTAACCTCTTTCACAGTGAGAATCAATAAGGTAAATTTGCAGTGTTGCTCTTTTAGGTAATATTTTTAATATTTTCCCTGTCTGTTTCCACAAAAATATTTTCACAATGTTTTCCCAGTATTTCCCAATGCAAGCTACTGTGTTTGTATATGCAATAGACATTGCCAAAGACTTTTCAGATTGATTTCATATGAAGAACTTAATGCTTTTGCCATAGTAATAGTACAAAACAACTTTTAAATCATTACTAGTAATTATCTTTTGTAATTTTCTTATAATCACAAAGCTGGCCACATCAGTCTATGGAAAAATTATTTTCAAGATTTTTATGACAGGCTTCCAGGACTTCATGCTCCAGAAGCGCAGTGTCCAAAACTTTCAGCCATCACAGAATTTTTTTTTTCAAATGTTGAAGATGTTTATGTGATGATACATGCTGCATTTTATCATTCTTATTTGTTACAAGACATTTCCATTTGGTAAGCTATGACCTGAATTTTTTTTGCTTTCAGAATCTACATAGATTTTCTTGTTTTAAATGAACTAAAATGATTTGGAGTTTGTGGTTGGGCTTTTGGTTTTTTTTATGGTAGGGCTGGTTGTACATTGAAACAGGTTGCTGGAAGAGACTATTGAGTTTCCATCCTGGGAAATATTAAAAAACAAACAGGCTGCTATCCTGAGCTGTTGGTAGTATCTGACCATGCTTGGAGCAGGATGGTTGAACTAGTCATCTCCAGAGCTCTCTTCCAAGCACAACCATTCTAGAGTTGTGTAAAATTCAGTATCAGTAGGTAGTACCTANATGGGAAAGTGTAATGTTGTATGTTGTGTATATGTAGAAGGAGGATGCTTTGCTGGGAACCTTGTAAAGAATGGCTGTTTGATTAATGAAACTTCATCTCACTCAGTTTTTCTTCTTAAAAGAAAATACA
Source organism: Illadopsis cleaveri (assembly GCA_013399915.1). Taxonomy (NCBI): domain Eukaryota; kingdom Metazoa; phylum Chordata; class Aves; order Passeriformes; family Timaliidae; genus Illadopsis; species Illadopsis cleaveri. The sequence continues at coordinate 94,127 of VXBB01017391.1, read as the reverse complement.
AAGCAAAAAAAAGAGCTGGGAGGTAGGACCTTCTTTAAGATGGAATTTGATGTTTAGCATTTCCAGTGATAAAGATGTCTGCCTGAGTTATTTGAGGTGGAAGTAGTTGAGAAGTTAGAGGCATCAAAGAATAAATGCTTTTTAAGTGTTAATTATTTTTGTGTGATAAAGATTCTCCTTACCCTTCCCTTCCAGTATTAAGACCTAGCCTACAATGATCCCTTTGTTGTATAGTTAATTAGAATTTTGGCTTCTTTGGGATTAAATGACTGTGAAAATTTTTTAGGATATAGTTCAGGGATTCAGTATTTTGGTGTTTCTGAAGTATTGTCAGTTTCTAAAATAATCTGAAAACTACAGAAGTAGTTTTTATTATTTTTTATAAAGCAGATTGGTAGTAGTGGATTGATAAAATTACTTGCCTGTTCAGAGCTTGAGTTTGTTTAGTTTTTAACAAATTATATTCTGGGAACTTTTTACGGTTTCAGAAGATTTATAGGGCTACATTTAATGGCAGTTTCTTTTGCCTGCTCTGTAGCACGTGCCATGGTAGTTTTAAATGTGTTGTGCATGTTTGACAAGTTAGAAACTCAGCAAACCCCATCAGTGCTGAGCCACACTGTCTCAGGCTTGTTTTTGTTGGCTGGTATCCACTACCATGCTATAAAATACATTTACTTGACAGAAGAAAGTGGAGAACCACATTAACTACAGACTTTAAAAAGGCTGGCTAACCACATGCAATAAATATTAATAAAAGAAAAGGCCACCCACCTTTGACCTTCAATACTTTTTACTAGCTTTGGTGTTTTAGAGTTACTTTAGCATTTTGAGCATTACATAACAGTATGTAAGACTCTTACTTAAATCCAGCAACTTATTAGCAACTCTGTACTGTGTACTTCAGATTTGCCTCTAAAAATGTTGTTCTGTATTTGTCTTGTAATAAGCAAACCAGGTTTATTTGTACCTGTAAGTAAATGGGAAAGTGTAATGTTGTATGTTGTGTATATGTAGAAGGAGGATGCTTTGCTGGGAACCTTGTAAAGAATGGCTGTTTGATTAATGAAACTTCATCTCACTCAGTTTTTCTTCTTAAAAGAAAATACAAAGCAGAAAAAAGAGCTCAGGAGATTGCTATGCATCATCTTGTGGTAAAATGAAGTTCTGATTCATGATGGCTGAATGGGCTTCAGAATTTCTTCAATATATTTAATGTTATGTTCCTCTCGTAGCGTTAAAAAAATGGAGGCTGGACCAAACCAGAAATAGTATGGAACATATAATGGGAAGAGGAGGGAGAGAAAGGGAAGGCTAGAAAAGGGAGCATTGTTCCATGAAATACTAATAAGATAATGCATCTTGCTAGCTCTGAATACATTTGTTGCATAAGTGGCGCAAACCGACTTTAGCCTTGGACAACATCCATTTAATGCTTTACTGTCGGTCAAAAATAGATACTTTCTTTTGTGTTTTTGATGAGATGTGTTGTCCTTTGTGGCAGATTGTGCCCACTTTGGCTCTCTGGAGTCAAAAGTTTGAGTCTTAGAGTTTCTGTGCTATCCTGCTGAATCAGACTGAGAACACTACTCACATGGAGATTCAAAGTCACATGTAGAACAATACTCTTAATGTCTGAAAATGAGTTTCACTGCTGACCAGAAGGGTGACAGCACTGTGAGACATTGGCTTCAAATACCAAGTTCTTAGTGTTGTGGGGAAGAGCGAAGCTAGAGTGAAAATCAGCATCTCTTCCATTTCTGCAGTCAGCAAGTGAAAGGTCAACAGGGTATGACAAGAAGGGAAAAAACAAATAAAGTGATGAATGAAGTGGAAGGAGTAAGAATCAAAAATTAGAGTGCAAAAGTTATGAAGGCCTGAATTGCTATATCGTATTTGAAGTACTTAATTGTTCTCCTTCAAATCCCTCTTTAACTTTCCATTTTTATTGTGCCCATGAAGATCCTGGCAGCAGATAGTCTGTAGAAACCATTAGTTATCACACTAGTCACTAATTTTTACTTCCTTCCTTGTCTTCATCCTGGTGTTGTCACTCCTTTTACATTGTATTCTACTCTGTAGTTATTCATTCACATATTCACATGCTCATTCATGTGCTTAAGCTTGGTCCTGCTACAGTGTGATGCACTCTTTGACAATGTGAATATTAATTCTAAGATCCAGATGAGTGACCAACTAACTGTCATATCTCACCCTATTTCAGAGTGTTGTGCGTTGCCTTTGGCATCCCAAGCTGAACCAGNACTTCCATATACATAAATGCAGAAAAATGTTGTAAGGATTTTCTTAGCAAAATTGTAAAATTTTTTTGCATATTTTGGAAACTTTTGAGAGGTTAAATGTCTGTCTTTTAAGTTTACAAATAGAACTGGGAAGACCTGAAGATCTCTGAAGTGGTTTTGCAAAGTGAAGTGACCCCTTTTTTCTTCTTTTTTCTCCCCCCCTTTTTTTTTTCTTTCTTTTTTACTTTTTCCTTCAGACTTCCTGTTGCTCTTTAATATCAGAATTGCCTGTAATNCTTCCTTCCTTGTCTTCATCCTGGTGTTGTCACTCCTTTTACATTGTATTCTACTCTGTAGTTATTCATTCACATATTCACATGCTCATTCATGTGCTTAAGCTTGGTCCTGCTACAGTGTGATGCACTCTTTGACAATGTGAATATTAATTCTAAGATCCAGATGAGTGACCAACTAACTGTCATATCTCACCCTATTTCAGAGTGTTGTGCGTTGCCTTTGGCATCCCAAGCTGAACCAGATCATGGTTGGTACTGGAAATGGTTTAGCCAAAGTGTACTATGATCCTGTCAAAAGCCAGAGGTATGTAATCATATTTTATTATGGTTGTTTTCTCAAATTTAGTCTGATTCTGTGATTCAGTGAGTATACTAAGAAATGAGAAAAGCTAGTTTAGTTTGTTAGCATTTGTTTCGCAGAGTTCTACTTACTCAGCAGCAGTAGAAAGAGAGAAAAATAATCCAAAGTGTTTTCTTATGAAGAGTGGCACTTTTTCCTCTGTTTTTCATTTTGCAGTTCTACCTGAATTTACAAATGCTTTCATTTTTCAATTGCATGAAATCTGCAGTAACCACCCTTTCATCCTGTCTCTTGGATGTTGCTGAGGAAGTGTTACTGAATGACTGTTTATTGTATTTAGTCATGTTCTTTAATGCATGTTTTCTTCCTGAAGTAAAAATCTTGTTTAGAAGCATCAAACTTCAGTGCTAATGAAGTAATACTGGAAGATCCAATTGACAAGGTGCAAAGTGAGGAAGCACATCCCCACCTTTCTTCTAGTCTTCTTCACCACCCTCATTTATCACGTGTGGATTTTGCCTGTACATCTGAGGGAAAGGTGGTACTGATTTATCAGGCTGTGACTTGCCAACCTAAGATGAAGAGGGCCTAAGTAACCTATAAATACCTGTTTTTGCAATTAATTTTCTTTTGCCATCTGGATTGGCTGGAGAACGGGGGCATGCTTCCTTCCTGTCAGCCAGGAGGAAGTGTACAATTCATTGATACTGGGTGGAATAAATAAGATATTTTTGCCGTGTATGCACCATCTTTGTTTTGCTGGCATCCTAAACCAAACTGCGTTACAGTTCATTTTTTCTGGTTACTTACTGTCACCTGGGCACTTGGATGTGAAGATAAACTCTGGTTTACAAGATTATCAGAAAGAAGTTTTATTTTTCTGGTTTTGGCAGTTTAGAGAACAAGAATGTTGGTCATCATTGTTTGAACCATAGACCCCTAGTACAGTTTTGTGCCTGGTTTGTTTCCTGGTATTTACCGTGAAGAGGAAAATACCAGTGGTTTAAATCAATCTTGCTGCAGCCAGGCTTATGCAGTCTTTCCTGCCTCAGTGTTACAGGCACCTCTGGTTAGATAACTGCCAACTCTGCTGCTTTGGAAGAATTATATCAGGAGCAAATGAGTGCCCAAGTTTGGAGAGCAGCACTTCCAATCCGCACACTAAAGTACTGTGGACAAATGAAGTGTGAAATGAATCTTCCACCCTTATTTCTGCATGTCATATAAACTGCTCTATAATAGAAACACTATAATCTCTCTACCCTCTTTCACATGAGCGTGAACAGGCAAAGATACACACATTCATGAATATTTAGAGTGCTGTATAATTTTGTTGAGACTGTCTTGAATAAAAACTGGTTTCTGTTTGATATAAACAGACTAACTGAACTGCTCTGTTTCCTCCTAGGGGAGCAAAATTATGTGTGGTTAAAACAAAACGAAAAGAGAGACAAGCAGAGACTCTCACACAGGATTACATTATAACACGTAAGAAATTTAAACATATCTTTATAGCAGCATTCTTAGCTTGTTCTTAGGTTTGAAATTATTTGCAGATTGTTTAGCTTTATTTTTTCTCCTCTAAAAAGCAGTCTTCCATTAAGCATTGATCACTGGTGTCATATATTGGTGCTTCATGCAGATTTTTTTATAGCATTGTACAACTGGAAAGGTATGTCTAATCTGTATGTTCTCTAAAGTTGTTAATAGTGGTTGGTTTCTTGATTGTGGTGCTTCTGAAACCCTCAAAAATTTTGTAGCTTTTTTAAATCTTCAGTTTTCCATAACTTTATTGTGGAATATAGATGGGTTTAGGAAGAGTTTTGCCACTTTGCAGTACCAGTGACAAAATCAGAGATGAGAGATAGGTCTTGTACAAATAAAACATGATTTTTCAAAATTTATAACTTACCCAAGTTAGACAAGTTAAATAGTTTAACTATCCCTAGCCTCAGGGTTTGTAAGAGCTTATGTTCGTAGTAAGGATGACTGACACATAAGAAATAGTTATCATTGCTACTATAAAATGTTTAATGATGTGCCTTTTCCCAGTGACAAATTTTACAATGAAACAAAGGGATTAACTGAGAGATCTTGACCATCCCCATTAGCATTTCCCTGTGTAATGTTTCCTCATGTGAAATGAGAAGAATCACATGTGGTGTCCTGCTTCTCTTAATCCTCTTCCAGTTCCAGGGTGTACAGTTCTGATTTCTAGTGGTCTTGGTTTTACACGTGCTGAAACCATTTCTCTATAAAACAAGCAAGTTGTTTGGCAGCATAGTAAACAAAAAGAGGTTTAGAGTGAGAAAGTTTGGGCAGTCTTGGTGACTAGGCCCATATCAAGGCAATTTCGTTCTGGATTCCTGTCTTGGGCACTTTACACCCACAGCTGTCTCCAACCTACCTTACTGCTACAGATGTACAGCTCCAGTTTTTGGGGTGAACTTAAGTAGCAACTGCCAAAGATCAGGGGTGTTTATCTTCACTGAGTGCTCTTAATCCATCCTTACAACATCCTTCACTGTAATGCTTTGTGTGCACTGTCCTTAGTGTTTGTACTCTAAAGAACTTCTGTGATTTTTTGAAGAAAATTCTGCTTAAAACCCAGTGGAACTTGTGTATTATAAATGCAGCTGATAGATATAGGTCCCAGTTATACAAATTTTTGGGATTTTATCACTGAGTACTAGCTGATTAGCTGTTTCTTCCANGTCACTTTTAAAACATGGGAATACACAGCATGGTTTTCCCTTAGACAGCCTTGACTCCACAAATGGATCTGTGCATTACTCACCTCAGATGCTCTGTGAAAACTGATCAAGCTTAGTGCTTGCCAGAAAATTGTCCCTGGCATTTCATACTTAATGAAATCTGCAAAAATAAAACTTAAACATTTGTTTCCAAAGATCTGCTGTGGATCACCTGGCTCTGACTTCATTCAGTCTAATAAATTGAATAGTCTTACAGAAATAAGCTGAAAACTCAAGCGGATAGGTGCCTGAATGCTCCCTGATGGTTTTTGTATTCAGTATAGAGATAGTGTTCCTAAATTTAAGATTTGTTTAGTTATTTTTTGTCTTTATTGGATCATTTGACCTCTGCAAAATTTTCCAGATTTTTGGAAATAGCAGCAATGAGCACACCTGCATGTGAGGTGTAAACCTCGCTGCAAGCCTTGTCCATTAACATGGTGTTTCTTCGTTGCTGGCAAATGACTCTCTTGTCTGAGTGGATCAAAGCCATTACTGTGACTGAAGATAGCACTCTTACGAGAAAATAGAAGTTCTAAATCCTGACAATTTAGCCAGACTGTCACAGTTATGATATTTTTCCAATGGTGATTAATCTTATTATTTAAGAAGGAACATGATTGTGACTTAATGCACATGAAATTACATTTGGAATCATTGGAAGGTTTCTGCTCTGCTCTTTGTCATACCCATGAATATATCAAGTGCCTTGTCATGCTCTTAGAATATGAGAAAGCTGAAGAAACATGGGAAGTTCAGAAAAATGTAAGTGATGGGTCACAATGCTAATGTTGAGAACTGAATGATAGAGGTATGAATGAAATATGCATAAACTGTGCAAACAGTATTTCAGATTAGAGGCTCCTGCCTGAAGGAACCCTGATACCTGACTGTTTTCATGTTTGAAAAATTCAGCAGAAAGAAACCCCTGAAAGTAAAATGCAGTAAACCACTGTTTGCATATGGGATTACCAGGAGGCTGCTCCTGTCACCTTTTCAATTACAAGAAAGAATCCAACTGTTCGTATTTAATAAATTAAAAGAAAATGGAATTTCTAGAATTTAATTGTCTCCAAACTGTTACCCTTCAGCCCATGCACTTCCGATGTTCCGTGAACCTCGACAACGAAGCACGAGGAAACAGCTGGAGAAGGATAGGTTGGACCCCATGAAGTCTCACAAACCTGAACCTCCAGTAGCAGGAGCAGGTAATACAGGCATAATCCTTTTGGACTGTTGTGTGCCAAAGGGGCCATCATGCTTTGGTTCTACACTCACTTGGTTTTGCATTGTTTGGGTGGTGAATCTACTCCGTAGATGTATGGACAGTGTCCAGCACTTTAAGACATTGATGTATCATTGGAGTGCTTGCCTGCAAAAAATTAGTCATTACAATGGCTTACTTTGAGTTACATACTCAATAAGACACCCACCTGAATGCAGCCCCAGGTTAAACCCTTTCTATGGCATTAAATGACCTCTTTGTATCAGGTCACCGTTTCTGGCTCTGCATATTTCTAAAATATTTTTCTCTTCATGCCACAGGTCGTGGTGGCCGTGTTGGGACTCATGGGGTCACCCTGTCATCATATATAGTCAAGAACATTGCCCTGGACAAGACAGATGACAGCAACCCTCGAGAGGCCATTTTACGTCACGCGAAGGAAGCAGAGGAGAATCCATACTGGGTGGCTCCAGCATATGCTAAGTAAGGAAACAATTAAGTAATACTTCTGGAGGCCAGTAGGAGTTTAGTTAAAATAGCTGTTTTAAGTGCTATACTTTGCCTTTTTTGGATTGCTGCCACAAATAGGTGCACCAAGAATATACTCTTTTATAAAGATATGAGTTTCCAGGAGGTTAAATGGTTGAAATTTCATATTTCCACTTTTAAAATGTGCCTGCCAGTGCTAGAAGTTATTTGAAAGTTGGTTTGAGCTTAGAATCCTCTCCAAATCAGTGTCTTAAACTGCAATATACCTTATAATAGGGTCCTGTCCCATTGATATATTGGGATGATTTTCCAATATGCCCTCTAGTTCTGACTGATTCTTAGATTAAACCTTCAAAATATTTTTGTGATGTTATGACAGGATGATTTCTCGACTGTCATAAGTTTTTATCTGATTTTTTCCTACGTAAGGGCCCAAGTAACTGCCCAAAACCCAATTAACTTGGTTTTAAAGGTACAGCAACATTAAAAATTGCACTGATAAAATCTCCTACCAAAATTCAACATAAAGAAATAAGTTTTCAGGTGTTAAATAAGTTAAAGAGCCTTATCAAGATTTTTGTGGTAAAACCTTGGTGATCCCACAGATGGTACTTTACTCCTTTTAAATTATATGTGTGAGTGCGGTATTTGTGTGTATATATTAAAATGAAAATTGTGCAATATTCTTTTTGAAGGCTTTATACCCAAGGAGATTTTTCCCTAAAAATAAATACATCTTGAACAATTAAATACATTCACAATAGTATAAAAATAAGTACTACATAAATGTATTTCATACTAATGAACTGAGACTACCACTTTAAAAATTACTAGAATTGTCACGTTTTATTATCATTGATGGAACTTCTTTCCACAAAATAGTGTCAAGCAGTGTTTTGAAAATGGATAAGAAAAACATTTTGAAGCGTGGAAATAGTCTTCATGGAACAGACTGCCAATAATGAATTGCTTTTCTGTTTTGCAGCACAGTGTTCTATCTCCAAGGCTGTACATTCGTTAGTACTTTACTGACTACTTTCTTTATTATTGTTCAGCTCTGTAGTGAACCAATCACCACCTCTTTCCAGAAACCTGAAATATTCTACGAATCACAGCTTGTTTCAGATGGTGACATTTATTTTCTGACTTGACCCACATGTTCACAAAGATAACTAAATAGCAGTTCCAAAGCAGTTTGAGAATGTCAGCGACCTGGCTTTGACCCAGTAATTAATAAGTACGGGACACTTGATAAGTATGGCATTTGGTGTTATACATCAAGCCAGTGCATTATTCAGTATCACTCTTGATCCCAAAGATGGGATATATGAAAGTCTAATTCTGTAGCAATTGTTGTAATGAATATGCTAAATATTGATTTTTAATTGTTTGAGAGTTCATGATTGCTAGAGAGGAAATATGCTCAGAATGTGTAGGCATCTGGTTTTATTTGAGGAATCCATTCTCAAAAGTAAATACAATCACACATTCCATCAGCTAGACATGTCAGCATATTTTTGGCTTAGTAACTTCATTGATTGTATATTAAGTTTCATCCCCAACACCTGCAAGGTAGTAGACATGAAAGTTTTAAAACAAAGCTGTGTTAGAAGAGGCTTACTGTGTCAGGTGGCCAGATCTCATTACAGTTCCTTGTTAAAGATGTGGCTGCAGGGGAAGAGGAGAGCTGGCTGAGAAGTGGGCAGGATGCAAGTCCAGGCTGCTATTAACTTACACACCAGACTGTGATATGTATGTGGGGGAATTGGACTGCAGCCAGCAGCACACTGCCTTGATGGCTTTGTCAGCTGATAAATCTCATCCTGCTGAAGCTGCCATTATTCTTGCTTTAAAAGCTTCAATTTCAAATATACTCTGTTGCAAAGAGCATTAAAAAACTCCCAAACAATAATAACATTATTAATAATAGCAATAACATAATAATAATAACAACAGTACTAATACTAATAATAGCTAAAACAAGGAAATGCAGAAACTTGATTATGTGTCATGTTGTTAGTTTTCAGAAATTCAGGACTATATTAACAGCCACATAAAGCTGTGCTATTGTAATATAATAGATATAATAATATATGCTATTGTAAGTATATGCTACATCTGACTTTGCAGAGCATGGATATTTAACCTGTATATAAAATGCATTTTACAGATGTACTTACAGGCCTATATTTAAGAAAATATGCAAATTGCAAGTAATTGATTCAAGTTATTGTGAAGCACTGGTTTGTATACTGGACAGCTGCTTTAGCTGTAGCATAAGTTGCACTGTAGATTTAGGAAAGGTGATATTCTGATACATTTTAATTTAAAATCATATACTGTCTTAAGACCTAAAAAACATACATCCAGTATGTTTCATTTTTTAAAATAGTATTTATTCTTTTACTATATTCTTCAACTACTGTTTTTTCCACACTTCTTGTAGTGAATTTTTTCTTAAACATGGTATGAAACTATCCACTTGATATAGCTTTTGTTTGACAAAGTGTTTGGTCCTGTGCTGTCTGTTTGGTCCTGTGTGTCTAAAGTTTTCACTCTCCTTCTTCAGAAAATGTGTAAGGAAACTATAATTACTTAATTTTCTCCAGTGACAGTTATTAAATAATTTTTGACTGAGAAGATTAAGAAATACCCTTTTCTGGTTAATCAATTTTCATAACTTGGAGTATGAGATTACTGGATTGATTTGTCTGTTCCTGATCCATCCTGGCTACGTTGTTCTCAATCAGTTAACAGATTTAATGCTTTTTTAATTGTATATGAGGGAGAGTGACTTTTTTACATGGGTGGGTAGTGGCTGGACAAGGGGAAATGGTTTTAAACCAGAAGAGGTGAGATTTAGGTTAGATGTTACAAAGAAATTCTTTACTCAGAGGGTAGTGAGGTACAGAACAGGTTGCCCAGAGAAGCGTGCCTTGGAAGTGCTCAAGGCCAGGTTGGATGCAGCTCTGAGCAACCTGATCTAGTGGAAGGTGTGCGTGTCCATGGCTGGGGAGTTGGAAGTGGATGATCTTTAAGGTCCCTTCCAACCCAAACCATTCCATGATTCTATGATTTTCACTTCCATAAATTTCCTAAGAAGCACATGACTTCTGCTGTTAGTTTATGCATTTTATGTAAAAATATATATCTTTTTTGATGCTTAATTTTCTCTTGAAGCTGAATATTCATTTGCATTATTTGTCCCCTGAAAAGTTTTTTAAGCTTGTTATCATTAGCTTGACCTTTCTATTTCCCCTGGCATTTGACCAGAAAGGAAGGGGAAGTATGTAAGAGACAAAAGAACGGGTGAAAAACAGATGCAGCTGAAAAGGATGGTAAGAAGTACATGCTGAATCAGGAGATGACATGTCACAGAAGCCCAGTGTGAATAAAGTGTGAAGTAAGATGTGATCAACACAGCAGAAAAGTCTTAATGGATGAGGATAAAAAAAAGATCTTGAGATTTCTCAGGAAAAAGCTTGTTAGAGTCCTTGGCAAGAGCCATTCCAGTGGAGTGAAAGGAAAGGAAGGACAGATTGAAGATTTCAAGTAAAGAACTACAGGAAAGGAACTTGAGGCATCAGTTGTAAATGTTTGAAAATTACATTCTTTGTGAGCTGTTTGTTTTAACACAGCTGTACAGATATACTATAGTGACTTCAGATGTCCCTCTGAAGGATCAGCAGGAATTACTAAGCATTGTAGCTGAGTGCCTAATCAGGCCCAGATGCAGCTTTCTTCTGTACCACAGAGAAAGTGAGGGTGATATTTCCCTGCTCAGCAAGGTAAACTGGAGTTCTTTAATTTCACTGATACTACCCCTGTTTTGCAGTCTGTTTCATTGCTTCTTGCGACTATCAAAAAGGAATGACTTGAAGCAAGAGTCTATAGCTGTGTTATGATGACTGAACATTTTTTCAAGGGCGATGCCAGTCTGTGAAGTGTTAGCCATGTAATGGCTCAAGTATCATTAATTGAAGAATCAAGACTGAGCAGAATGTCTTGTAACAGCAGCCTTGTTGGCATGCATTGTTATAGTTATCTTAAATACTTTTTTGTAAATTGGTAATTCTGAGAGGGAAGCTCCTGAGATTTAAAAAATAGTCAGGCTGGTTGGTGGGATAAAGAACAAAAAAGGCTCCTGATGCTGAAAACTTTTTCAGTCTGGAAGTGACCTTTATGACATTATTCTGGTTTCCAAGCATGCTTGAAAATCTTTTTTCTTTGTTTCAGTGCAATATAAACACAAATTTCAAAAGTTACTTTGACATGAGTCACATGTTGTGATATGCAGTTGTCATCTCCAGCTGGTTTTGCTGCAGCAGTGTTATTTATCTGCTAGTCTATGACCCTCACATGTCAATGAGCTACTTTTGTTGGATCCCTGAAAAGCAATTAAGAGAAACAGCCCATAACCAGAGGGATTATGGTGACTCTAAAGCAGCCTTCATGGCCCCTGGAAATTTTCTAGAGGTCTGCATATCTGAATGTCTTGAAAACCACTGAAGTAAAGAGAAGCACATAGTATAAATAAATCATTCTAGTTTGTTTTCCCGTTTTTGTTTGCAGCCTGTTACCATAACCCACAATAGGAATGCATTTTTCAGTGTATGAGATACTGGTTTCAGCTGACAGTCATGTGGAAACACAGGATCATAGAACAATTTAGGTAGGAAGGGCATGCCTGAAGTCATCTAGTCCAAGCTTCTGCTTAAAGTGTGCTTACTGCTCAGTTCCAATTAGATCTGGGTTGTTCAGGGGTTTGCTCAACCAAGGTTAAATATCCTCAAGGATGGAAATTCCCACAACTGTCTGGGCAGTCTGTTCTAGCAATCTGGTTGGCGGGCACAGTATGCCCTGGCTAAGTCCATGCTGGCTGTTCCCTACCACCTTTGTGTCCTTCGTGTGTCTGGAAGTGCCATCCACAGGGATTCATTACATAGCTTTCCTGAGAACTGAGGTTGGGTAGCTCCCCAAATCCCCCTTTTGCCCTTCACAAAGATGATGATTGTTACTCTTTCTAGCCATTGAGACCCTCTCCCAGTCACCAACCATATCATCTCAGTGGTGACAGAGTGCCCTCACAATGACATGGCCAGCTCCCTTTGTACCTCTGGATCCACCCATCTGATATGGGCTTTCACATGTTCAGTGAGCTACAAACTCTGTCTTCCTCTTCCTGTTGGAAATATCTGAGTCCCTACCAAAGATTCTGTTGTACTGCAGGAGTGCTTGCAGGCCTGGGGACAAACCTTTGCAGAGAAAATGGAGCCAAAAAAGCACCAAGTATCTTGACCTTTTTCATATGCTGTGTTAGTAGTTTACCTGCTCAATAAAGTACATTTTCCTTCTCATTCCTTTGGCTGTCAGTGTAGCTATAGAAGTCCTTTGTTGTTTTCTCTCACATTTCTTTTCTGTTTCAGTTCCGTCTGAGCTTTGGCGCTCCTAACTCTGCTCCTCTATGTTCATGTAGTAGCTCTGTTCATCTTAACTGAGGGTGTCCTTGCCTCCTTTGTGTTCTTTCTTTTTGGAGTTTGTCGTTTATCACAGTCAGATCCATATGTATTCATGCCAGACTACTGCCAGGCTGTGCTTTTTGCGGATGAAATATAATCTGTTTTGAGGAGATTTCCTCAAAGATCAACCAGCTTTCCCCTTTGCCTTCCATAGTATTCTGCCATGGGATCTGCCAAACAGATCCCTAACAAACTGAAATCAACTCCCAAAGTCAAGGATAAATAAAACTGAAAAATTGGTGGGGAAGAAGAACACAGCCCTCAGAAATAAGAATGCTTATTAGAAGAAAACTTGTTTTGATAATTTTTATGTAAATATTAACCATACAGCAAACTCCTACTACACTAGCAATCTGCAGTGCAGTTACTAAGCAGAAAAAATTGTTTAGATTAAAGGTTGACTGCTGATAAAGCAATAACAAAAACAATGTTTTAAAATGGTCAGGCATATGAATCACCCTAGGTGCCCCAGTTACAGCTATGTAGCTTGTGGAGGTGCAAAAGTTTACATTTCAGCTGAGGCTATAGCTATTTCATGGTAATTTTAAAAAGTGAGGTAGCAAGCAGACTTGACTTCCTCTGCAGGTTTTTGCTTTAGCTGAATACTGCTGGATTATGAAACAGTTTCTCTTTTTTTTTTTCCTTTTTTCCCCCTTCTTCCCTACCTCAGCTTTCCTGCACTCGGTAGCACACTTACCTTTTCTGAAGTCTATGCCTTTTTTCTGTGCCACTCCCATCCTGGAAAAAACATAGGGTTTGCTGCTTGTTTCACAAATTTATTCATTCCTCTAAGTTGGAAATGTTTATCTGAATTATGACAGTTGCAGGTTTGTGGTCAGAAATTATGGGCTTCCACTCGATTAGTGGTGCTTTACTAATGACACTCTTAATACTGACGCCATCCTAGAGGACATTTAGATATTTTTCATCTATTGTGTTAAAAGGAGGGTACATTGCTAAAATGGGCTAAATAAACCTTTGTCACTATGTCAGAAAAAAGGAGAGAAGATTCCATACATTCTTCTTTTTAGCAGTTAGTGAAATCCAGTATTTCAGCCAATAAAGCCCTTGTCCCTGGTGTCTGTTTTGGATTGAATGTTGATTTTCCCCCTAGTTTTTCTTGGCTTTGTTTGTTTGTTGTTTTGTTTTGTTTGGGGTTTGGGGGGATTTTTTTACTTCTTTCTTCAGCAATGGGTTAAGTAGAGTTTATATAAGTATTTTATAATGAAATTTTAAAATTGGGTAATATTTTTTAGTCTCAGTTATGCTTTCCATGGACAGCAGAAGGACTCATCTAACTTCCACATCTGGTGCAAGGTCTGCTACAGCCTGCACCCAGGGACCAGTCAGAGTTCTCTGGTAGGGCATCTCTGGAATTACCAGCATGACCCTTTCTTCCATGGCAGGCTTGGAGGATGGAGGAGCAGGCAGGGCAATAGAAAGATCCTGTATGTAAGGGGAGTTGTCTTTGACTAGTTTTGGTGATTTTGAACCTATTTGTGTCACATATTTAACAAGCGGAGAATCCTACTCTGAAAGAGCTGATGGCTTGCTCTTACTCTTTGAAGTAGGAGGCAATGTTGGATTTTGCTTATTGTGCTACATAAGGCAAGCACAATTTTTAAAGGTTTGTGAATTTTGTAGAGTTTGCCAAATAACAGTTGTTATAATAATAATGCTTCACATCCCTAGAGTGACACAAAAACATTAGTTAATATAATAATGAGATGATGACTGCCTTGGCAGCATTTTATACTTTGTCATGTTGAGAAGTTGAGCACATCAGCATCAGAAATCTGATCATTTCAGCTCTGCAGTGATTGTACTGAGAAATAAGCTGGAAAAGGGGATCATGGGAGTTGTTACAGTGTGAAACAAGGGAACTGAATGTCCTAACAGTTTATTGAATTGCAACTTGATACTGTATTCATTTAGAGAGTAATCAATGATTACTTTTGTAAAGTTTAAGTGATATTTAAAGTTCACATAAAGAGTGGAGGAATTGGTACCATGAAGCTTGACTGTCAGATACGCTGTGTTCTCATATGCAGATCCATACATATGCAGATCAGTTTTTTATGTTACAGTAGTGTTAGATGAATTCTCTGGGGGAGAAGCATAGGCCCAGCCAGAAGCCTGGCTTAGCTGTTCTGTTTTCACTTACTGGCTGTTGTTCTACAGTATACAAGTGTGAAAGTTTCTTTTTAAAAAGTCATGGAATGAGGAGGCCAGTGGCTCTGCTTTTCTAGCGTGGAATTAAATGTAGTTGTTCCTCACTTCTATCTTAATTTTATTCATGGAATACACAGATACTGATTGTAAGCTAATGAGGAAATAATACTTGCAAAATATGTGTGTTTGTTGTGCTTGTTTGTCTGTGAGCTGCAGTTTTCTTCAGTTATGAGAAGGTTAGTTGATAGGTTATTGTCAAAAATAATAAATGGTCAAGTCTCGTATGCTCTTTTTTTGAAAGTGTCAATTTTTGTGTCTAGTGCCTGTCTAATACAGTTTCTGATAAAGTATTGTAGTCTAACCACCATTTTAATATTTTTAATGTTTTCTAGAACGCAACCAAAAACAGTTTTTGCAGAAGTGGAACCAGAAGATGATGAAACAGACAAGCCAGAGTGGAAAAAACGTAAAATTTGAAAAATAATTAGTTTAAAGAATCATTTTAGAGCATTTGAAATAAAATGAAACATTTATTTCTTTATCTGGGATAGTGAGTCAGAATTTGAAAGCAAATGTTACTTTGATTTATAAAACTTGCAGCAATATAAAAAGGAGTTGTTGAATTACACTGGCTTAATCCTACATCTGAATTTTGTAATAATTACTTACATTGTGCAAATAACTCATGTATGTCAGTTACTTAGCTTTGTGAGTTAAGTGAAAAATATTTCTTTATAAATAGTTAGTTCGTTATATTGCCAAATATTTTTTTCATTACTGCCAACTTTACAAATGCCGTGTCATGACAGTGTTCAATGAGTTTAAGTATGCAAATAAAATAGTACAATTTCTCAGACTCCTTTTTATTTTTTCCAGGTAAGAGCTAACAGATTACTGCTTTACAAGTGCAACAAAGTTTAGATTACTTAGAGTGTAATATTCAAGCTTAGTTCATTTGTATGTTCATGTGAGTTACAATTCAGTTCACACTCTGTTTGAATTGTGGAAAACTTATTTTTCAGTGTCTGTACTTCCTTGCATGATGTTCCTTTTCAGTAGGTGTAGTATCTACAGTAACATTGCGTACAGCTTTTATTTTTTAAAAAATGTGGAATTGCAATGGACAGTTACATAATTTAGTGTAGTAAAAATAGTGTGCTTATTGCCAAGCTGATGCAAAATTTTGTTCAGGTTTCTTATCCCTATTAGTCTGTATGGATAAGTTTTAGGATAGACCAAATCTGTGTATTTAATACCAGGTCTTTGTGTGTATTGACTTCATTGTATGCCTGAATTACGAATATCCTGCCTCACACTCTCTGAGGCCTGATACTATTCTTTATAAAGTAGTTTGTCTAAATATGGAAAATTCTCATTTTTTAACAGAATTGAAGTTCTGCATGTCATAAAGGGAAGGACAGATTTAAAACTAATGAATGTCCTTAAGAGAAGAATAAAGAACCTGGGTTAATTTTAGGCATTTATGTTGTGATTGTAATAATACACATTATGCTAATATTATGATTATAATATTACACAATATAACAAACAGTCTGCATTTCCACTAAGAGAGTAATAGACATCATAAGCAATCAAGCTTTCTTATTTATGAATAGATCCTGGAGGCATATTTTAAGACTATATTTAGCAAAGCCCTTAATCACCTTTCTAACCTCAAGACTGATAGTCAGCAGAGCTTAGAAATTCTTTAAGCATTGTTCTGCATGACTACTTCATCATATTATTTCCTTTTCCAAGCTTATAATTCTTTTTCAATTATTATTTTTATACTGCAGTGAAAACTCAGTTTGATTTCAAAAGATATAATGAGAAGCATTGGCATAAAATACCCACTACAAAATGGTTCCACAGCTGTCACTACTGTAGTCTTTTGATAAGAGCAGAACTTTAGTACATAGTCTACAACTTGTCTTTGACCCTTGTAAAATTATCTTAATACGTACTTGTGTATAAAATCAATATTTAATTTAAATTTGCAGCTGTAATATGTAGAATGAGAGACTGAGTAGATGGGTGGAAAGTAAGTGGAGGAGAAAAAGAAATTCCAGATGGACAGACAGTCTCTCAAAAACCAAACTTGCTGAAGGCCTCCCTATGCAATCCTCCCTCAACAACACCACCAACAATGATGTTGCTTTGCTTCATTTAAGGCTGGTTTTTGTCTTAACGTTTCATCCAACTATAGCCCTACAAAATAAAGTATTTCCAAAGAAATTTCTTTAAAGTCTCAATTAATAATTTTAAAGGATTAATATTTTCTTCATTTTAGGCTGAATATTAGAATTTTATCTTTTCCTTTGTTAGTTGTTCACTGAGGCAGTGTGTCTTAGGGAGCAGAGCTGCAGGGAAAGGCAGATGAAGAAAAATGCTGCAGCTGTTCTCTGAGAATAAGAACTTCTCCTTTTATGTTGTTTTTCATATCAGCTAGATCTGGTTTCCTGATTCTAAAAGAATTAGTTCTGTAAGTGAACACTGCAAAAATTCTGTTGGAATTTCTCTAAGTGTTCATCATTGTTACTTTCAGTAATTGTCTTGAATGACAGTTCTAGCAGCCTAGAATTTAGAACAGTGCCTTTGAAGATACGTATTAAAAGTATTTAAAACTAACTTAGGTTTCATTTATACTTTAACTCTTGGCTTGGTTCATTTGGCATAGCTCTTAAGCTGGATTTCCAGGGATGTTCACCAACAAGGCATATTTCAATGCATTTTTAAAAACAATTTTAAATCTTGAACAGCTCCATGGTAAGAATTAACCTAATCAGAAAGAAGATGTGAACAGTCTGCTTGGCCATACTTGGGATAGTGAAGTTGTGACTCAAGCCTTTAAGTTGTCTTGGGAAACAGCTAACATGAAAAAATAAATATTTTCTATGACAAATGGAATTCTAGATGCAAATTGGAACATGAGAACTCTATTATATTAATTTTTCAAAGCTTTTAGCAGTTGCCAAGCTATAATCTTGGTCCTCTAGTGTTTGTATTTGGTGTTAAAGTGGCCACAATACAGAGGGGAATTTGTTTCTGCATTCTGAAAGAAGGTGGGCTTATTCTGTTTGCTTCCTTAGAAGAGTTGTTTACAGAGGTACTGATGCCTTAAGTTTTAGCTTTCATATTTTCCATAGTCTGTACTGCATTAGTATATTACTCTGAATTTCGTATATAGTGTTAGCAAGTTCTCTCCACAGTTTAGTTAGACAAAACAATCCTTTTCCAGCCTGAGAACCAAGGACACTGTTGCAGCTTCAGGCCCCAAAAGTATAAACAACAGCGAATTGAGGATAGCAAACTGGGAGGATGGGATTTTATAACCTGAAGCTGTAATTGGACAATTAACCCCAATATGTAAATGGACCGAAACTTATAGAAGTGTGAAAAACTCGTGACCTGTCATCCATCTTGGGTGTAGCCTCAGTTGGGCTCTTGTACTGCCCAAGGTGTATCCTTTGAAGGCCTTTTTAATAAATACCTGCTTTATTCCTTTAACACTGTCTAGCCTTTGTTCTAGGCAGCCTCTCAAGGCATCAGTACCGCAATCACTGCATGCAGAAAGGCTTCCATGGTGCTTTCTCCAAACCTGATTTTTCTGTCTAGCTTCTGGATGTTTCTTTATGGTCTTTATCCCTTTGTGCTAATGACAGTTGTAGACCAGCTGTTAGGTACTTCTTGCTTGTCCACAGGCCAAGGCATTTCCCTCCAGACCATTGAACCCACCTTCTACCAGTCAGCCCCATTTTCCATTCCTTGTTGGTGTTGCTGCCACTGTTACAGAAATCTGAATTTGACTGTAGTCCTCTGTCTTGTTCTGTCCTCCTTATTTCTTTTCCTACCTTATTATTTATGTCTTCTGCAGCAGCTGAGCAAACTGACGAATTCTGGCACTTTCCTCTGTCTGTTTGCCACTATTTGGTGACTGTTGTAAGTTCCTCTCTGGTCTACTTCCTACTTACAGTTTACTGAAGATGATGCTTCTGCCTCTAGTTTTTGTAATTGATAGCAAGAACTGTGAATTTGTCCCCAGAGTGTCCAATTGTTGGATCCTTCCTCATGAATCCATGCCTAATTTCATGTTCTTTGTCTCAACTGCATTTTCTCTGTTGTGGAAAATTATGTATTATGGGAAAAGAAACCATGATCCTTTCTCCTATCACTACCACCTCTGCTGGACCCTGATGAGTGTTCTGGATTGCCGAGCTGAAGCACCATCCTCTTGGTCATATGTTTATCCAGTTTTTTTGACCTCTGATGACTTTGGGGTTGTCCAGCTTGAGACATTTGTGGCTCACATCTTCCTTTAATACTGAATCATAAGAATTTTGATATAGCCTGTTAGTCACAATAGCGTTGCAAAATCCCTTACATTTATTGTCATGTTAAATGCCTGTATATCCTTCTAGCCAGTCTCTCAGCAATGGGAATTTACTGGAATTTAATGGGAATTAACTATAGTTACCCCGTTAAAAATCAGCAGGTTTGTTTTGACTTCTTACCATGGGCAGTCTGGGAGTTCAGGAAGTTCTGTCCACTATTGCTAATCCCTGGGCTCCTCTCATCTGTCAGACTTTCATGCATGCATATGAATAAAGAGTTGGATAGTTGGCTAGCAGAGGTGTCCTTATGCTTGCCTGGAATTGAAGCATAGATGTATCGTATTACATCAGTTTTTAAATCTGCTAGGATTTTTGGCTAATCCCATTTAAACACAATTTTGGATACAATATGCACTCAATATGCATTTCATCCACTGGGACTTCAGCAGCTAATAGCTTCATGCAATCTGGATACCTCTGAAATGTGACATATTTGTCTGTAGCATAAAAGTCCAGAAGGAATTTTCTTCCCATCCTACGTGCAAAGGTATGGTCTCCCACTTTGGCAGCAGTGTCTTAGATCAGCTTCTTGGAATCTTCACAACGTTTGTGTCAAACAACAAGAGCACCTTTGGCAATCTTTCGTGATTTTTTTTTTTTTAATGGCTGATGATCAGACACTTCATCTTGTTCTGTGATAGAGGACTTAAAACAAGAATGATTGAGAAAGCACAGCCAGTACATCTCTCTTTTTTTATCTTAGCTGTTCCATGAGGCTGTTGTGTGTCAGGCTAGTGCAGTTTTCATTACTCTTTCAAATAATTATTCTTGTGGGCTCTGAACTATTTCTTTGTTCTATCATGAAATAGAAGATGCAACAGTTTAATACCTGCAGTAGATAAACAAGGGCTAGATGGGTCCTTGAGAAGTTCTGTACTCAGAACTCATCTATAACTGAACAAGGTCTAGCACATTTACTGGACCTTTAATTGTTGCCATGATAGACCTTGCACAATTGCCCTAAACAGTCTGTTCCAGTGCTTCATTCTTAGCACTAGAAGAATTTTCATCATCTCTAAGAAAAATATTCTTGCAACAATTTGAGACCATTATTTCCCATCCTGTGTCCAGCAGTCGTTGAATCCAGTTTATGATGTTTCTCTTTGCAGCAGCTTTTTATTATGTTTGAATTTTATTGTCTTCTTCTGTCCTCTCTTACTCTTTCAGTTTTGGTTTATGATTTGTGTTTTCTGGCCTATCATCAGTTACTTATTTTTCTCTGCCTTGTTCTGATTGTCCGTATTTCCTGAAGTGCACTACCTACAATTTATACAGTGTTTCAAATTAAGCTGCTTTTTTTAGTGCTACTAAATAAACAGGAAAAATGTTTGCATGTTTGATTACAGTCAGTTTTTTTTCTCTGCAGTTTGGCCAAACAGATTTGTGTTCAGGACTTTTTCAGCTTTGAAGCCAAAGCAAGGTGCAAACAAGACTAAATGCCGATTCAACAATACTGACTCTGTCTAGTAACATTTAAGTGTATAGGGAAGGAGAGAAATAGTGCAAGCAGAAGATGGTCACAATTGTGGATCCAGTGGCTTCGCCCCTTTGCTGCCCTGGGCTTCTTCGTGGTGGTGGGGTGGTCATCAGGGGTCTTCTCTGGAGGCTGTACAAAGCAAGTACCTCCAAAATTGAGTGTCCTGTTTCTGACTCTGTTTCTTGTGCTAGTGCAGTTATTTAATTTCTAACCCATTCTGCAGTTGAATGTTGTGCAAACTATCAGTGCCGATCTTGCTCCCAGCAAGGTCAAAACTGAAACTTTGTTCCAGTTTGTGCAGAGGCACCTATGAAGTTTTCTGTATAAAGTTTTCACCATCCAGCTTGTTTAAGCCTTATATTGCAAATGTCACTAACCATTTCCTTATAGGTCCTAATCCCACTAAGTCCAGAATCCCCACTGCAGAGCTGCTGCCCATTCAATTCACCATCTAGTCATTATGAATGATTCTTTTGAGTTTTGTTCTTTGTGCTGAACTTCACAGTGAAGACTCAGGCAAAGAACTCATTGAGCAGTTCACTCAGCCTTTTCTATCAGTTTTTACCAGTTCATCTCTTGCTTACCAGCAGGGATACAATTTCTTTGGGGTTTCTCTTCTCACTTATATCCTTATAGAATTCCTTTTTGTTATACTTTGCATCCCTTGCCAAGCACAGTTCCATCTGTGCCTTGGCTTTCCTCATGCTGTCCCTAAACATCTGAACCATATCCCGGTACTCTCCCTGGGACTGTCACCTGTCCCTGATCCACTGGCTGGGCATTTTCTTCTTCTCAATTTGAGGAGCAGATCTCTGTTCAGCCATGCCATTTGCTGGCCTGCCTGGCAAGATTTTCTACACATCATGATGGTGTGCTCTTGTGTTCTAACAAAGGTGGCCTCAAAGTGCTGCCAGGTCTGGTCAGCCCCCGTGTCCTTAAGAACAGTTCCCAAGGGATCTCATTCACCAACTCCTTAAACAGGTCGCAGTTTTCCCTTCTAACCTTCAGGGTCCTGGCCATTGTCCTTGCAGGCGCAAGCTCCACGAGATCACAAATTTCACCAGGGCATGTCACTACAGCCCAGGCTGTGTCCAGACTTAGCCCCTCTAATGAGCTCACCCGCAGCAGTGAGCGCCAGGCCCGGTCATGCCTCTCCTCAGCTGGTCTGGCCAATGCCTGGCCCAGGAGGTTCCTCTGCACTCTGCAGGAGTGTGCTGGATTGCTTACAGCTGGCTGTAAGCAGATGTCTTGGTCTGCCAGCAGATGTCTGGGTGGTTGAACCCTCCCATCAGCATGAGAGGTGGTGAGGATGATGTGCCCTGCAGCCAAAGCAAGAAGGCCTCATCAACAGGCTTCACCTGATTAGCGGCCTGTATGTAACCTCAACCACCAGGTATCCTTTCTTGGTCCTGTCCTTGTTTTTTATCCACAGACCCTCAACCTGTCCACCATGGCTGTTTCCCAAACACAACTTTTCACAACCTCTCCATTCCTTGACATAGAGGGCAACACCCCTGCTCCTCCTTCCCAGCCTATGTCTTCTGAAAAGGTTTTACCCTTAATTACAGAGCTTCAGTTACGTAACTTGTCCCAGCATTTCCATGGTAAGAATTGTGTTACAGTTTGCTAATTGCATGATAGTTTCCAGCTCCTCTTACTTGTTATCTGTGCTGTGTGCTTTGGGGAAGAGGCCCTTCAGCTGGGCTGTTGACCTCTTCAGCCTTTGGGAGGGGTCGTCTACAACTCCTTTGGAAAAATTTGCAGGTATTTTGCTGTTGTTCCCTAAAGTCCTGTTGTTTCCTGTTTCCTCACTGACACCTGCTAGAGCATCCTTTTCCCCACTAAATCTAGTTTAAAGTTTGGCTGTAAGTCTTATGAACTTGGTCCCCAGACCACTCTTACCCTGCTTGGTCAGGTGCTCCACAGCTGGTGCCAACATGCCCAGTCCCTCCAAGGCCTGTTCCAGATCACAGACCCAAAGCCCTAAGTCTTAGAGCCAGTCATTCAACCCATCCACTTGTTTCACTCTACTGGAGTCCCAGTGCCCTACCAGGAGGGTAGAGGAGAACACTACCTGTGCTTCAGATTCTTTCAACTTCTTTTGGAGGGACCTGAAGTCCCTTTTGATATTTTGGGATCTCTTTATCCCAATGTCATGCAATCCTACCTGAAAGAGTAGAAGCAGATTACAGTCCTTAGTTTTTACCAGGCTTTGTAGCCTCTTCGCAACATCCTGAGTGTGAGCCCCTGGTAGGCAGTTTCATTGTGTTTTCTCAGAATGTGTCATTGTTCAGGTCAGATTATTTTGAATTTTCTCTTGGACCTAAAGTGTTGCAAATTTTTGCAGCTTCCAGTTGTCAATGGATGTAACAAATGTAGTCCTTGTTCATTCACATAAGCTACTAAGGAAGCTGGTGGTTAGTAGCAAATCCCTGAGGTTTCCCATATCTGTGGGACGGAAATGCTTCATATATGTTAATTTTCTAAATGATTCATAAACTTACAGTTAATGTATGCAGAAATTTTTGAAGAAACAGTTGGCTTTGCTAGACATTACTGGATAATTCCCTTAATTTCATTTCATTTCAGCGTTTTTTTATGGCTCCAACCCTTTATGTCCAGTGGGAATCCTGACATTATCAGTGTTAGATGTGGAAGACCTCAAGGTCTCCTTGTGCTCAGCATTTCAACACTAATCATTCTGAATATATATCTAGCCTGTCTCAGGTGTTTTGATCCTGAGTTCTCCCTTACTTTAATTTTCCTAAATAAAAAATGCTGTAATCTCTTGTCATTTGTGAATCAGCAGTAGGGCAAGCTGCACACCCATAGGTGTGCATGTGTTCTGGTCTATGATAGGACTGAGTTCCTACATCCATACCTGGCAAGAACTGTGATAATGCAGGGAGATCTGCAGTTGCCTTTTTTTGGGGTGATTGTGTTGCCCGCACATGGACTTGCCAAAACATTTTACTGAAAATCACCATCTTTAGGCTTTATTTTAGCCCATTGCTAATACTTACCAAGATCATCAGGACTGCAGTGCAGCTGATTTAAGAAGATAGGAGTTACACTTTTTCAAGGTACAGTATTTCCGTACATGGCAATTCTCACTACATGACCCTATCCCATGTTGCCACGTCAGCAACATGCATTCTAAATGTCCTTGTTTGGGGTGATCATGAGCCATTCAGCTGTCTATCAGTGTCTGGCGTGCTCCTTTCCACAGGGCTCTGGCACCTGGCACCTCCTACCCTCAGGGTCCTATGGAGACAAACTTCTTTGTGCTGCCATGTGCTTCTCTGTGCTGCCATGTGCTTCTGCAGGTCGGTCCCACAGCCCACAGCTCAACTCCATCCCATCTCTTCCCGCATATAGGCACACTTCTCCATCTGCACAAGTGGTAGTGCAGCCATTTTAAACCAGCTGGGGATTATCCTCTTTCTGTTTGTTCATGTCCATTGCCTCTTGACATATCTAATGCAGTAAATCCTAAGTTCTCAATGGTTATGCAAGCAAAAGACTTTTAAGTCTGCTTGTAATTCTAATGAAGTATATGTCTTAGCTAATAAATTTCAAATTTTTTAACACTATGACTTTGAACATCAACAAGGAGTCCCCTCTATGAGGAAGTTCATGTATGGTTTGCAGCAGACTCTTCTTTTAAAATTACCTGACTAAGCAGAGGCAAATGTCAGGAATATTCCAAATAGTGAGATCAATGTCTTCAAAATAGCCTTTGCAGGCAGGGTTGTCATCAATAGCTCTAAGGTTTTATAGTAGTTTCCAGTAAGATAATCTTGATTATTCATAAAATAATTTCAATGTGTATATACATATATATTTATACATTAATTAACTATGTTAATAGTGGGGAAAAAATAACACTTTTGGGAGAATATGAAGTACACACTTTGTTACAATAATATCACTGTAATTTATAAGAAAGATGTATCTGTAGGCATGTCCCCATATTTTACTAGGGCATCACAGAACTGGTGCAAAACTATTGCTATTGTAAAGGTTCAGAAAAATTGAACTCAGTCTTTAAATGCACAGTGTAGCAGTCAAAAAAAACCAGAAGCAATTCCAGACTAAGAAACCCAGTGGCTCCAGAATTTTCACCTGAAAATTTTATATCATATGAACACGTTTGTGAGCTCTTGCAGAAGGTGAGGAAACAGGTCATGATAAATAATAGGGCACAGAGATGAGTGGGAGGTGGGTGGTGGGGTGCTGCAGGAAAAGGGAGTTTGTGTCTGGTTTTATGTAACATAATTTTAGGTTACCCCCTTCAAGATCATCAAACAGTGTGTTAATGAAATTAACAGATGATACAGAAGAATACTGCAAATGCCATTGAAAAAAGAGAAGCAGGAAATAACACGAAGTCACTCTGACAAATACAAGATAGTACATCTGGAAAATTATTATTCAAAATGCAGATTGTTTTTTCTTCTCTGTGGGATGACTCTTAGCTACATCAGAGATAGTGGATGGCACTTTGTGTGTCTGAGTTTCCTCTGACAAGGCAGACAAAAAAATGCATGTGGAGCTTTTGCCAAAAGGATTGCTCCTGACTGAGCAGCTAGAGTGACACCCAGGCTGGGAACATAGCACCTTCTGTCTCACAGCCACTGAGGAGTACAAAGGTGGTTGGGATGGCTTTCCTCTGAAAATCAGCCTGGTAAATACAGTACAGAGGCATCTCTTTCTGTGAGCACCGGGTGCTGATGTCATATGTACTGCAAGTTAAAAGTGCTTCTTTGTGTTTGCAGCCTTGCAAATTCAGCTGTCTGAGAGGCAAACTCTTGTCTCCCATCAGCTTTAAATAACTGCTTTATTTCTCCTGCCTGTAATTACAGTTAATTGCATCCTCAAAATCCTAGGGATTTCAAGAGGAGTTGCAGGAAGACACTCTCTCTAGTTGGAAATGTTCACCTTTCAGAAGGCAGTTCTGCTGATCTTTTCCCAGTCATGCTGTTACCCAAACACGTGTGCTTCAGGTTCTTTGTTTTAGAGTTTCTTGTGATTGTTGGTTTGGGGGACATTTTTCCCTTTTTCCCTTAAAGAGCAATCTTAAAACATTTGGAGACTTGAACTCTTCCCTCCCCCATCTCTCTCTTCCTCCCCACCCCATGTAAAACATGTATAGAGATTTGAAGGAAAAATGGTAATGAAAAAAATAAGCCTTATATTGGACTTGCCAGCTGTTATGGTTTAAGCCCAGCCAGCAGTCAAGCCCCATGCAGCCACTCACACCCCCATCGGTGGGATGGGGGAGAGAATAGAAGGGAGGAAAAGAACTCATGGGTTGAGGTAAAGAGACTTTAATAGGGAAAGCAAAAGCTGTGCACACAACAAAGAAAAACAAGGAATTAATTCACCACTTCCCATGTGCAGGCAGGTGTACAGCCATCTCCAGGACAGCAAGGNCTGGAATATTTCTTTGGTCAGTTTGGGTTACCTGTCCTGGCTGTTTCTCCTCCCAGTCTTCCAGGCACTCCCAACTTCGCTGCCAGTGTGGCAGTCTGACAAGCAGAAAAGGCTCTGAGTAATATCTGCTCAACAATAAAAAAAAACTTCATTATATTATCAACACTCTGTTCAGCACAAATCCAAAACACAGTCTCAGACTAGTCACTGTCAAGAAAATTTACTCCAGCCAAAACCAGCATGCCAGCCCATTATAAATTGTCCATATGTAGTAAGGTGGAAAATAGTTCCTGCATTTTTAATTTACAAAACAGTCCATGCTTGATTTGCACGATACAAGTGCAGCAGGCTCCTGATTTACAGGACGCTCTTCCTCATCCTGGAGAGACTGTCATGAGGCAGATAATCCTTGAACACTAAGGATTGTCTAGAAAATTACTCTGAAAGGAATGTTCTGTGTTAAACTGACAAAAAATTATATGACTAAACACAATGGTTCAAACTCTAATCCTCTTGCATGTCACCTACTAAAGCAACTGAGATCAAGTTGTCTTTAATGTGACAAATGTGTGTGTATATGTATTGTCTCTTTTTTTTTGTGGGAACAAGCAGTTGTCTATGGGGATATTCACCTTAATTAAGGCATTGTCTTGTATGAAATGTTAGGGCCAGAGAAACTGAAGCTGAGCATGTAATCAATGAGAGGCACAGCTTGTGAAGGAACAAGTGGAAGAATGTCACTAAGTCTCAGTCCGAGAGACATGAACCTCCCTCAGGCCAGTTGGAATATGCTTAGGCAAAATGCTGATATTAACCCTTTGCAGAATGGAACAGTGTACTGGAATAGCCTTTAAAACAAAACAAGACAACAACAACAAGCAACCAACCAAAGCTCCACAAACAAACAAACAAACAAACAAACAAACAAACAAGGACTTACATGGTGCTGAAATTTTTCTTCTTGATGAGATTTTCCCCAGTGCTGAGGCATCCAGTTTTAGTTATCCTCTGCTGTGAAGTTCAGACTTGTGGGATACTATTGCACGGACACTTTGTTAGGAAACGTTTCCAGGAGTGATGGGACTGACAGATGGGCACTCCAGGTGAGTTGTAGGATGAAGTTGGGGGATGAATATAATGCACACCCATACATCACACCCATGATAATTAGAAAATTGAGTCAACTTTCAAAGGCTCTATTAAATAACCAAAAAACTTTGCAAAATCATCCTGTAATAAGAAAGATGTCGGAAGAGGAAGCTTTCAATAAAGGTAACTATGACACTCACAAATGCAATGGTGGATTTTGCTGTTCACAGAATGATTTTTTTTTTGATCAAGCTCTGTAAAATACTAATTTATATGATTCCTTTGTTAATTTCTACTAGCTCATGTTTTCACAAAAAATAAGAGTTCTGGAAATTATATAGATCCCACAGTGGTATATATTTTCTCTGTCTTTTAACCACTTGTTTTACTGTCAGAATGCTGTTCTACTCTGACATACAACAGAGTTTAAACAGTTCTGTAAGAGAAGTTGTTTAAATGCTTTTCTTTGGGTGCGGAGGGAAGTAATTTGGTTGAATTCTTGAGAGTATCCATCTTTGCCTCTTGCTTTGCTACAAGAACTCTTTCAAGTTCAGATTTTTAGTCTGTTAGGTTCTTCTCAAACTTATGATCAGAGATAATATCATTTGCTTTAAGAATCTAAATGGGAAAAACAACTATTGCAGCAGGATTGAAGAAACGGAAATACAAAATGGGGAGAACTAACCAAAGTCAAATTAGTGGCAGATCTAGGAATATAGTTCACCTACTTCAGTGTCCTTCTGGTGCTCTTTAATAGCATATATGTGCTGCAGGAAAGTATGTAAGCCAGTTTTCTGAACCAGGGAATTCCTCTTAGTTCGTGTTTTGTGCTTGTCTGCCTTCACTCTGCTCCTTGACTCACTCCTGGTGTGCTGTTCCATGTGCTTAGCTGAGGAATGTTGCACTTCCTTTGGGAAGCAGGGGTGCTGCACTGGCTCTCTACAGCCCAGTCTCGGCATTGATGTTTATTACTGAATCACACTGCACTGCTTGGGAACCAGGGTTTTCTTTAATCAAAAAGGTTTGGAATCTCAAACACAGGGCCCTCTGGCTACCAGAATCAATGTGGGAGCTGCATTCCCAACAGTCCTGGGCAGAATCAAACCTTGCTATTTCACTTATGCTGTTTATGAATCCCTAAACAAACAAACAGGACCCCAGTGGGACAGCTAGACTCTTCCTTGTCCCAAGGCAAGATCAGCATTACCATTTGCTTCAGCACTTTTGTGCAGTTGGGATTTGCTTTAATCTAATTATTAAATGCATTCTTTTTTTAACCAGGGATTTTTACAGTCAATATTTACCACACAGATAACTTTTGTTTTTCATGACTGTGGTATCATTAGATATAGAGTCAATGTTGAGGGAGGAACTGTGCTCAGCTAGTTGCCCTCTGCAGCTTAACATTCAGCTTCCAACATGAACATGATTTGTTGAACTCCACAACCAAAAATATTGTGCCAGTAGCACAGAGTGAATTGAAATTCAGGAGCCAGCACCACTGCTGATGAAAATGAGCACTAAGGAACTGCTGTGTCTTGTGCCAGGAGAGGATATTGCCAGCAGGTTTTAGTCTGCTTGTTTTTCCAGAAATTGTCACAAAGAGTTTTACCTGGACAGAAAGCCAGCCCAGAGTTCTGTCTGCAGACCATAGTGCTGCAAAGCAGAAGAAGTGAATCTGCAACAGCACAAAACAAGCATATCTCTGAGGAGACTTAGTTAATTACACAAGGGACAGGGACCAGCTGCCAGCAATCCTGGCTGGAGAACAGCTTCAGGGAGCAGTGAGGTGTGCTGAGAGGGAAAATCAAATGTCTGGTACCAGGGTGGTGGGGATTAGCAGAACTGTGGTTTAGGAGTTTTAACCTGTGAGCCAGCATCTCCTTCTGCATGGTCCCTAAAGGAGTATCTTGTTATAGACACTATTGAGAGTCTTCTGTCTTTTCTTTCATGTAAGTGCAAAGAAATCTATCAACCCTTTTTAATAAGTTCCTACAGGCAGAGGAACTTCTGAGCAATTAGGAATTACAGGTTCTGAGATTTAGTGTTTTAAGTAATATAGATGACAAACATTACAGAAATAGGGAGGATTTTGAAGCTACAATTCTCATTGCTTGGGCATAGTTGTGTAAAAATATCAGACAAAAGGCTCAAGAAAGGTAAATTGGATGAAATAAAACCATTGGGTTTGTATCTGGTGGGATCAGTGGAGCCTGCACCTGCAGCACACGTAATACCCAACTCACCTGGAAGGCACACTCAGCACCTGTGTTACAAATGAAAAGCGAAATCAAAAATTATCAAATAACAATTTATTAAAACAATCCCATCACCAAAAGGAAAAGCCACAATAAAAGAAAAACAACACGGGTGTGGGTGGTAGGGAGACAGCTTCCGAGAGACTGATCCGCCCTATCCACACCGTACAGTCTCTAGGGTCCGGTTTTTATAGGGTTTTTCTGTATCCGTGGGCAAGGTTTATTGTGAGGTTTGGTATAGTGTTCATATGTAAGTTTGATCATTTAAGTTCTGAAAAGACTTCCTGGCCAGGCTCGGGCTTCTGAATGGATTTACTGGAACCACTGATTGTCGTGTAGTTCGGCTCCTGATCCATATCAGGTGTTGATGACCGGTAGGAGGCGGTGATTAAGAACCATTTCGGGGTCGGCCAATTCCTTTTTGTTGCAAATGCTCCTGGGCGAGGCTTATTGTTCCTCGGAGAATGGATCTGATAAGCGAGTTTCGCTGCTGGACATACCTGTGCTCAATCACAGTCAAATTACCGATTTCCCGATTCATTTTATATAAAACATATTTTATACCACACGAATTTTTCTACATCTACATCTGTTACACCTGGGTGCACATTATGCCTGGGATTCCTGCAATGACAGCTCTGTTTTCTTGTTCTTCTGAAGTGAAGTCTCCATCCTTGGGATTTCCACCCCTACTGCTGGCATGTCTACCACATTTAACTTGTTTCTGGAATTTGGACCAATAAATGGCATCAAATATGCATGTTTACAGTGAAACAATTGCAGGGATTAGGACTTCAGTATGCTCCTGTTGTAGCATGTGACAAAAAGAAATCCGTGGCCCAAAATATTTCTGGTTTAAGAAGTATTTTCATATATGTTTTGTAAAACAACAAACAGCTACTTTTAGCAAACCAAGTGTTTTTAGTTGAGTATGCATGTGTCTGTGAATTAAGGCTTGTATCAACTTACTGTTTTCTAGGGCTGTTCTTGTTGACAGTTATTATAAAGTCCCTGAGGTCTTGGCCATATAGTAGTGCCATGAGCACATTACAACCACAATGACCAGCTAATGAGGTGTCAAGGTGATCAGGAGCAGCAGAAGCCTTGAATGTGTTTCGAAGAGAGGGTTTGCTTAAGGGAAAACAGCACCTAGAGATTTGCGCAAGGAAATAATTTTAAACCAGGAAAATAAAATAACATTGGAAAAAGCATCTGGATATTAGATGGTTATTCATAGCTCATAATACACTGGTACTGTATGCAGCTCTCTCAGTAGCTAAAATTAGGTGATTATGTAAGGAGACCACAGCATACATCTGAATAGCTACTGTATTGGGTTAATGATGTCACTCATCTTTATTGAGTCGCTATGCTATGGCTTGGCCAAGAGGCACCATGAATTCAGCAGCCATGAAATCATAGCCAGGTTAAACTTTAGTGAAGTAAACACAACAGAGGCTTTATGAGGGAAAGCAAAACAATTGTCAACTAGATCTCTCCTGTTGAGACTTCCAGGTGACAGTGCTGCCAGTTGTTATTCCTTGTATTCCTTCAGGAATGCCTATTTTTAGCTTTTAAACCAATGATAGAAATGCCATAATGAATCTATCAGTTTATGATTGATTTGGAGGGATCAGATGAGCTATTGGTCTTAGTATTTCAATTGCTGGCTATGAAATTGATTATTTTGCATTGAGGACCCATTGCTGAGACAATCAATTAATGCTGTACTGTAAACACTGTTGACATGTGAAAATGCCAAAAGTAGACTGAGAATTAATTTTTTTTTTCTATGGATAGTAATGTGCCTTAGCTTTCTCACCAGATAAAATCCAAATTCATTTTCCTGTCATATTTTTCTTACAAGTGATTTATTTGCACACCTATGTTAGGTACTGTGGCTTTCTCACATATAGTAATGGTATATATGCCACGCATTTCTCCATGTAGTTGTGGAGCCTTTTTCTGAATAGTTCGGCAATTTTATGTCAGCAAAGACTGGGGAGGATATAAAGGTGTAGATGCAGAAACAGGCAGGTTGGTTTCCTCATATTTTGTGTGGCCATATGGCCCTGATCTGTGTTGTTTCTCCCTCCCTGTGATGGGTCTAATGCCTTCGTCTGGAACATGCCTGTTAAGATGAGCTTTGGAATTATCCCCTAGAGTTTCACCATGGGGTTTTTGCTTCCAGTGGCCTTGAGTGCTGGTATCACAAGCTCTGGCATGCAAAATCTCTCCAAGGAAGAAACCTGGCAGCAAATGAAGGCCTGTTTATTTCTCAGAAGTTGCCTGGGCCTGTAGAGTCACAGGGCTTTAAAGTGCCAGAAGCGGTTATTTTGGGGATAGCTTGGTGATGAGCAATGGTCAGGGCATCGATGGTGGCCACAGTTTGCAGCCCTGGCATTGCAACTGTGAGTGTCTATGCTGTACCTGGCAAGGGCTCTGCTTTCCCAGACCAGAAAGCAAAGGCTGCATTTGGAAACTTGTTCTTTTCCTATATATCTACTCTACTCTTTGAAGTAACCATTCCCACGCTTTTCCTGTCAGGGGTCCTCCAGGCCCGCAAACTCTTTTTTCACTCTGCTATTTTTTAATCCAGAAAGCTGCCTGCTTTAGGAAAGTTTGCCTGGGATTGCACTGTACCCATTTGTTTGCAATGAATGAGAAGCATTTTTCATTTTTGCTCAATTATTGTTGCCAGATACCATGTGTACACATGTTCCTGGCCATCTTGCAGGGGGAGCTGGCAAATCTGCAAAGCTGATGTGAACTGCTTCAGCAACTGAAATGGCTCCTCTCAGCCAGACCCCTGCTGAGGTTGGGAAACACACATGCTTTGCTCTCTGTGAGATCTCAAAAAGGCGGCTTTCTTCAGCTGGATGGAAATAATGGTACTGCAGCCCAGCCTCCCATCTCCAAGCACCTTTCTGCTTTCTCCCTGCATTCTCATTCATCCTGTTTGCTGAGAACTTTTGGCAACACAGGCAGCCTGGAGCAAGTGCCTTTGGGCCACACTTAAAAAACACATGGGTCATGAGACTAAAATTGTGTGACTTAATGCAGTCTTAGGACTATCTTTTCTGGGGATTTTTTTCCTCTAAAACTGATGATGTGAGAGTTGTTGCTATCTTCCATTGGCTTCATCAGGAGGGTTTTGTAGAGTTCAGTTATCAGAAAGGAGATGCTTTTTTTGGCTTTTAGTTTCACCATGTCCCAGAAAGTGTGTATGTTTGCCTTGATTAGCATCCCACTAGCTGGTTGATCCTGGGATTTGTCAGGATGGACACAACTTACATGCAGACCAGTGCTGGAAACTAAGTGCCTGGAGTTGGTAGCTAAGGATTTCTTTCAAAACCTGCTGGGATATTTTGTCCCTGCAATGCTAGAGCACTTTGTTGTAGTGCCTGACATACTGTGTGGGGTCCATGGGAGAAGGGAGCTGAGCTCCCTTTGTGGCTTGCCATAGGAAGCGTTGGCTGAACGGATGAGTTACCACAAAAGGTTTCCGTTCTGCTGAGCTGACTTCTTCTGGTGGAGAAACAAACTGCTGAGTTTGAAAAAGCCTAGGAAAAACAGTCAATCTTTACTGTTCTTCTTAAAATATTTGTATGTGGAAATGCATAAAAGCCCAAGAAGCAGAGTATTTGCTTTTTTCCTCTTGATAAACAGTTATCCATGTGAAACCCTGTAAGTCTAAATGAAGTTGGCACCCACCGAAGTGGCATCACTCTCCTTGATCCTTGTGTGCTATTCCTTGGATATGGCTCAGAAGACTTGCGTT
This sequence comes from Illadopsis cleaveri, assembly GCA_013399915.1. Lineage (NCBI taxonomy): Eukaryota > Metazoa > Chordata > Aves > Passeriformes > Timaliidae > Illadopsis > Illadopsis cleaveri. The sequence goes on along the minus strand of VXBB01017391.1, from coordinate 60,697 downwards.
AACTTTGTCTGCCCTGAAGTGGTCAGTCAGTTGGAGTACATAATTGTTTTATGTCCCTTCCAACAGAAAATACTCTTCTATTCCATTCTAGTCTTTGTATGGACAGAGCCCCATAGCGTCCGTAAATCCTGTGCACAGTGGAGGCCACTACACATTTACACAGCACCAGTTGGCAGTGTCATGCCACTGGTGGTGCTCTGTTGGGTGTGAATGTGGACAAATGTTTGTATTTCTGCACTGTACTGGCTTTGTTGCCCATGGTTACAGTGTCTGTGCTCAGGAAGTGTGGCAGAGCTCAGTGCCATGGACCACAGCACCTGAAGCTTCTGAGTTTGTGTTACTGAGCAGAGCAGGAAAGAGATTTTCCATGGGACCTCCCAAAGGAAGGCAGAATCACTACAGTGGGTTTTCACTGTTACTTATGTTTTTTGGATGCAGATGGATATAAAAATCAAGACATCAGCTGCACTATTTCTAGTGTATGAGAAATTATTGTGCCAAAGCACTAAGAAGTGAAAAAGAGGCTCTGCTGTAAAAATATATTATTTCTTGGGAAAAAACAGCTATAAATGTCATCAACAGGCTGAAGAAAAGGCAGTAGTACCAAATGATGAGTGGGACTAGGGGAATGTGTGTTATAGAAAGCATATAAGGAACAACTCTTGACAGTCTGAGAAGAGCTGACAATAAAACACATGATTTAATGAGCGCCAGAGACCAGACTCAGCCATAAAACTATACATTTAATGGCTGTCCTATTTACTAAGTTATAACATTGGAAGAGGTGCATAAACATGAGTAAGTCCATTCAGGATTGCCCTTTTTTTAAAAGCAAGGCTTTATTATAATTATTTAAAAGTCTTCACACAGTCTAACTTTAAAGTTCACTTCTGAGTCTGAAGTTATTGAAGATAGGGGAGATTTATGCTTTTTCGTGAGACAGGTTAAACCAATATATGAAACTTTTAATGAACTTTCTTGCCTTAAATACAATAACACTGTTGTGGTCTTGACTCTGGATACTCGTGTTTTTCATTTATCCTCCAGAGGATGGTGAAAAAATTTTAGGCTGTGCAGTATTTCACCCTCTGCTAAAAGGCATGTTATGTAGGGGAATGTCATGCCATGTTACTGATGTCATGTAAGAAAAATCTGTGAGATTTTTTTACAATAAATATGGCCAATGTCACATCTTTCTAAAATAACAGACAAAAATTTAAAGGTATTTAAAACAATCTTCCCAGAGTAGCTATGCTAAAGAGATGATACGAAACAGAGGTGCTTCACTGGTTCCTACTAGCACATAATACACTCTCACTCACAGTCAGATACGAACACAGTCTACTACTGAGATTTACCTCCATTTTCCTGTACTAGTCACCTGTTACTGACACGAAGAAACCAGCCTAAGGTGTTACCAAGCCTTTCTTAATAGATTAGCAGGAAAAATTCCAAGAGAACTGTTGATTTTGGAGAACATATTTTAAGTATTCCAAATTTTGTTTTGGCAGTTGTCAGAATCAGAAAGGGAGGTTTCTGTACTCCTTGCAAATATGTCTCATTATCGCTGACTTGCTCTGGGTTTTCAAATGAGATTCACATTTGTAGCTGAAACGAAACCAGATATCCTTGACAGGAAACCATGTGCTGTAAGCAGAATTTGATGTCCTAGATAAACACAAAAAATCTGCTGCAGGGTTTTCTTCAGCTCCTCCCAAATAACCCCTTGGACTGGCTTCATTTTTTCCTTGTGATAGACACCCTGTCCATGTGCAAGCCATAGAAACTTTCCTTTGTGGATGCATTTTTACATTTACTCTCTTGTTTTCTGGCCTAACAGAAACCCTGTTCCACTGATCATCTCAGTCTGGGGGTGGGTAGCATGTGCCACATTTTGGCTTCTCCCTGAATCCCTTGCATGCAGCACCTGGTCACTGCACACAATGCTTTCATCTCAGTATAAAAAAATCTTATTTTGGCTGGCACATGATCGCTCGTATAGACCAACACAATTGGAGCAAGTCAGGTTCAGACCTGATACTTGGCAAAAAGTAAGGGGATTCCCAAATGGATGTAATGTGTTGCCTCTGGAGTCATGTTTCTAATGAGTTCTCCACCTAGCACCTGAAAGGAATTTTTGGAAACAGAAAACAGAAAAGAAAATGTTGATGTTGCTCTGTGGAAATCCAGGCTTTGCTCCTGCACAGCGTCCCGAAGGCAGCATCTTATTCCCTGCGGTTCAGATGGAAGAGAGAGAAAAGATATGGATAGTGAGAGATATGTGGGTTCCTCAGGTTGGACAGATCCATGTGGACTATGAAGGTGGCAACTCATTGGAACACCAGCATGAGTAGGCAACTGATGAAATTTCAGTGGCAGCAGAGAAGCTCTTGCTTGCACTGCACAGAATTAAATTGCCCCAGAATACAGGGCAGATCTAATTCACATTGGGTACGTTCTCAGCAAGGCAGACCTGCCAAGGCTTGTTGGACACCAATAAAACATATGGCTCAGAATGTTCCGAACCCTGAAATGTTTGGTCTGGGATGGGATCCTTAGGGAAAATACAGCTCCCAGTTTGCTTTTTTATTCTACTCCTTTCTTTCCCTGCTGAGGGCCACTGTGAGATGGGATGCTGAGAGATTCTCATCCTGCCCTGACTGTACAGTCACTTTCACCTTCAGAGAACTTGCCTAGTCCTGTAGGAAAAAAGGAAAAGGAGTCTTTGTATCTTTCAAAATACAGTTATTCAAAATTGATCTCTAAGATGTGAGTTTTTAAAAGAAAATATTTCATCTTCAGATAGAAACTTCTGGTAGAAATAATACTGATTGTTAACAAGAAGTGCCTGATGACCCCTGTTTTGATCAGAGGGGAATGATATTAACCTGAAACAAGTATTATGGGATATATTTACAGCATGTGTGAAGCAGAGATTAACGTGTGAAGTCATGAGACTGTCCAAGAAGAGAAAACTGGGGGTGAGTGCCAGTGGGAAAAAGCTGAGGAGTTAGCAACATGATCAAAGCAGAGTGAAATGTGTTAAATCTCTGGAAATCCCCAAACACATGAAGAAGACTGGGGGGCTGGAGCACCTCTCCTTTGAGGACAGGCTGAGACCATTGGGATTGTTCAGCCTGGAGAAGAGGAGGCTCCAGGGAAACCTTAGAGCAGTCTTCCTGTAACTAAAGGGTACCTAAAGGCTTACAGGAAAACTGAAGAGGGACTTTTTGATGGCAGGTACTGATAGGAAAAGGTTGAATGACTTCAAACTGAAAGATGGTAGACTTAGGTTGGATATTAGGAATTCTTAACTGTGGGGGTGGTGAGGCACTGGAATAGACTGCCCAGAGAGGCTAGGGATGTCCCATCCCTGTGAGTATTCAAGGACAGATTGGATGGGGCTCTGAGCAACCTGGTCTAGCAGGAGGTGTCCTTGCCCGTGGCAGAAGGGGTTGAAATTAGGTCATTTTCAAGATTGTTTCCAACCCAAACGATTCTATGAGTCTATGAAACAAATAGAGAAGGAGTAGGGGGATTGTGCAAGGACACAGTTTTACTATTTCTATGTGAATATTACTAAGACAGTAACCAGTTTTGATATACTTATTCAGACTCCTAAGAAACTGGAGTAACTCCACAACAGTCAATGGAGTAGTGCTGGTGAGGATGCTGGTGGCTTTAGTCCTGCCAGGACTGTCTGGGGATCCTGTGTCCAGGTCTGGACCAGGGACTGATATTTGGTTTGCTCCTGAAGTGACGGAGAAGGAAGTTTTCCTCATCAAGTGTGCCAGCAGACAGAAAAACAAAGGTTTGGGGCAGAGGAAGGAAACCTGCACATGAGGTAGAGCTCAGATTGCTGTCAAAAAGCTAGAAAAGTTGTGGACAAAACATCAGCTCTTTGGATAATTACAGCAGCCCTTTGCAGCCTTCAAAAGCCCATTGTTTTTTTCTTCACTTCACTTGTGAGTGAACATTTTGGGGAAAAGTGAAAAAACCAATGGCAAATGAAGACATCTCAGTGTTGACCTTGAGTACTGGAGTTTGGTGCCTGACAAAGCAAACTTCCCTGCATTAGGCTGACCTGAGCAGCATGTTTCCCTCACTGGCTGCTGCTGCAACTTGTCTAAAAGCCAGTGCGATTTATGCTTCTGGAATATATGGTTTATTTAACTATTCTTACTGACCCATGAATATACCTACTGTATAATTTATTGGAACGTTAGTAATTCAGTCCTGTGATGTTTGTGATAGAAAATCTTCACTTTGAGCCAGTGGGAAATTTTGTTAGGGTGAGGAGTGCAGGCCTGGCCTCTGCTTTGCCTTTTTACTTTTCCATTGCAACACAATTAACCTTTTCATTAGAAGAGCTCTGTTCCAAATAAGCAAACTTCTCAATGTGTATTACTGAGCCATTTCAAGCTGTCTCCTGCTTTGGAACAAAACATCTTTGTTCCAGCCATGCATGACATTTGAAGACCTATTTATACAATGTGTCAGCTCCATTTGTTTTCTTCATCCTGATATTTTCCTCTGTATTTTTAGTTAGCCATCCAGATTGCAATGAGTGAAGTTGCTTCTGGTTTCCTCCTGTGCTTCTCCAGACTGAGGCACTGGCTGCCTTTGTCCTTTCTCCACTTTTGTGGGCAGAGGTGAAAAACCCCAAATCAGACACAATTCTGCCTACTTCATCCTCTTTGTACTGCGACCAGCAGCACCAGGGTGCTGTGGGATAGAGAGACGGCAGAAGTACCTGCTGTTACGACAGTTTCTCTCCTATGTTCTGCCTGTGGGAAGCACACGGCTGCAATCCCTTCTGCTGGAGGAGTCTCACTGAGGCACAGACTTCCAAGCTGCATGAGTAAATAAGCCCTCCTTGCAAAACACCTGCTTTTTCCTTAGACATTCATAGTTTGTCCTGAGTCTGTAACCAGTCATTCTTGTTTGGCATCACAATGGTAACTGATCCAAGAAAATTCAACACAAAATTGAAAAAGGAAAAAAAAAAAAAATCAAGACATTGAGTAATAAAGTTTTTAACGTTCTGACTTTGAGTAAGTGTAAATAGTTACGGTGTTTGCCTAATCCTCTCCCTTTTAAAAATTATCTATCTTGGGACATGTCTTATCTTCTAGAAGGGATGCAGGGTAGTGCTATGCCTGCTAGTCAAGCAGCAACATAATTGCTGTCTAGCCCAGTACTGGCACTTCCTAGTAACAAAATGAAAGCTGAAATCCTTTTTTTGAAATCTTTTACACAACCTGCCAGCTGAAGGTTTCAAACTGCTTTAACACACACAGGGTGCCAGGGAACTACTGCAACCCTCACTTTAACCAGAAAAGGAGCCTGCAGGTGCCAGCCCAGTAGTGGTTAGCCTGAAGTTACACTAGCAGAACCTCACAGTGGTGTCCCTCAGGGGTCTGTGCTGGGGCCAGTTCTGTTCAATATTTTTATTGACGACATGGATGAGGGTATGGAGTCTTTCATTAGTAAATTTGCA
>VXBB01017391.1:35339-55139 GCA_013399915.1 Illadopsis cleaveri | reverse complement strand
TCTCCAGGCAGCAACTGACAGAACAAGAGGACACAGTCTTAAGCTGCATCAAGGGAAGTATAGGCTGGATATTAGGAAAAAGTTTTTCACAGAAAGAGTGGTAAAGTACTGGAATGGTTTGCCCAGGGAGGTGGTGGAGTCACCATCCCTGGATGTGTTTAAAAAAAGACTGGATGTGGCACTTGGTGCCATAATCTAGTTGAGGTGTTGGAGCATGGGTTGGACTCGATGATCTTGAAGGTCTCTTCCAACCTAGAAATTCTGTGATTCTGTGATCTGCTCTGTCCAATATTGTTGTCACCAGGAAGGTTGGGGAAGAAGGGTGAAACACCTCCATGCAAGCAACACTGCTCCTGCCAGCTGCTTCATGGCCCACTCAAAGCCTGATAAGATCAAAGAAGGCATCTGCATTGACCTTCTGCTTCCCCATCGCTGTAATAGCAGACAGAAGGGCTGTAAGAACAGAGATTAAACTTCAGAGCACCTCAGAGCTGCATTTTACATAGACACTCCCTCCAGCTCTTGGGAAAGTGCACAACCTCCTCTGAATGCGGAACTGCAGGTCATTTCCATGCCAAACACTTAATGTGTCCAGCTTTTGCATGTGATGGATGGGCTTCTGCTGCAAGAAGTAGAAGCACTGGCATTTGAGGAGGAATGTCTTCGATACTGTGTGCTTCAAAAGTCAGGCTTGCGAGTTTTGCTGTGCGTTCCAGCAGCTGAGGTAGAGCTGTGTGCATGGTCCCCGCCAGCACAAATGAAACCAAGGCATCCATATGCTGTGCATTAAGAATGTTTGATCTCCTGCACTCTGGCTCGCTGCTCAGATGCTCCCTCTTCCTCTCTGTAGCAGTACTGAGTGCAATGTTGAAACCTGTAAGTCTGTGTGTGTTTATGGGCTCTGTGATGGGAACTGCAAAGCTTAACACGAAACAGTTGAGAAAATGTTGCTGGCCACAGCCACAAAACCTGTCCTCATCTGTTCCATGATAGTGGTGGAAAAGAAAATTCCTTAGGTTTTTCCTGTTTCCTAAGTTTTTTTTTCCTGTTTAAAGATGAAGGAAAAACAACTGCCAAAGTAGAGGGAATTTAGACCAACTGATGTGACACCTGGATTAGCAAAGCAAAATGTAATCTCCTCTGAATGCAGGAACTGTGGCCCTGCATAGCCAAGGCCACCATAAAGACACTACAGGCCCACATGGACAAGGGACAGCTCCAGTAACCCCAGGCTTGAAGCCTACCCCTGTGAGGATTACTGTCACTGTTCACCATGCATTTTCAAGTCCGTTATTGCAGTGGCTCAGTTATGTTTCACTAAGAAGCTACAGACACGTCTGATCCACATTAAAGATGTTGGTGAGATAGGAGAGGAAGGCTCCACTCCATGAAGGATTTGCTGGCCCCGCAGCATTTTCCCCGCAGCAGATTGGGAAACTGGGCAACACTGTGACTTGAAAACTGTATGATGGGGAAGCACACACAACAAGCATGTAACAATAGAAATGAATTTTATTTTGTAAAAAGTTATAAAATGAATATTGTACAAAAATAAAGTCTGTAGAGAACTTTGGTTGATTAACACAAATGNAAAAAAAATTAAAAAAATCACAAACTTTACCCTTTTGTATTTTGAATATAGAGATTTGCTTTGGTTGCAGCCTCTTCAAGCTGCACAGAAAATGCTCTGAGGCAAGTTTTCATCAACTGAGGCAAGGGAAAGCACAGCTCTGAGCGCTGTCACCCATCAGCCACCCAGCAGTGCAGCTGACCCTCCACCTGGCAGGCATTCAGTGCCCACATCGTGCCAGTGTGGTGGTGTCACCACCCCTGAGCAGCATGGAGGGCATGGTGTCCCCGTGGCAGTATGAGAACAGACCCCTGTGGCAGTGTGAGAACAGGCCCCTGGGTGGTTCTCCAGGGCTATCCCACCTCCGCCCAGAAAAGCGGCAGAAGTCAGGGATGAATTACATGCCATACACCTGGTACATCTTTCTATGCCTGTTCTGGAATTTTTTGACCTCTAGACCGACCCTTCTTCAGTGGTGCCCCAAGGGGCCCAGGGCAAAATGAGTATGGAGAGCCATTACATGCATGAGATAAAAGGTTGGACCATGGTTTTCAGTAAGGATTTTTTTCATGTTGCTTTTGTGGGAGTTGATGCTTCACTGGTTGTCAGGTATGTCTAGTGACCTGCATTCCTGCTCCTTTGGGAAAAATGTCTCCAGAATGAGAGCTTGTGTTAGCGGTCACGTAAAAACACCTTTGCTGTACAAACTCCCTCCTCCTAAGGAAACTCAGACTGTTCTGCTGCATGGGTATGATCCTGTAATGTTTCAGCAAATTATACAAAACACTCTGGTTATTTAACACAACTGTTTACTTGCAGGCTATACTAAATCCAGGGCTAACTAGTAAGAGGGATTTAACCTCTTCTATACGGAAGTATGGAAGGAAAAGCTTAAATAAATATAACTAGAAATTATAAGGCTAAATGTGATTATTTTCCATTTGTCAATAGTTATATGAGGTCAGTTGGCATAAATTGTGAGAAAAAAAATGTGGCTACATTTAAAATATGACTAAAATTAGTTTTTCTAACAAATTGCTAATGTTGAGCCAAGTCCTGCAACCCTCACTTGTCCAGAGCCATTGCTGCTCCTGCACAAGTATAACTTACAGCAGTAATTTTCAAAAGGCTTAGTGACAGGAATAAGGGCCGCAGGCTTCAGCACTACCTTTTGTGAACATAATCAAGATTTTGTTTAAAAGAAAAAAAGGTAAAGTAAGTGATTTTTTGCATTCAAGTTAACACTTTCAATCAAAAGCATGGACCGTTGTTCCCAACGTCTTTGTCTCTCTATATCCCCAAGCGCCATCTACTTTGGCACCTTTGAAAGACACTTTAATAAATAAGGAGACTCATTACTGAACTGTAATAAATAACAATAACTTAATCTCAATAAATATCTTCTGTATACTTATGTCTCTGAAGGGATGCATTGCATCAAGTAGTCTCTCTTTATCACAATGACCAAATAGAAATGTTATGCAAGTGACGTTAGTCCTTTGTAAACCTAAAGAAATGCATTTTGTGTAGGCTGGGCTTGTTATTTCTGTTACTGTACTAGGAAGAAGTGCTTAAAAACTCAACTTATTTTCACAGATAGCAGAAGAACAAAATCCTGCACTCATTTTGAAGAAACACAAGATGGAAATAACCAAACTTAGCCAGTAACTGTTTTGCTTCATAAGAACTAGAACCTGGTCATTTTGATATTTGCCAAATATCATCTTACTTACAAGGGTAGTCTTATAGCTTAGGAGTTGTCCTAAGCACTCAGGAACTGCCCTCCAGTGAGCAGTAGCACAATGTGTCTTTCAGTAGAGCTAAGGGCACGGGGGATTAGTAAGGTACTCCTAAGCTACTTCTTAGCTAAGCTTCTTGGTATAACTGGTATATCATGGCATAACTACAACACAGCGTGGTATGGCAGGGTTGTGTTTTTAAGCACGTTCCTCATGGATTGAGTCTCACTGATGGTGGACTGAGTCAAACAGGAAAGATAGCGTGCACATCATCCATCCATCATCATCTCCACCTGAGCTTTTATCTAAATCCCCATAGGACGTCAGAAGTCTCTATCCTTCTACTCTGCCGCATGCCTCCTTATCCCCAGGCTCTCATGGCTCCTCATTCTGTGTTCTTGGTCCTTTGGCCTCCACATGGAGCAGACACTTCCCTGGGAACCTTGGTCCCTCTCTTTTGCAGAGTAGCAGGAATGGAAAACTGGTGCCGCCTCAGCACGCAGCTGTCAGACACATCCACACCTTTTTGCGGAATGTTTTTTCAGTATGTGGTAAACTAGGTTATCATCCAAAAAGGACAGGTCATCATCAAAGGCTGTGGGTCTGCAACAGGCTTGCCTCACTTTGTCAGTGACCAGTTTTTTCTTTCTGGTTAAGTTTTTTAAAATTTTGTCATAGGTGGTCTCAGCTGCATCACAAGATCCACTGCAGTACCGGAAAATTAGCTCTTCTTTGGTTTCGTATCCCAAATCCAAGTCGGTCACATTTAAATGTATTTCTGTTAAGACACATCCTCGATTTTTGCCCTTTTGATTCCTCCTTCCTTTTTTGTTGGAATTCTCTATGTTTGTAGCTGCATTTTGACGGTTTCTCTCCCGCCTAGAAAAAATCGGAGTCTGTTTATCTGGTGACCTCCTCAGTCTTCTAATAGTGGCTTGAATAAAGTCCACTACCTCATCAAACTGATCTGGATAATCCTCTGGCATATTAGCTGTTTGGGAAAGAGAGATAAGGCTTTGTCACACGTCAGTTATCATGAAGTTTGTCCATTTACAGCTCAAAAATATTATGCATGTGCAAGCTTTTCTGCCCATCACTCCAGAACACATGCCCAGGACCCTCAGAAATCAAGGAGAATTTGGAATGGCTTAGATAATCACAGAAACTCATTTGGGGAAAGATAAATGAGACATATTTGTATTTCTGTGTGTGTCTGCTGATGCTTGGTAGCGTTTCAGCACATCTTTTAATATTGAATGAGCCCTGTGGAAACAGAGGGAAGAAAAACATGTCATGGTATGAATATTAGTTAAGAGGTAGATGAAGCCACCGTAAAGAGACTCTTCCCAGCAAAGCAGCAACAGGAAGAGGTTTCTTTAAAGCAATTTTGTGATTATAGTTGTTAATTATTTTCTTTTCACACCAGTAGCAGTTAGTATTGCCAAAGCCACCTGTCAATAAGGTTTTTGGGCATGACAGAAGGAGGATTTCCTGGGGTACCAGGCTGAGATACTATTCCTGGATGAATGCCTGGATTTTTACTGCTTCTAGGGGATAATTATTTTCATAGGTTTTGAAAAATTCTCATGTAAGTGTTTTGTATCACAAGATGCTGTTCACACTCAGTAGAAATAGGTCAGAAGTATTATGTTAATTTTCAAGGGAAATATTATTAATTCATTCTCCTTTTACAAAAATTTAATTTTCAGTCAAAGGGTGAAATTAAATGTGTTCTGAAATGGTCCCAAATTTTGCCATTTCATCATGATTTGGAAAAAAGATTGCATTTTGCAATCCTTAATCTTCCCATGGACTAAATCCCCCAAAATTACCTGCTTTAGTGAATAGGGAGAACCAGCGGAGGGTCAGGCTGTCAGGATCCTGTGTGTGGATGCCCTTACACCACTTTATTAATGACTGTATCTTAAGCATATAAACTATATTGCAATATTAAGATTTTTTTCTCCATATTTATTGTGCCAAAAATTCAGCCTTCTTCCGTTTCAGTAAGTCCTAAGGGAATGCTCCTTTCTGTACCTAACTGCTAAAACACCACACATAACAGGCCAGTGTCACACAAGCCTTGCACATCTAGGAAGTCCATCTCCAATACTCCTACAAATATTGCAGGAACAGCAAACATTGGGAGAGGCAATATCCAGTGCAGTGCACCCTTCAGGGGTTGTACCTCCACAAAAGGTGCCACTCAGTGAGGTGCTGAGATAAGAACGGCTCCTTAGGCAAAGGCTCAGCACCACATTTCCCTAATGAGCATTGTAAGACAGGAACCCCAATGGATGACAACGTAGCATCATCTCAAACAGGGTGGCATGGACTCTCTTAACATGAGACAGGAAGGCATGAGACTGCCCCCCACTACCTAGCCAAAGCACACCCTCATATCCTCAGTAGAACCACCAAATACAGGGGAGATGGGGGGCAGCAAGAGTCCTGACTCTATCAGTGCAAAATCCTGCTGAAACAGAGAGCATCTGCATATAAGCAAGAATAGGGACTGCTGCCTGAAGTAGCTACATCCTAGAGACCTCCCTCTGAGACAAAACAGTGATGGATCAGAGGTATATGTTTTTTGATGGATGGACCCAGCAAAATAGTTTAGACTGGAAAAAGAGTAATGGAGGCTGGAAATCTTGTACCTCCACGTAATGAGGGTGACACAAAGCAAACAGGGTGCTATAAACTGTAGAGTTTGGAACTGAAAAAGGTGAATTACATTTTGTTTTACAGATACCCATGCTAAAAATAACAATCTCAGAGACCAGTGTTCATGTTCAAAGACATTAAGTAGGTATGGCTGCTATGTATACAGCTAAGTGGAACCTGAACAAGGCAGGACCCTGCACCTAGCCCTATACTCCTGTGACACCAGTGGTAAGTATACCTTTCTTGCATTCCTCTATCTCTGTAGCATGTACTGAAATTCCCACTGTGAGCCATACCTACTGGAGGGGTTTGCTTGGATGGATGTGTCCACTGGATGCACCAACCAGCTGCTTGACAGAACAGGCTGGTCTGCCTAGTCTGTACAAGCACTGCCCTACCAAGCAAGAACCAGGTCCAGGTGATAGGCAGGCTATGTTCCTTTAAAGCAACAAGGGCTAAACATCTTTCTAGACTCAGTTAAAAGAGATGATGCACATGAGGGAGCTCACATAACCCCCATGGCTGAAGTACAAACTTGGCCCTAACGCAGATACCGATAGAAAGTAGCTGGTAGAAGGCACTTGTTGCTCAGGATTGAGTAGTTTCTAAATTTCCTACACAGAAGCTAGGTTTCTTAGTCTATAACTAAGTAAGAGAAGGATGTAGCTCTGAGGAGATGGCTTTAGAAGTGCCCGTCTCCACTCTGACCCTCAATTGCCCTCCTCTCATACTACTGTGACTACTCCAGCCCACACCTTTTTCATATATTCCTAGCCCAACCTTTGTACCAACAGTATGATGCAACGACACCTTGACTATGGAGGGAAACACAGCGGTAGGGAAACATACGATGGCTTAACAAAATTAATGCAGTGATCAACCATCAGGAAGGGGACAGGAGACAGTTACAGGGAAAGCCAACCTATTGTAGAGATTATTGTTTGCAACCTTCAGCCTTATACTTATCTCAAGCCTGGCACACTGCCAGTGCAGTGAGAAGTGTGCGTCCCTCTCCTAAGAAGGGAGAAACAAAACTGTGGATTAGCTGAAGAGATAATCCAATGGGGCACATAACTTTTAAATGGTTTGCAATTGAGGGGCAAAAATACCATCTACCCCTGTGAGAGTGCTACAGGCAGGAGTGCACTTTGGCTAAACAACAATCAAACAGCTACAGGGCTCAAGCACTGTTCTGCCAACTAAACCCTGGAGGGTAGTAGATAGGAGGACAGGCCCTGTGGTGGACTGTGTTCCTGCTAAAAGCACATGCTGAGGTCTATCCTGGTTCATGTGTGATCTCTATCCCAGCTGCACCAAGGGAGGTAATGCCACTGAAAACCTCCTGCACTGCGAGTGGCCTGTTGTATTTCAGGTTGAGGAAACTAAACACCACTAAAGAGCCCCATGCAACACTGGTGATGCAGGCATGCACTGTCAGCCTTGCAGAAGGTGGAAGCAGTAGGGCAAAAAGTAGATCAAATAATCAAACCAACAGTGTACCCAGTTAGAGAAGTCATACCCACACACACAGACTAGCTGCACCCAGAAAATGGGGTCATTGGCAGCATGACTGATCCTGCTAATCTCACTAAGGCTCTAACACGAACTGTGCAAGAAGTGTTCCAAGTGTCTAATGGAGCTGGGGATCCCTGCTCTGCTCATCCCCTACTGCCACACCAGGATATATTTTGGAGACTCACTGGGAGGAATGCCAGCACTACTAGTAAGATGAATTCCAGTTTCCTGCCTCCAGCGGGGACATTCTCTTCAGCCCAGGGAATTGGAAACTATCCCATGCAGACATCCAAATCTACCATTAAGACTCTTGCAGTGACCCCCAATATTTGGAGATTACTTCCCTGGAGGAGACAAAAGGCCTGTGGTGATTATAGGAAACTGGTGGAAACAGTGGGCACAGAGCTCCCCTTGAGACAATGTGCAGGTCTTCTTGATCCTGGTCACTGTCTGCCCACGTAAACTACATGTGCTGTTACAGGCTATATGGGTACATTGCATCAACACAATGGCACCTTGCAAGTTTCTGTAAGCAACACTTGCCTCTGCCTGTGGAACCCCAAACTGGTTATAAGCAATGCAGCAATATTCTTTTGGCAGCTTCCAAAGCACTGCCGAGGTACCCCAAGTTTGCTCCCGTAAATTAACAGTCTTAGCAACAGCTCCAATCCCTGCAATCAGCTAATTTTCTGCTGCTTAATAAATCAGTCATCAGTGTGACTACAAGCAGTCACTAGGAATGGGTCATATCGGTCTGGAGGAAAGACTGACAACCAGGAGTGAAGGGAGACTTGTCCTAGCCCTGTGCTGAGGTGCCAGTCATGACTCAGTAGCAATATTCAGCTGTCCAGCAAGTATGGATGTGAAGACTTAGAGCCTGAAACAAAATGCTGTGAAAAATTGCTGAAATAGGACCCAGAGAAATCAAGTGGAAACACCAACATTGACATCAGACATGATGGGTTGAAACAAGGCACTAGAGGTAAGTGCTGAGGAAGCTACCATCAGACATCATACATGAATAAGCAATAACCACTGACCAAGGGCTAAACTCCCTAAAAGGCTAATAGACAGAAGGGAAGGTGGAGAAGACTGACTGCAGGATGTCCCCATCCTGATGGGCACTTGGTAGATGTGCTCCAGGGACGCTGAAACCTCTCTGCACCACAGACACCACATGCTGAGCACTTGTTTGGTCTCTGCACTGCTGTAAGTTCTTCTGGGGGCAATGCGGGTACTGAGCTAAGCTGTGGCCAGGGAATACCAGTGCACTCAAGGGGGCTGCCTTAGCATGTAGCAGTGGTTTGTAAGCTGAATAAAACTGTTTGATAGAGGGGTACTTTGTTACCCTTCTGTCTGCCAAGTTGTTTAGAAAATGTTTATAGTCTGACAGCATCTTTGCTTCTCTCAGACTGCATGGAGTGTGCTGAGTTGACTGTGCAGCAGACAGAGTTTACTGGGGGGATTTCACACCCCTGCAAGGAGCAGATACACATTTTGCATGGGTGTGTATGTATGCTTTATTTACACATACACACACACAAATATGACTAATTATACACACATACACACATATTTTTTCAAAACAAACTAGTTTACTGACAACACTTGTCTTCTGCTGGAAAAGCTGAGAGAACACATGACAGATGCCTGTCACGTTGTGCAATGTGCCAGCAGAAAATGCTGGGATACTATGGCATTAAAGCAGCAAAGATCTCTGAGGAGTAGCCCCCAGTCCCAAGCTCCAGGGTGTGAAGAAATTAGAATTTAAAACTTGAAAGTCACCTAGGACAGGACAGGATGGGACAGGATAGGATAGCCCTGAGCAGCCTGTGCTCAATATAGTTTTGCAAAGGTTGTCTTGCACATGTGATGCACCTCAAAACAGGTGTTTCTCAAAGAAAAGGAACATATGTCCTTCAAAAGTAAAATCTCCCTTAGGGAACACAGGGTCTCTTTGTGTCTTGTTCAGAGTGTGGGAGAAAGGCTCACAGACCCCACTGGTTGAGTGTGATGGACTGAGCCTGACAACATAAACTGTGGTGCCATGATCTCTCACAAGAGATCGTGGTGTGAAGTCACGAGGTTTTGTGTTTTATGCCACAATTCTCAAAGCTGTTTCCTGACTGTCTAGCTTCCTGAGAAGTCCCTTGGAGGCAGTTTGTGTGCAGGCATGTCCTGGTGTTTATGTGTTGCCTCTGCCCAGCATCTCTGCAGCAGGAGCTGGGGCAGGCAGCAGGGCTTGTAGGAACTGCATCCACCACATGTGTCCTGCTGTGCTCAGCTCACTCCCCTGCAGCTCCTTTCCATGTGCCCTCTTTCACTACCAAGCCAAGGACCTGACCACCCAGGCAGGAACAAGCAGAGCATTTCCCTATGGTTGCAACAAGAGTACAAGTTTGTTTTCCAGGGCCAGAGAATCAGCACTGTTGGGTATTGATGACAGTCCATGTGCCAGTGTGCCACTGAGCACCTTCTCTATCTCCCTTGTCCAGCTGAACAAGGGCTCTTGGTCTCTGAGTATTTTTTCACATAACCAGAAAAATGAATAAAAAAGCAAAGAAAGAAAGAATGAAATGTCACAAGACTGGTATAAATAGGAATCTAACAGAGTGATCAGGCTGGGGGCAGAGCTGGTGAACAATTTCACCAGAGGGAGTGAGATATTTAAAAACACTAATTTAAAAACTAAACCAACCAACCAAAAAAACCCACCAAACACAGGAGTATTTGCATCATCTGCTTGCTGTTTGCAAGCTGTTTGCTTGTTTTCTAAACACTTAGAACACAGTCAGATCCTAACTTTGACCCAGCCTCCTAGGTTTGGAACATCCCTCTGTAATGCAAACTGAAACTCTTGCCTCACTGATGTTCTCTGGAACCTGAAGTTTTGACCTGCCTATCTCCAAGCAGAGACTCTGTCCCCTGGGCACAAGAAGAGCTGGCAGCATTCATGAGTAAAGGATCCTGCAGCCAAAGAGCCATGGCACTCCCCACTAGCCTCTGGAGAAATCCAGTCCTGAGTTCTGCTTTGGGTGTGCAGGGAAATGTGCCTTCCTATGGGCATCTTCCCCACTGCAACCCCCCAGAACTGTTTCTGCATTTCTATTTAATTAAAAACACCATGTGACACCAGGACTGGGATTTGATCTCTGTGCTTTCTAGAAGAATAAATTATACAGTGTTCTGATAGACTTCTACATGAAACAGGTCTAAATGGATATTCATACCAAACTAGTCCCATTATCAAAAAAGCAGCCTCCATTAAGTAAAAATGGACAATTTATTTCTGTCTGTTCAAATGTGATCACAGTTGCATTTTGTAAATAAAAATCTATTCATTTGATTTTGCTATCAACACATTCATTTTACAGCCAAATAGTCCCCCACGGGCAATGGCAGCAACCCAGCAAAGCACTGCAAGAAATCCTCAGCTTGTACCTGATCACAAACTGATGGTTTGGATCTTCCATTTTTGAGACAAAAATCCAGTTTCTTCTTTTGGTGCTTGGTTATGGATTTAAAATACTAACTACAGTCTCTTCTAACCATGCTGTCTCTTATGGCCTACAAGAAAAGCTTAAACCCTGTATATTGCAGAATAATAATTTATATAGGTCGTTTTCCTTTTTTCTTTTTTCAACCTCATCGAACTTGACATCTTAAGTTATTTGAAACTGTGCTTTATATAATAGCTTTCATAGTGATCTCAGGAAAATGTAATAACGTCACTGCCACATCATTTGGCACTTTACAAACCCTGAGCTAAAGTGATCTAACGAAAGTCACAAAAGGTATATTAAACATTATAAAATTAGATTTTATTTTTAGATTGTAATTTTTATGCCTGCATTTGTGACAGTGTATAGCTATCATATCAAAACATTTGACCAAACACTTAACTAAATTATTTTGCTTGAGCACAGTCTTTCAATTAGAGAAGTTCAAACAACAGCATCAGACCCTGAAGTATGATTTCAAAGTTCGAAGGCTTTTGTCCCACTCATTGTAATAAGCAATATTTAAAAAATTTAGATCCAGACTTGCATCAGGATTAAATGGCCCCTTTTCAAAAACAGTTCTGGTACTTTAATCTGGGATCTTCATAGTCAAATGATTACTTCATAATCATTACTCAATATTTTAAAAAATATTTAGCTTGCTTTGCAGTACTGTTTTCAGGTGCCTACTACAGTGGACACGGTCTATCTGGACACCGAATGCCACCATCTCACACCACAAGGACATATTTTAGGAAAGATTTAGAGCAATCTGTTTGAGGAAGTGTAACCTTATCTAGGTTAAAAATATAATGTGATGATCATTCTGCTTTACAAAGTGAGAAAGCAGCAACTGTGGTGGGGATAAACCATTTATTTTATTGAAAATGAAATATTTTGTATGAAAAGACAAGGAATATTTTATGAAAGCATCTAAGTGAAGGCGGGTGTTAAAAATAGCATGCTGAAACATTTTTGGTATTTAAACAATTAAAATACCACCTCTCTGAGGCATGACTTTGCTTTCATGCCTTGCCTGAAAATCCATGGGACCAAGAGTGAAATGGGAACCTGTTGGTTGCATCCATTAGGAAATAGAGCACCAAACAAACCAGGGTAAGCTCATCTTTAAATGTTTAATACAGTTGTGTATCACCTCACTCACAGCCCATGCTGTGGTTCCCCTCAGACTCAGACAGCCCTTAGAAATGGAGCCTCTCCCTGGTGTCACTTGTCTCTCATCAAGGCAAGTGCTAAGTAACCTGGTGGGTGATGCCAGGGCCACTCGTACCAGTCAGGCACAATGAGGCAACACTGGTAAAAGGCATAGGATTGACCTTACTGGTGTTCTTGCTCCTGATGGAGCAGTCAAGTGTGTTTGTAACTCACTAGCTAACCCTGCAGTTTCCCATGTGTTGGTCATAATGACAAATCTACAGAGTCCTTTGTATTTTCACTCTGCCATGCTTGGCAGTGCCTCCCTTTCTGTACTTTGCTTGCATTCTTGCAGGTAGAAATGCTGGTTCCCAACAGAGGAAGAAAGAGGGGAGACATAGGACCACCATAGTTGTTGCCAGTGTGGGAAGTCCCTGAGAGAAGGGGGAAACAGCAAGGTCGGAAGAGAGAACTCCGTGAAGTAGAGAAAGTCATGAGCTGATCTGCTCATGGGAGTTTCTTGTCCTTCACCTGGTCCAGGCAGGTTGCTCACAGGACCCTGCCCAATGGTGGGCTGCCCTCCTCTGCTCACCCTCACCTCTGCCCTCTCTGGGGTGGACAGAGGAAAGTCCCACCCAGCAGCCAAGGAGCAGAGGAGCAACAGGAGGATGCAATCTTGCCACTGGCAGAGAGCTTTGAATCACCAGCTCTGAGCACCACAGAGCAGTCGACTTTTCAGCAGTTGCACCTGAGATTTTGTGGCACCTCCTGCAGCAGCTGCCAGGAGCCCATCTGCACCAGGACCTTAACCTATGGGGTGGTAGGTACGTGAACACCCTAAGAGCATCCCTACATAAGAAGAAGTCAGAGCATGAAGAATGTAAAACGGGATGATAGAAAAAGTGCCAGTACCCTGCCTGAAGCCACCGACTGAGCAGGAGCCAAACCTGGGCAAGACCCATACCTGTTGACTCCTCCCTAAGACCTGGTACCCTTCCACATCCATACCATGCTGAGTAAATACCCAGCTTCCCAGTAAAACCTAGGTTTACACCTAATACTTGGTTAAGCTAGCACCTCAAATCCTGCGAGAGCCTCAGGTGAGTATATCTGAGTAAGACCGGAAAACTGCAACCTGTTAGAAAGAACACATGCAGCCAGCTAACAGGCAAGCAAACAGGTTTTAATGCAGGAAATACTCCATCAATCCATCCAAATAATGGATGGTAATTTCTTCACTATCCCTGGTGCAGAAGTGATCCAGCCCAGCTCTCTTATGACATCAGTAAAACATCAGTTACAATGGTAACTCAGCCCCTCTTTAGTAACAGTTCACTGAAGGGAAAGAGCACACCCAAATCAATAACATCAGCTACTACTGGGCTGCCTGAGCTCTTATGCTGCATCTCCCACTAGGTTT
Organism: Illadopsis cleaveri; assembly: GCA_013399915.1. NCBI lineage: Eukaryota > Metazoa > Chordata > Aves > Passeriformes > Timaliidae > Illadopsis > Illadopsis cleaveri. The sequence goes on along the minus strand of VXBB01017391.1, from coordinate 41,576 downwards.
TAAAAGCATCCCCAAAGAACAAAGACATGCAGCAAAGCAGGAAGACCAGAATCCAAAGGAACCCTAACCCAGTCTCTTCCCTGTGGCCACAGACTGGCAGAGTAGTCCACCCAAAATCTTGGCTGGTGCTTCTCTTGTGGCAATCTTCTGCTGCTATCAGATTTGATCTGATCTATAAATAACACATGATCTTTCATTGTTATCTTTCAGTTGCCTGCATTTCAATGTGTTTACAAAAGGAACAACATGGAAGGTTTTAATACTGCTTGTTGAAATTTTTTATTGCTACAATAATCAGTCCCTGGCTCTAGGGCAGGTGCATGTACTCCACCGCAGAAGGGCTCATGCTGGGGAGTGTGGACTAGCACTTGCCAGACAGAGCTGGTGTGTGCTCAGAAGAGCAAGGTCCTTCCTAACTGCTACACTGGATGCTACCATCCAGAAATTTCCTAAATTCAGAAATTTCCTAACTAATGACTGATTTTGCCAAAGAAATCCCATATGCTTTGGATGGAAGCAGAGGTAGTCCAGATGTTTGTACACAGCTTGTTATTTAAAGAGGATATGATCAGCTTGCTTCTAAAAGTGTGGCCACCAGAGAAGTTTTGGCGTACTGCTGTAACACTGCCCAGCCACCACACAGGAAAACAAATTCATGGATTTCAGTGCTTGCTTATTTTGAAGAATATTCCTGTACAATAATCTTTAAAGTATTTGCACAAGTCCCAAAGACTTCAAAGAAATGTACCTGCATGTTTCAGTTTAACTTATGTATGATACATAGAGCATAAACTTCTGCTAGGTCATACAAGTGGCTTTATTCCTTAAAAAAAATGCTGCTACATGAAACACCTCACAAAATCAATTTTAAGTCCTTGATCTTGAAACATATTTTGACATATATTTTGTGTCTTAGTATTTTATTTGCAGCTGTCTCAAGTAAGTATTTTTGATCCTATTTTCTTTCTTCTCTTTGTAATCATGATTGAAATTCCAAGAACAACAGAAGTCTTTTCTGTGCTTCTCTTTACCAAAGGATATTACTTGATCAGAAACTGAGCTGGTTTTGTAAAAAATGACCACTCCACAGTGCTAACCACTCTACCAGCACTAATGTGTCAGTGGCCTATTTAGATGTCTGATGATCCTGAACATAGTTATGCTGCAGTATTTTGTACTCCTTGTTTATTTCTACTTATTGACTTACTACGTCAGAAATACGAGAATCCACAACAAATGTAGTTACATAGGGATTGGTTTATGTACTACAAGTTTTATGCCGCAATCTCTAGATAGCGTGGGGAGTGGAATGAAAGCTGGGTATTTGCACTAGATGTTCACTTCTGAACATCTGCAATTGTGGAAGGGTGGGACTTGATGACCCAAATGGCATCTCCATGCCTTTGCAATTTTAATTATTTCAAAACTGCTTTTAAAATAATTTTTGCAGTACTAACCAGGAACAGTGTAATTTACAAAGACACTACAACCTATCAGTCTGAGGATCTTCTGCTAGTGGACAAACAGTGCCTCTCCCACTACATTCAGTAACAGTCTGATGAATACTTCACACAACTGAATTCTTCAGCTTTTCAAGGAATGTTTTGAAGCTCTTCATCTGCAAACCCTGAACATGGGGATTTCTAAAATACACTGAAGAGGCTTATGAAAGATGATGAGAAAAAGTATGTCCAGTTATGTTATCTGTCAATAAACACCTGCAAAATATCCAACACCATCCACAGTTTCACTGGCAATTCTTTGAGGGCCCTAAATTGAAAAGCAGCAAAGAACTAAGACTTTCAGCAAAGGATAACTCAAAATGAGAATAGAACTTTATTATCCTGCAATTCAGAACTTTTTCCTTAAATCACAGACTGGTCTTCATTGGATTATAGTCAATATTTATACCTGAGACTGCAGAAGAATTTGCTTCTAGGGCTGCATGCCTCTGGATTTAGCAACATCTGCCTCATTTCTTTCTCTTTTTGCCCATAAATGGACCAACCTGAATGCTTGGGATTTCTGAATGCCTAGCTGTGCTGGATGAACTGGATGTGCTGGGCACACACAGATCAGATGACACAGGGTGGCACCTGCTCAGTGTGGCTGATACCTCCCAGATGCACTGGGTTTACTGTGCAGGGCAGGTTACCTCTGCAGCTCCTGAGTGTCTCAGGCCAAAGCACATATGCCACACTGTAGGTGTGCTGAGCAGGAAAGCCTGAGCAGAAACATGAGAGTTGTAGTTTGTGGCACTGAATAGGCCTAATAAATATTGTAGGGCAAGAAATGCATTCAGCTGGAAGCATAATTAAATACTGTTTTTTGCCCTAAAGAGCCCTACAATACCACTATTTTTTCTAAATACTTTCCATATTAGTTGATAAAGTTGCAGCTAAAAGCAGTAACTTAACATTAAATACACCTTAGCAGGGCTAAGAAGAATTTTTAACAGAGGTATAACACAACATATGATGGTGTGTCACAGCATATACCAAATGAGCTCCAACAGTGAATGACCATTCAGTAGCTGTAGAGTAACTCAGACACCATGATGCAAAAACCTATCTTTTCCTCTTACTAGGAGGGAAAAATCCCATGGGGAGATGTTCCATTTAATTCTACCTGCTTAACACTAGTTCTTAGTAAAGGTTCTCACTTGATCAAAAGAATAAACATATCATGGACTTTAGGACACTCCAGTCCTCACGTACATGTTGATTTTGTGCATCCAACAGCAAGCAGTTACAAGATGTATTCACTGGCGACTGTGTATAATGCAAACAAGTGTTTGGCTCCCTCTGCACTGTCATGCTTCTGAGGCTGCTGACTTAGTATTTAGTTTATAATACTGTGGTTTATATTTGTTCTACTTGCATTTGGTATTTAAGCTAATAGTGTTCTTCCCCCAGAGGATTGTAGCATAAGGGGAACAATGAAACGGTTACAAACTCTAGTTTTTCCTTTTTTTTTTTTTTTTTTTTTTTTTTTTTTGGTGTAAAAATATATCCNNNTTTTTGAGTGTGAAATAAGCTATCCCATGAATATTGATGCCAAAACACCTACAAATACTGGATTCATCTCCAATGCACTGCATTTGTGGAAGATACTTCAGCCTCCAGTCCAATTAAAAATGCAGAAGATTGCAATTGCTAGCACCCTCTGCCATCTCTGATTACTGCCCTGAACAGCATAGGTCAGCACATTACACCTGATCAGCCCAGGAGGTTAAAACCCTGCCTGGAACCTGGAATGAAGGAAGGTTTCCTTCCTTTCAGGAAGGAACCTGAAAGGGATGTGGTAACATCAGGTGACTTCAGAGTACTTTGCAGAGAAAGCAATCAAATGAGAATACAAAAAGGTGTCAAGGGCCTTGGAAACAGATCTGTTCTCCAGCAAGCTCTTTGGCCTGCCCTTAGGAGTGCACTTGATCTCATAATCCTACTAAGCCCTGATGCAAGTGGTGTGTGTGGGACTCAACTTCTCTGAAGTAAGAGCATTGGACCTTGGAGCTAAATGGATACACTCAGCCTGCAAAGCAATTGCTTGAGGGGACAGCAGTGCACTTGTCTGAATGCACACAGCACCCAGTCCTGCTCAGGACCCACACCACTATGCATACAAGGCAACACAGGAGATGATGGTGCTCCCACCACTTTGTGAGCTGTCTCCTGAAAAAGCCCTCAGCAATGCAGCAGACCACCAGCATCCACAGAGATGTGAATGCATGGCAGGTTCACCAGCAGACACCAGAGAGCTGAAAGCATGCCTCCGTGCTCGTGGCACATTGTGCTCTGATGGTGAAAGAAACCTCCAAATGGAAAGAGAAACCTACATGGTGTAGACATTGATGCCTCTTGCATACTTGGTTCCATGTCTCTCCTGTGCTGAAGGGTGCATGGCACCAAATTTTAAGTGGAGAGAACAAATATGTCAAAGATACTGATGGGGGTGACTTGAGTAAAATGCTGCTGCAGCAGAAGGGCAGTGATGTGCCTGGGTAGGATCAGCCTCATAGCCTGTTTGCAGACTATTGTCCAGGCACCACACACTTTTAAATCAATTACAAACAGCATAAAATTCACCAGAGTACTTCATTGCTCTCCTACAGTCACCCTTCTGCAGGTCTCCTCTGAGTCATCTGACTTGGCAACATAGAGACGAATTTCTAACTTTCAGACTCAATTGTTGTGTTAACTGCTGCCATACAAAGACCACAGGAACACCCTGGGTTTTCCTCAGTTTCTGATGTGAAGGACAGCACTGCTTCCTTTGCCCGTGCAGCCAGGCGCATTTGTTTGCGATACAAAATAAAAAAAATTGAGACCAAACCATCAAACTGCCTTTCTCAAATTCCTACCAGGGCAATAACCTTTCACGGAGCTCTGCATGGCTAAGACCATGTCTGTACCCTGCAAACAGAGATAATATTGATACTACCATAGCTCAGGTAAAACTCAGGTTGTCTTTCTTCCTGCACCTTGTTTATCCAATCCACAAGAAAGGAAAAAAGAAGACACAATGATGAGAAAGTTTGGATTCTAGGAAGTGAGAGAATCACTACTACTGCTGCCTAGTCCCTTGAGATGCTGTAGAGGAATCAGCTTACCAGGGACCATACTCCCAGAAGGTAGTTTCAAGATAAAAGCAGGCCTAGTACAAATACTATCGCTCTGGAAAGATGGAACATTAATGCTTTCCCAACCTGAGAGCTACAACCTGACTAATGCTAATGCTTTTCTTGCCACCAGCACCTCAGCAAGCCTGTACAGAGGGGAACAGCACAGTGGCATGAAAAGCTGATCACTGCCTTTTGTAGGACAGCACTTATCCACATGGCTTGCCATGGAGAAGACCACCCTGTGTGATAGCCCCATGATCCTGGCAGGCTGGAGCCCTGTGAGGAAACACTTTTAGCCAACTTCCCTGTGTGGAGGGGCTGAAAGGATGTCAGGGTTGCCAGCCTGTGAGCAGCAGGAGCCTAGGCTGGGACATGCGGAGGCGGGAGCCTAGGCAAGATTCCAGCAGAGGGGAAACACTAGCAAGAGAAGGAAAGAGAGAAGACTAAATGGGGAAGGACATAAACGTGTGTGTATGGAAGAGATGGGTGTTGGGGAGGGGTCAAAGTGAAGTCACAGCAAATGCTTGGTGCCTCCACACTGTGTTAGCCTGGCTGCTCCCAGAGAAACCAGAGCGCGGCTGTCTGTGACTGGAGCTGTGGCAGGCACAGGGAAAGGACATGCCTCCAGAAAAGGAGATAGAAATGAATCCAAATTACTGGATACTGTCTGCATCCCTTAATGAGCTAAACAGAGAGGCGGATGAGCAAGGGCAAAAGAAGCAACCTCCAAACTGTGTCTGTGCATTTGCTAAGTGAACGTCTCCACTACTCATGTGAGTATTCTACCACTTCTAACTGAGTCATACCACCTCTCTCTTTAAAAAGCCACCAGACTTAACATGACGCTCACTGTGAAAATCCTGTACCTGCTATTGTAGGTACAGGACCTATTATTAGCAAGGCATTATTATCTGTCATTTGGATTGTAAACTGTCTTACTGTGAGCTAGTTCATGTGGATTGCCCTGCATCAAGCTCCTAACCCTGCCACAGCTACTCTTCTGTAAATTTCCATGTGGACACACTAATTTCAAAATCAGAATCCAAGGAGGACTTAATGAAGCTCAGCAGTACTCCAGGATGTGTACAGTGCCTCCCACCACGGAGCCAAACCTCCATCAGGCCTTGCGCCCACTACAGGCAGAGAATAATTGCATTAGCAGGTCGAAGCAGCAAGAGGAGGCTGAGACAGTGGGGAAGGAGTTTCAGTGCCTGTGCTGTGAGGGGTGAGAACCAGATCCTCCTCTTGCTTCCTCTGCATACAACAAACTTCCCACCTCCCCATGTTTTTCAACCAGAGGGATTCTAAGACTGCCAGGAAGGCAGGGCTGCAGTGGGCAGGTGCAATAGTCTACTCCAAGCTTTGGACAATGACTAGGTTTGGAGCTGCTCGAGCAAGACCAAAGCCTGCGGAGAAATAGGGACCCAAAGCAGGGGGATCTTTTCCTCATCCTGACACCTGAGCAAAGGGAAGCAGGTTTAGCAAGACAGACAGCAGTTGCTACAAAGGGGAATGTTTCTTACAGTCACTGTGCACAGCATAGGGAGGCAGCAGGCTGATGGGGGAGAGATCATCTTCAGGTCCCTCTACCACTGAAGGGGACCCCTTGGGAG
>VXBB01017391.1:10330-32786 GCA_013399915.1 Illadopsis cleaveri | reverse complement strand
GTGGTTAGGGTTGTCCATTCATACATGTGCGCACCGCTCGTATCTCTCCCGGGGAAGGGGAGTAGCCCCCAGGCAGTCCCTCCGGTGACCGCTGCTCGTCCCGGACTCCGCGGGCACGGCTGCCTGATGCAGCCACGGCGGCCAGAGCTGCACCCCCGGGCGGGGGTGGTCCGGCAGGGCGGAGAAAGGGGGGAAAGGGGCGGCGAGCCCCGTCCGGACACTGCCACCGTCAGCGGCACCGTGGGCTGCCTGTTCCCGACTCTGCCCAGTCGCCTGCGCCACCTCATCTGCTGTGTGCGACCTTCCCTCTCCCTCTTCCCATTTCCCCCGTTTAAGTCCCAGGCCCTGCAGGGAGAGGATGCGAGAGGCAAGTGGGATCAGCTCTAGCTGCATGTCCAAAGCTTTGTGCATAGCCCATCCTGCACCACTTGCACCCTCTCTGCACCGTTTGGTTAGGAAGCAGGGTGAGGATCGTGCATGTGGACTCCAGAGCCAAGTGAGTGCACGCCAACAACACTTGTTTGCTCTCCGTCGGTCTGAAATGTACATAACCTTCCCAGCTCTTAGCTGTGAAGGAGATCTCAGACCAGGGGCTGTAGCACAGTAGAGGAGGTCACAGTCAGCTCACTAGATAGAATGGGAATGAGAATCAATCCCTGCGATCTCCAGGAGACTAGTGAAGGATTTTAAGATGTTTATTGGAAATTTGGAGAGGTATGCTGAATGTCATCTGGATGGGCTGCCAGGACAAATATTTCTGCAGAGGGAATCGTCTAAATTTCCATTGGATGACAAGATGGGGAGACAAACATGAAATTTTTTGTGAAGCCCTTTGGGCAGCATGGCTTTTCCACGGAGGGGAAATTTCAAAACTATCTTTCACTATATGAGGCATTTGTGATGAAGTGTCAGCCCTTCTTGGGACCATGTCCCTGTCTCTGCAGGAGCAACAGATTTAGGGCTCAGAAATGATGTCTGAAAGAATTACTTTTTTAGACTTTTTTTTTAACTTCAGGGTATTTTTTTTCCTAACTGTGCCATTTGAAGAAAGAGTAATTTGCATGGAAGAGATTTCTTCTAAGTACAGGAGAGTAAAGTATTTCTCAAAGTTATCTGCTTTATAAATGTTAAACAGTGTTATACATAAAAGTATAAAAATAATCTTAACTTTTTTCAGTACAGACAGTCTAGTGATAGGCACCTGGAATAAAAGTTCCTGAAGCCTCTTTGCAGCCTCTTTGCAGGCAACAAATGGGACAATGACAGAACAATCTGTTGAAAAGAAACAGGGTATGTGGTAGCTGCACAAAAAAGACACAGGCGTCTGATAAATGCATCTGTTTATAGATGTGTGCACACCAGAAGGGGACAGGAGAAGGTGTTACAAGAAGCAGTGCTTGGTTTGGCTCAATGATGCTGTTCAGGTTGTGCCACCTCTGTCACAAAATTATTTACGTGTGGTTGTGAGATGGGCAATGGATGCAAGTGCTGTGTGCACCAACTTCTGTGTGCACAAGAAGTTATTCCTGCCTTCCACCCTGAGCAGAGCAGAGGAATGGATACAAAATGGTGCCTCCATTAAAGGTTGGGGACTTAGGCATGCCTTGGTTACACCGTTTGTGGTGACACAGAGTCCTAGTATTTTAAGTGAAAGATCATTAACTAAAACTTCACTGCACATATTGGACAAAATGAGCTCAACACATTATTCTTTTGCTTGGGTTTTGTCAGTGCAAAGCCACTAATTTTCTTTAAATAACAGAAGGTAATGAAACCAAGACAGAGATTGTCCATCTATAATACTGCAGGAGTTTATTTTTCCTTGCTATTAAAAGCTGCTGAAAGCCTATTTTTTAGCTTATATGTTATTTAGCTCACGTGAACCAGAGTGAAAGGAAATGTTAGGCAGATGTCTTAGCTGCACTAATAGGATAGTTGAAATAAATGGAGAGCAAACCTGCTAGTTCTTAATCACAAAATAATGTACCTGCCTCTCCCTGAGCTGCCAGCACAAGTCTCTTGGTAAGGAGGGTTATTGAGAGCCCTGTGCACTCTTTCTTGATGGAAAGTAAAGTAGCTGCTGAAAGATTTCCATAGTTCTATTAAAAGCTAACAAAAGCTACAAAAACTTCAGAATTTATTATATTTCTCTATACAGATCATGAAAGTTTCGGAGTTGCTTGAGATAAAACTCTTTTTGGGGAAGGAAAAAAAAAAGAATGTCTGCTGTCAGGAAAAAAAACCTGGAAGAGAAAAATGACCCATTCAGACCTAAATAAAACATGTCTTTACATTGTAAAGGTTGCCTCTTTTAAAACAAGCTAAAAAGCTGCTTGACATTATGCAGTATGGTCTCATTTTTTTGTTTATATGTGTCAACATGATGTATAGATCTCTTAAGATGTCAAGCGCCCCATACTGTAATTTCTAAGTTACCTTTGAAATATGAAACATGATTTCCTAGTCACAGTGTGACTGCTCAGGCAGTAAGTAGTGGTTTCTTTGGTGTTAGTAACAGGGGAGACCATGCTGTTGTTGAAGCAAGTGTCCTCGGAAGTCATCTGTGTACCAGGAATATGCACTGAGTGGCTGCATGCCCGGGGAAGCAGCTGTGTTTTGGGCCACAGCTGCCCACTCTCATGTGATGTCAAATGCCCTTGGTCATCCCTAGGCCAGCAGGAGATCCCTGCAGCATTCAGCCATTGCCTGAAAGAGCTTTGAGCATTCATTCCCTTTTAAAATTAAAGATGATTGAAGTTTGTAGTGAATTCATTGTTCTGGGGACATGGGTGGCTCTTCTGGTCTGCACTGACATCCAGCACTGGACCTGCCATTCCTGCATCCCATGGGACATGTATTATCGTGACTTAACTGGTGGACAAGGGGTGAGACACTAATTTAGGTAACAATTAGAATGAAAATGTGGCAGCTGCTTGGGTAGGGCAGGTTTGTTGGGGCCCATGAGGCGCCCACCTTGTGCTGGAGCCCAGATAACCTGCTCAAGCAATATAGTTAAAGCTATCCCTAATTGCTGTGTTTATTAGAATTATTGTAAGCCAGTGCCAAGGTCTGTTCTTTAGCCTGGGGGCTAACTGCTGCCTTTTGACCACATCCTTCTCACTCCTGCCAGAGAGGGTGGCTGCAGGGTGTGGCTCCTGGCCCTGTGGACTTGTGCACCCATGTGGGATGATGTTTCCTGGGACAGCATGGGTCCCAGCATGCCAGTGACTGTTGTACCAGGGTGATAGCATCAATGGTTGGGCCTCGCAGCATCCCTGCAGTGTTTATTTTCCTGGGATAGGTGCAGCCAGCATGTCTGCACGTGCTTCAGGCAGACCTCCCAGGGCAATAGAAACAAATCCTAAGCAGGGGCTCTCTTCTTGCTGTGGTGGGAGAAGGGGAGAAGATACCATGTTTCTAAAATTGGTGTGAGATGTGGCAAATAGGGTTTAACAGCAACCTTCTCTTTCGACTGATATTTGCGTAACGTTATTGTAGATACCTACTTGGATTGTTTAACTTGTTTGTATATTTATTGGTGGAATTTAACATGCTGTGGGGAACACTGTAAGCAAGCTGTGTTTAAGAGTTCTCTGGGCAGTGTCCTGTGCCCAGATTTGCCCCATAGCTGAAGTTCTTTTATTCTTTGCGAGCCATTTTCCAGAGAAATACCAACAGATCATACAAAGCTTTTCTGGTCAAGCCTTTCATGTAGTAGTTCTCTAGCAGAAAGTCATTCAAAGGACTAAGGAATCATGAACTCATGACCTATTCTAGTCGCATACTTTGAAGAGCCTGATAAGAGAGGGTTTAAAACTTGCTAATTAACAGTAATTGTAACAGCTGTCACATGCTGCTACTGTTTTAATTGGCATTAATCGCAGCTGCATGTCTATTATGCTGCCACTGGGATTCTGGTGTGTTTAATCTCAGAATGTGGCACCTTCTGAGAGATTATGAGATCATAAAAGCATGAGGGCAACATATTTGTCAGGGTTGAAGGTCACTAATCTGTGCTGAAAGCAGCCAAGAGGAGCAAGCTGTGCAGAGGGAGAACTGGAACCAGCAGTGACACTTTGCAGAAGCGGTGAGCTTTACTGTTTGGATTCTCTCTCCCAAGGGATTTTTCTATATTTCTGAATTTGAGTTCTGCTATCGAGTCTTGGCATAAGGCACAAGGAAGGTATTTTAGAAGTATTCATTAGCTTGTAAGTTCTGCCAGGAAAAGCTGTTTAAAAAAATGCCTCAAAAACCCATACGCCAAACCCCATCAAATTTTGTGAGATAAGGAACAGCAGCTTGATTCTTTTGGATCAAGATCCATGTTAGCCTGTTACTAAGGGTAGGAGGAAACATCTGAGTAACCTGAATGACTATGATGCATTCAGCAGAGTATTTTATTTAGCTGTTTGCTTGTGGCAGATTTGCAGCTGTAAGTGTGTTGTTCTTGCAAACCACTGGAATGTCAGATAGCAGTGGTTATCCATAGTTCTGGTGGTTAGGCAGATGTTTCTGTTAGGATGAGCAGAGACACATTGTCACTGGGGTTGGTTATGAGAACAACTGGGCTATAAATCTCCAGCTTCTTGCTTATATGTAAATCGTCATGTATAGACAATTAACTGATACTTTTTCTTCTACTTGCAAATATGGAGTTATAGCAGTGTTTGCTTGGGATGGTGGTTTTTTGATGTTTTGTTGGGTTTTTTTTAATAAAACAGTTGTCTCGTGTGCTGGCTACTAGCTTGTATTGCTTCAACATACTGGCTTACACTGGGAAAACTTCACTACTGCTGAAACTAGAAGCATTTATTTGGTCTCTGTAATTGGAAAGATACATTTATGATTACACTTTAACAGAGCAGAAAACTTTTGTCTTGTTACAAATTCTGAGAAAAGAGCTCACAGGCAAAATAAGCATAACAATAATTTACAGACCTGTGAATTCACCCATATTAAAATCTTCTGCAGCTAGCAAAAAAAGTTCTTAAAACTTGGGGCTATAGTCTGAGAGGAAAATGCAAACTGACACATTTTATTTATACCAGGTTACTTTTAAAATCACTCAGTAGGAGCACTCCTGGCTTGTTTTTCATAAATCTCTGTGTGAATTGTGCATAGACCTCTATCTCCCTTAGCAAGGAAAAGTGTGAGGGAACTATACCATGATCTTGCCTACACCTCTGAGCTCTCCATAGTTAGTAAGACTCGGAAGTGCAATGATGTATGTGACCTTCAAAGAAGTTCATCTGAAGGCAGGTTTAGGATCTCAGGTCAGCATTGAAGTGAAACACTGACTTTGAGCCAAGGATGGCTAACATACTTAGATATGTGGAAGCTTCTTGCAGAAGTGGTTCCTGAATCTTTGTATGTCTCAGCATGCAGTTATACTTTCACTGCTTTTGTGCAGGGGAAGTGAAAAGAATAGACAGTACTAATCAGCAAACTGAAACAGACATGTAGAGGTGAGTAATGATGGAAGGTGGATGGTGGTGGAAAATGAGGGAAGGTGTGAAAGGATCCCATATATGATTAGCCATTTTTACCATAAAGATATGATCAATCCAAAAACCAGCGACAGAAATGTTAAAATTTGCAACAAACCCCAAAATTATATTGTCTGTCTTGGGATAGTAGGATGCTTCAAGGCCTTATGGATAACTGTTGGTAAATTTCCCTCAAAGGTTTCAAAATATCTTCTCCCATAAAAGTTAATACAAAATCAGTATTGGGAGCTCTGTCTGCTTTTCTTACTCCAGCAATACTTCATTGACTTCATTGTGAAAATTTCCTGAGTGGTCAGTTCCTTCCAGAGTCAGTGTGGTGCTGCTGGGTGAAGGATAGCTCCAGTTAGTGCAAAAGCTATTTCCTCTGCAAAATTGTTGTTGCCTTTAGTCAAACCAACCCCTTGCTTCCCATTCCTCTCTTTTCAGATCCTCTCCCAACATCACTCTTTCCATAAAATATCTCACCTGTACTCTTTGAGAATCTGTATCAGGTTTTTCAGAACTTATGGTTTGCTTGGGGGAATGAGAAATGGAAACAAACATAAATCCTTTATTTTTGTAAGAAGAAATTCACTCTTGTGCAGGAATCAAGATTGTATAATTATTAGGTCAGATCCCAAGGAATTAATTTTTCTGGAAATTGGTAAAAGGGTAATTTCCCCACAGCTTTGCTTAATTGTGTTTCCTCTTGTATTTTTCTTCTAGGACCTTTAGAAAGGAGCTAGGGAAAAACTGGCAGGTCTCCTCAGGGAGAACATGTGATACTATGATGGGAGCTGTTAAAGGCTGTTTGTTCAGATCAATTAATTTATTTTCTTGGCATTTTTAAAGTTTTTAAAATGGAGTTGAGTTTTTAAAATGGAGATTAACACTTGCTTTGTTTGTTCAGGAAAAAAAAAACAAACCAGAATCATCCTTTGCTATAGGAATGGGGATTATGTGTCAGAACAGTACAACATATGAGGAAAATCTGGGGAGGATTTAATCAAGGTAGCTTTTGACATCAAGCCAGTTTATCCCAAAACATCAACAGAATCCTTCAGAAACAATCCCAGGGTACCAAACTATCTCTTCCTGAAATGAAGGAGCCATCTCTTTGTGACAACCCAGGACACAAATCCAGTTCTGGTCCCAGTATCTTGTCAAAATTTCAGTGATGTTTTGCTCTTTCAATGCTCATCGACACTTTACTGTTTCAGGGTGGCCACAGCAGCTCTCACTTTTCCATACTGCAGCTTTCCTTGTTTCACTCTCCGCGTGCTGCAAGCAGTCCCTGCCACTCACTCTTAAGTGACCCTTCCATCCACTTCTTCTCATCTCTCAGGCTTTCAAGTTCTCTTCTGTGTTTAAAACCTGCTGTCCCCTCCTCTGCCAGCCTTTAATGATGTCCTCATTAGGGATATGAAGGTCTTGTGCCTGGGTGCCAGCAGGGGTGTTGCTGGGGGCACCTGCTCCTTGGATCATGGGACTGTAGAGTGCAGGCACCAGGGACTGGTACTCTCTGTTCACAGCTCCAGCACTTACTTCTGTGCTGGCAATATAAGACAAAGCACTAATTTAAACAAAAACAAAATCCCAACACCTCCACTGTCCCCTTCCCCCCACTTTTCTAATAAAAAGAAAAGCCAAGTCCATGATCTTTACATGTTCCTCCAAAAAACAAAACAAACAAACAAAAGCTCCAAACTCAAAGAAACTATTTGGTACTGAATCTCCTGAACACATAATTTCATCTCTGTTCCCTTTATGGAAATTCCAGTAGACCTTAACACATTCCCCACTTTGTACCAAGGTGGCTATAGATCTTAACGAGTTTTCTCTGTGGTTTTTTTTTTTTGTGAGGGAGAGAGGTACTAGAGGAATGGAATTAGGGTAAATACACACAGATGCTTAACATTGATCCTCTTGACCCTCTTACCACTTTCATGTTGCTTTATTTTGGGAAATTCCCAGTGAAAGATGTTAGAAAGAGGTATTGTGACTTAACCCCCCTCTGCCTAATTTTTGTCAGGTAGCTTAGGTGCCCAAGTGAGAAACCAGTTTGCCAGATGCCTTTTCAGTATTTCATGGAGGGTACAGCCTCTCTAGAGGGTAATCTGTCTACCTAAGAGATGGGCACCAGCTTTGTGTGTCATCACTGGTGTTAAGAGGAAACCAGAGGTGACCAGTCTCATGAAAGAGCCATCTCTGCTAAACAGGCTTGGACAAAAGCAGAGTAGAGAAGACCTGTTTTCCCATGCTTGGATAAGAAATTGGGAAGAGTCCTCACAGGCTTGTTTTTCACATACAGCATTGGTTCTGCGTTCTGGGCTGGCTGCTACAAACATTTGAATCTATAGAAACACACACACTCTTGACTCTCAATGCCCTGCGGGTCAGAAAGCCCTTCCCTCCCTCCCCAAAACTTCCATTGCTGGGAATGACTTGTTGACCTAATTTCTGAGGTGTTTCTGGCCTAAGTTTTTGCCTTGAGCAGTGCACTGGGATGAGTGCTCCTCTTGTCCAGCCCTTGCTTCGTGCCTACACTGCACACACATAGGCAACATATAGACAGATGTTGCTTCCTCCACAGTTCCCCACAGTACAAAGGCTAGAGAGACTTAGTTGTGCTTCTTCTGATCTCAGTTCTGCCAGGTTTTCTTGGCAGAAAATTTGCAGGCAGCTTTTCACAGAAGAAGATGTAGCCTAAGGAGAAACATGGATCTTGGCTTGTTCCCTGGCTCCAGGGGAAAGGCAGCACAGGTGCATGGGAAAATGCAAGGGCAAAGGCTCTGAGCACATCAGAAAGTACTTAATGACCACCAAGTTCAATGAATTATTGCAAAGCTGATGACACCTGAGAAGACAAATGGTACTAGTGGTGTTATGAGTGTGCAATCTCTCAGGTAAGGTTCCTTGGGATGTCATCACCTGTCTGACGGGCAAAGGGAAGAGAAATGCCTTCATCTTTCAACAGCTGCACTCCCAATAACTGCCTGTACAAGCACCAAAGCTGAAACAAGCTGCATTTTTTCTGTCTGCTCTCTGTGTTTCTACTGCAGATTGTGCTGACTAGGAAATGAGAAACACATGGGAGTAGTTCACCCCCTTGACTTCATCACAGCTATGTCTGTTTTCCTACAAGATTTAGAGTTATCTTGGCACACACAGTTTTAGCAGTCCTCCATGCAAGTTTTTCTGTGACTTGCAATCTGTGATGAGGGAGAGTGACTGCAAAGATAATGATTTGTCTGAAATGGCTGGTTAGTTTCTGAAAATTATCTGAAAGTTTGGTCAATAGGCAAGTTTTTACTGTCGTCTGTGGTCATTAATGATAATATTAAACCCCAGAGTAAAACATGGTAAGTAACTGTATTCCTGGTATTTTGCTTGGGAAGACACCTAATCCTGGACTTCTGCAGAGAGAGCAAGTCTGTAATTAAGCCCTTGAAATGTAGAAAATTGCGAAGTCTCTAATGACTCAGTTTAGACTGACAGCACAAGGAGCCTGAGACAGTGTTCAGAGGAGCTGGCTCCAATTTGTTGTGAGTTACATTTATTTCTCTGTGGTCTAGGACTTTTCCCCAGGTTGGGAATGTAATTTTTTTGCTGCCCTGAATATGGAAAATCTTGTAACCCCTTGACTGACGATCCTTGCTCACCTGGGCCCCTTCATCCCCCTGATGCCTTTCAGGTTCTCCTTTAGGGGTCACACTTCAGGTTATTGTGTGTCTTCTGGGCTTCTGCTTTTACATGTCTTCATGCTTTCCCCAGGAAAATTTTGTGTTTTGTTGTAGTACTAGATGGTAGTCAAAAGCTGCTTTGTTTTAAAATTCTTATTCTTCCTCTATGCTGTATCAGGAACTAGATGATCTAGAAACTTGCTCTTGATTACACTTCCAGCAATTGCTTGGGAATTTGCACTCTTCTGCTCATCTTCTCTCTTAGGTGCTATTTCTTAAGGATCTTTACCAGAGAAGCATAGTTGCAGGGGGAAGAGTGAATGTTTGAGTCATTGTTTTTTCCTGAAATGAGCTCTGAGTTTAACCTTTTCAGAAATATCAGTGCTGTGTTTCCTGGACCTGCAGCTCTTCCATTTGAAATACTCCACTGTGTATTTGTCTTGTCTGAGTCTCTTGTAAATAAATTGAACTGACTGAATTGTCTTCTTAATACTACAATAGTAAATTCTTTGATTAGATGTTTTTAAATTCTATTCAGTATCTGGTAACTTTTGCAAGTTAAGTAAGTGTTGCATTTCCTGGCTATTGCATTAGAAGATTTAAGTAGTAGTTTTTGTATAAAAGTATGATAAAACATAAATATCAAAGCAGGTAAAATAAAATTCAAAACAAAATTAAAGGATTTTCATAGCTATTGACAAAAAGTATCTTTAGAATTCTTAGTGGAGATATTTTCTAGATTGATGTGAGTTAACAAAAAGCTATTTTGTCTGTGCACCCTTCCCTGATAACAGTTTGTTTATAGACACTTTTAACTGTAATGCCTCTCATGCTGCATAGAAAATAATGAGAAAATAATTTTTTTCTATGCACTCCATAGAAAAAAATTACCATCATTTATTTTGCCCCAGGGCTTCCAGGGCTCCACTAGCCATTACTGAATACTACTCTACGTCTTTGAATGCATTTGGTTTCAGTATTTCCTTTGAGGTAATTTGCTTTCCACAGGCTCTATGCAGCCCTTCAAGGTTTGAACCTGAGCTCTTTCTCTCTCTGTGCATTCTGGTCACACCTTTCATTCTCCAAAGGGCCAGCAGATAGTAGGCTGCTTGTCTCACATGTTCATAAATTTATGCAGACTGGGCAGCTGCTACTTCATCCCTGAAAGTCCCTGCCCAAAGATGCCAGAGATACTGCTGCCCTTTCACTCTGTAAATCAGAATTGAAAGCTTCTTTCCCACAGGACTCTCATCTGTCAGCTGGCTGCTGCATGCCGAGCTATTCTATTGTGGATCATTTGGAAAGCATCTCTTGGTCCTGATCCTCAGAGGGACTGAGAGCCCCCCCTTGTCCATGAACTCCGTTTGGGGGGTGAAATGGTTTTGCAGGGTAGAGCCTGTGCATGTCACAGGCTGAGATGCTCTGTGCTGCAAGAGGTGACAGGTTTCCCACTGACCTAAAGAGGAGCAGGACTAAATTGTTCTGTTGTATTTTACTTTAAAAAATCAAAGGTGATTTGTGATCAGGATGTTTTAAGAAAAAAAATCTATTAAAGGAAAAAAGTGTTCCATTGCTGGGCACAGGTGACAAGATAATGCAGTCCAGAAGTTTGATTAAAATAGCTTTTCTATTTTTAAGGCAATTCCTTTAAAAGGATGTTTGACTTTTGTGTAGGCGATAAAATCCTGAAAACCTCTCAGGACAGCACTTGGGTTTTGTTTTCTTTATGATAGGACAGTAACTATCATGCTTATAGCTTTCAGAGCATTGCTGCTCTGAAATAAACCTGCTGGACTAAATACATTCATTTGGATGAGACATATTTTGGAGCACTAAGTTTTACTCATTAAATAGAAAACCTGATACAAACTGACCTTTAACTCTCAATTGATTCCAATCTGTTAGAAGTTCAACAGTTGCGTTTCCAGTGACAGTGTGAGTTGCTGAATGTTCTTAACTTATGTCCCAGAATAATGCACATGCTCAGACAGGAGTCCCCCAGTCCTAAAATACACAGGAGTGCAGATAGGAGCCTGGTAATGCCTCAGGAGTTGCAGGATGGGTTTTGTTGAGAGGTGTAGTTCCCACTCCAGTGAGCTTGTTTATTCCTACTGCAGCAAGTCAAAACAGTTTTGGTAAAACTGTCAGCATGCCACTGCTGCTGTTAACAGCAGGAATAAACACCACCTGAAGGGTATGAGAGAGACTGCCATGCCCCACTGCTGTGGGAGGCAGGACTCTCTGTTCTGTGCGGGATGAGCACTGGAGTTCTCATCCTGGGCCAGGCTTCTCTTACTATACAAAGACAGGAAGGAGATGAGCTAGACAATATAGCTGCTGTTAGGATATTGTCTACATGTGTGTATTTAACATAACAATATTTTTTTTGTGTTTGAAGAGAGAACCCATTCACTTTTGGGCGTTACCAGTCAGACCTTGAATGTTAGCCCTGGAAAGTATGCTAGAGAAACTGGAGTTCTTGATTATTGGCTGTGATCATTAGCCCTCGGTTCATACCAAGCTTTCCTGCCAGAAAAGCTCTGTTTCAAAAATGCATTAGCTTAGATTATTTTTTTGAGCAGAAATCCTAACTTCTGGTGGGTTTGAAATATTATACCACCAGTAAACATAATATCCTAATAATTCTACATTGTGATGAAAAATTCTTGAAGGCAAGGAGAAAAGAAAAGTAAAAAAAAGCTCCATTTAGGTATGAACAGTTTTCACATCTGCATTTTGATCAACTCCAAATACAGAAAGAACCCTTCTGCAGACAACCCAATGACATGTATTGACTCTACATGCTAAAAATACCTGCTTTCTGCATGGAGGGAATAATTATTTCATACAAGTTACTGATTTTTCCTTTTCAAGTTTACCAGAGGTACAGTCATCGCTCAGTATATAGGATGTTGAATTACTGTGACCAAATTTTCAGTCTGATATGATCATTTTTGCCATATAAAAATTTGAGTTAGTTTTGTAGTGAGAGATTTCTACTTTCATTTGCAATTGTCTTGGAGTAAATTCTTATCTGCATCTGAAGCTTGATGTGCTTAGACATGGTGCCTTGCAGACTGAGGCTTGTGTGCTTGGTTTCCTACCCATGGCAGGCGAAACTGGTGCATGAAAATTTGGCTCTTAACTAAATGCAGGTGCAACTTCAATTTTGTCTCTTCAAACTGTACCATTGTGTGTGCATGAAATTTTTTTTACTTTCATATGCTAAAAGCACCAAAAAGTATTCTGAGTTTTGCAACATGGCATAGATGCTGCAGGTGAATACAGGTAGAGAGGGAAAAAGGAGAGGACAAACAAGTGGAGAGAACAGTACTATGGCTGTAAGTACCATGGTCGTTCTGTTTCAATCCCCTTGGCGTTAGTAAAGCCAGACCTGGAGTGGGTTGTCTGGAAGGGGGAGAAGGGGCACATGGGCAGTATAGCTGGAATGGGAGTGAGGTGAGACTAGAGCCCAAACTGGATTGGGCAGGGGATTTCCAGCCTAGCCACAGAAATGTTAATGTGGCTTGTGGATCCATTCTAATACAGTTTTTAATATTTGTGGTTTTGCTCCTGAGTCAATGACTTTGAAGGGAAAAGTAAAAAACTACACTTGAATGTTTCCTACTGGACCCTGGGAGATGTCATCCCTGTTACTGTGGGAGTAAGGGGTGATGCTGTGGACAGCCTGTAGAACTTATATTTCTTCCCTCTCTTATGTGCCCAACCTTAGTACTGAGAGCCTGGATAGAGCAGAAAATAGCCCAGGATAGTTCCTGAAGAGGAAAATAGGCAAGGCAGGAGCGCTCAAGTCAGCAGGCAGTGTGGTTTTCACCACCCTGGGGGCTGTGAAAAAAGGCTCTGTGAGGCTGTGAGGTGAGTGATCCCGGACAAGGTTGCAACATCAGTGTACCAGAGGATATTAATCTAAATTCTGCTTTGCCTTCATGTAAACTATTCCACTCTGGAGCAGCTTGCACTGCTGCAGCTACACATTTTGTTTCACAGACCCCAGACTGTCAAGCAACCTCACACAAGCATGCGTTGAGCTCATCTGATTGAGCTACATGTGTTTACTTTGTTATAGGTCAACCACTTGAGCCTACCCTCAAGATGAACTTAATGTTTGCGGAGGAAGGGCAGCAGCTATGTAATACTGGAACAGGCAGAAACAGAACCATAGTTTGAACAATGGGGAAAATGCTTTGCATCTTAACTGAGTATTTTATTGCATGTGAGGATACACCTATAGAAAAAGTTACCACACTCTTCTGTGGTGTTTGACCAGAATATGAAAAACTGGCAGGTAAAATAGAAATTCCTCAGTGCCAATTTTATGTAAAACTTGAAAGAAGATATCTACTAAGAAGCATGAATCTGGTGAATATCAAAAAAATGGAGCAAAGCACAAATAAGCATTATTCTTGTCCCATTGAATATGGCTAAGCTTTCCACATGCTTAACTGCTTTACTTGGAGGGGCTGATTGTGACGGTGAGCCAGGGACCAAGTGATGGCAAACCTTTCTTGGCAATAAACCTCATAAAAATAAAATTTATCATGTATCTAATTTAATTCAGGGTAACTGTAAGATTGTTTTGTTGGGTTTTTTTTAATGTCGGAAGAACAGTAGCTAGAGCTCTGGTATGACTTAAAATGTTGTACACAAAAAAACATAATGAAACTCTGGTCTTAATAACAGATCCATTTGTTCTAAAATGTTGCTGTTTTGACTTGGGGAGAAAGTGTCTGTTTAATTAAGCCTTTCTGCTAATTTTCGTCTCATGAGGTTCTAAAAGGAAGAGCCAAAATGAGCCATTACATTGACTAGTTTTCTCGTAATTAAAATCACAGAACTTACTAGTGCAAACAGACGTTTAAGCTCTTTCTGTGAAAACTAGTGCAAGGATAAACACTGCTCTCTCTGGTGAGAGCAGAGCATAGCTTTTATTATTTGCATCCCAGCTTTACAAGTAAGAAAGTGAGCACTTGAAAAACAAGCTCAAAAGTCTGAAAAGAGCTCATTCAAGCAGCCCTAACAAACCAGTATAGATGAAAAATTCCACTCCTCTGAGGCCTTGGACTATCTTTGAATGAAAAAAAATCAAGCGTAAGATGTTAGGAACATACCTCTTTGTACTTTCAGCACAAGCTGCTTCATGCGCTTTCTACCTTTCATTACTCCCTAAATAAAATAATTTGGTAGGTGACCTATCACAGTGTTCTCCCATCTCCATGCAATCCTAGTTCCTTTTGTCATGTGGCTGGAGCAGTGTGATGAACTTCCAGAGCTGTGGTGAGGGTATGGGGTGCTCCCCGTGCAGGTCCTGCGGGGTTTGGCAGAGGGCAGCTCTTCCTGTGATGGATGTGGGAAAACAGCCCTGATGCTCCTGTTCTGAAATGCTACAGGGATAAGGCTGGCATTGTGTCTTGCTCGCTGGATAGTGGAGTGCAGCCTATGTGTAACTTTTAGTCAACACAGGCACGCACAGATAATAGACTGTTTCAGCTGCCTCTGGGAACTTCTGTTAGAATCTGCCAGAAGATTCTTTCTGTGGTTTAAACTCTGACATATGAGGAACGCCAATACTTTATATAGACAAAATGTCAGTTATGTGCCCTCAGGCAGCAAGCTAAAAATGATATTACCCTGTTGATGGATCACGGTTTAGATAGTTTCAGCTACAGTAAGTTTCTTGATTTAAACTCTGAAGATGGTTGTGCCAGTCAGCTAAAATAAAAATTGCAGAGTGTGAGTGGTGTTCCCCTGATTTCAAAGTGCTTTGAATAAATCAGCAGGGAGAAAAATAATTTTCTTACAAAGACTCTTGCCCAGTGCAACAGTAATGGCAGCCACCATGCCTTACATAATGCAACAGGATGAATGAGCTGCTACCCAAACTCTGCTGACCTACAGTGGTACTCCAGTGGCTTCAGTGGCATTCAATTGTGCAGTGTTAGAGTCTGCTATGGATAGTGACCCTACAGTGTGAAAGCCCTTGATGTCCATGGCCTGCACTGCAGGAAAATTGCTGCTGCCCTGAGGGAAATTGTGTGTGATGAGAAACCACAAGGCAAGGCTGGTGATGCACACCCTGATGCCACTGCCAGAGTAGCATGCCCTGAGACAGGCAGAGTCAACAGAGGACAAAAGTCTCAATAGCAGAAGCCAAACAACTGCATGCAGATCATCCAGAAGATGAAATCAATGTGCTGCAGAGAATTGCTGACAATAAACAGCAAAAGAAATGCTACATGTAAAGTGCCCAATTCTTATTTACAGCAAAGCCAGTTTATATCCCTTGGGATATAAACACCCCTTAGGTTTTGCAAGTGATCCTCAAAGAAGAGCATTCTGCAAAACTTACAGCCAGTGTGTAGCTGTTACAAAGGAGATTTGGAGTCCGAATCAGTAGTAGCCTATTGATTTTTAAATTATAAAAAAATTGTTAGCAACACTTTAGTAGCAGCTTTAACTTACAAATTGGAATTCAGGCTGGAGGTTTCAATTTCTTCAATCAACAGAAGTTTCCTGGGAGAGACAGCTGATGTTCCATAGCTGGAGAAGACCATGAAGTGCCAGCCTCTGTGAAAACCCCTATCTCCAGTTTTAGTCAAACCATTAGCATCCAGGGTTGCCTGATCATTGAATTCTACTGTGACTGAAGAAATAGAAACTCTGGGCCAGATTTTGATCTTACTCATACCAATGTAAATCCAGGCAAATTCTCCTCAAATCAGTGGAGTTATTCCAGGCTTACATAAGCTTAGCCAGGATCTGAATCTGATCCTTTTATTTTTGGACTACTGGAATTCCGAAAGTAAATAATGCAGACAATTGTTCAAATTCCTGTTATGGAATGAAGCAGTTTTCTAGTAATAACCACATCAGCCAGATCAGGAAGAAAAAGAAGGGACAGATGTTAAATAATGAACATGGCTAATGAAAAAAATGAGCTGGGAGGAAAAAAGACAATTCCATGAAAATCTACAGTGACATAAGCAAATTCTTTAAGATTGCAGCCAAGAGTAGCTTGAGAAGCAAAGACAGACATAAGACATGTATGAGCTGAAAAAGTAATTTTCTCATGGTATCCCTGTCTGGGCACCCAGTGCTTGCACGTGTGCACTCTTGAAGATTTCACTCTTGAAGGTTTTTTATGTCATCTGCTCTATCTGCTGGCTGTTGTGTCAGATCTTAGGACTGGATGAATACAAAGAACTGCCAGAGCCTGCATCCTTCCCTCCTTAAATCTAAACACAAAGAAATATAAGCACTTCTCGCTGCATAAGCAGTGTAAGTCACCTCAGTTACTGGGAAGTTGCTGGTAACTGCAGTTCTGTCCCTGAACTCTTAACTGTGGAATTAGAGCAGATGTAATACTTTGATAATTGTTGGAAAAGCCATGAATGTTTTTTTGTCTTCTACAGATTAATGTGAAATTGTCTGTCTGCTTCTCTTCCCCCTAAAAATAACATTTCTGAAGTTTGCTACTCATCTGTGAATCAAGAAAATTATAAAGGTATGCAGAACGGTATGTTCTAGTATATGCTGAGTACAAGACCTAAAATTATATCTTCCAATAGTGAGTTATATTTTGGTTATATCTGTGGTAGTGTAGGATGTATTTGCATAACATTTTTCTTTTAATTTATGCAGAAGGACATAGGTAAAGCAGTGTTTCTCATGCTACAAAGCTTTATCCTTCTTGCAGGGGTAAGCAAGAGCCTCTCCCTAGCTTACTGAGACGGTGGCTGGGTGTCTTCTCTCCCTCACAAAAAAAAGAGGGTAAAACAAAAATTGTGCAGAGTAGATGGCTTCAGACTGTGGGATCAATGCTACTGCTTTCCTGTGAAGTCCTGTACCAGGAACTCCTCCATAGCAGAGTGCTTTGCCTCTGCCTGCATCTGCTTTGGGGAGGTTGTAAGTGAGCTTTCATTGATGTGGTGTAATTTCATTGATGCTTTTCCAGATGCTGTTACCACGGAAAATCATTATTTTCTGAATCACTTCCTGCTGTATGCAAAACTCAACTGAATGGAGCAAGAGCTGGAGAAGGAAGACATGAGTGACTGTACTTTTGATTGTGATTTCACTTTTATGAAATAATCTGTATACAGTAATAATGTTCCAGGCCTGCTAAAAAGTCCCTTTAAAGGTTGTGGTTGCCCATTGAAGTGTGTGCATGTGGAGAGCAGCTCATTTGAGGTGAGCAAGTCTTGCTGCATCTTTACAGCTTGCCACTTTACAACAATATGGAGAAAGAGGTCCCAGTCACCAGTGACTCAGAACACTGTGTATTTAGCCTTGAGAAAGACAAATTTGCACTCTGATTTGTCAAGTGACAGAAAATATGGGTGCAGCTGGCTATGCTGAACTGATACAGAACCCCACTGCTACAAGGATGACCATAATGGTTATGTGCACCTTTTAATGGAGCCATAGGTGACTGAAGAACCAGCCAACCAATTTTAGCATCTGTTTTCCACTTGGTACTTATTTTTGCCAAACTATTTTCCTGTGAAGCAGCCCCAAAGTGAATGATTGCTATTATTTCTGAAAGTCAGGCAGGCGTACCATGTAAAAATACACAGGGTAACAAAACTTTTTTCATGGCTTGAAGGCAAACACTCTTCCCATGGTAATCATGGCCAGGAATTTTTAAAGTACCCTCTGGGAAAGGATATGAATCAGAGTTTGGATGACTTCTGGGGTGGTGCGTGAGTGGGACGGGATATACGTAGTCCTGTCTACGCAGGAGAACAGTTGTGGCTGGGAGAGGAAGAATTGTTTCCTCGAAATAATCTAAGGGCTGCATAGGCAAGGGCAAAAGTGGACAGGCTGAGAGGACCTTCAGCCAACACCAAAGGCATACAAGAAAGATGGACTTTTTATCAGGGCCTGAAGTGACAGCACAAGGTCTGATGGTTTTAAACGGAAAGAGGGTAGATTTAGAGTGGACATATGGAAGAAATTTTTTTGCAGTGGGGCTGGTGAGACACTGGCATGGGTGGCCCAGAGAAAGTGGATGTGTGAATGTGGTTGCCCAGAGAATTGTGGATTATGGATTTTTAGAAATTCTACCAGGTGTTAGTAATCGCAAAGGTATGCTCTGATCACCTGTTCCAGAGGGGATGGTTCAGAAATGGCTTCAAAAATTCCTTTCTATTGCTTTGACTGTATTTATTGTAATCATATGTACTATTTTAGGATAACTTCTAGCTCAATAGTTTATAGGAAACTGCCTGGATTATGTAATTCTTGTCCAAATCCAAATCATACTTCACACTTCCAGGAGCCTCCAGCAGAGATACTATAGAGAGGACAGCTGAGGGCAAAGATTAAGCTGAAGGCCTGATATTTAGGACAATATATTTTCTTGGGAAGGCAAATAAAGCTAACTGGCTTGATGCTGCCCTGTACCTACAAATTCCTGCATAAACCTTGCATGGAGAGCAAGGTTAATCTTTTTATTTTCTACAGGGTAAATTTCAGTCAGAAATTTTCATGTTCCATTTTGTGACAAGTTCCAGAGAAATTAAGCTATTTTATATATATATGTATGTACACACACATATATATACACACGCGTACATCTGGGAGAGCAAACTTTCCTCTCGAAGATTGACTTGTTGGAGTCTATAATTTCTGTGGGGAGGCAGAAGGAAACAGATTAGTCTTCATGCAACAGAAATACAGGGAGGAAGCCTTTGCTACCCTTGAGATTGTGATCTAGACATAAACAGTAATTTGCTTCAGCACTAAAATGTATATTCAACTGAAATTTGCTTTTATTGCTGCAGGCAAAAATTTGCTCATATGATTTGTAACTACCTACATAACTACCTCTTTTAACTTCCTGTTTAAGGATTTATGAAGATTTATTTCCCATCCTCTCAGTTTGACATTTTAACCAAAATAGCCATTTAATTCCAATGTTCCTGCTGATTTGTCTATTTGCTGTGGTTTTAACCTTAGTTTGACTGGGTTTAAGGGCTTATTTGGATTAATATTAATGACTATTTAGTCTTAGTGGCTCTGAAACTCAGAGATCACTGAGAATTACCTCCCCTTCAAATCTGAAGAATAGGATAATCAGCCTGATTAAAATTATTAAAGGTAGTGGAAATAACACTGTCAGGGAACGGGGTTTAAAAGACTCTTAGTCTTAACCAAACAGAAAATTTTAAACCTGTTCCAACCCCTGTTTGCATATGAAATAGAAGAAAAAAAATTCCAAGCTCTCTAAATTCTTAGAGCCCTATATGAAATTGGGAATTGCACTTCTTTTGTGATATTAAGAACAGAGGTCTACCTTCTTGGGAGCATATTGAATGGATCACTTTTGAAAGGACACATCTTTTCCTTGCTAGGTAAGGGTGGATGTACATGAGGGCCCACTGTATTTAATATAAGGTGAAAACTGTAATTCCTTACTAGTTCCTACAGGAAGGAGCTGCACTAGGGGGATGATGCCGTTTCTCTTCTGTTCCCAAAGCCCACTGCATTTTCAGCTACCCCAGCTGCTGCCAATACAGCTGTATCCTCTTCATATCCTCACCTTCTCCATAGTCTGGGCTTGGACTTAACCTTTGCCTCCTGTGGTTCTAAGAGAGCTTATGGTTAGGTGAACTCCGTTCCATGTTGTGTTGCCCAATGAGTTTCATAATTTGTCTGAATTCAGTTCTGTTATGTTTTCATTTTTCTTTGCTTGAGGAGACACTCTCCCTGTAAATGATCTTATTTTAGCAAGGAGATGTATTTTTTTAAGGTGTGCCTATTTCTTTGTGTTTAATTATGGGGAGAATAAGACCAGAGAAAGAGCTATATATGTAGAGTAGGGAGTATTGAGGTATCCAGTATTTTACTCCTGGTCTTTGAGGAAATTTTTCCTACCTACCCTTAACTCATCATAGTCTTTTATATTTCCTGGACTTAGGCAAAAATAATGTCTCAAAGACAGTGGTCAAGACCTTGGGGCTGATTTGAGCCAATTTAAACACAGAACTGATACCCTCCAGATGTTATGTGCTATTTTGGGCTTCAGAGTGTTTGTCACTTAAAAGCTGAAGTTTTCATCTGAAATTAAGGGAAGGTTCTTGTACCTAACCCAGGGTACAGAAAAGATTATTACTGAATACTGATTTCAGAGCACTTGGTGAATCCAGCACAGCAGAGGCAGCTGCTTGGAAATCTTTAAGCAAAAATGATAATTACATGGCTGCAGATGACTCAGGATGCATAAAACTACCTTCCAGCATTGTTACCTAGTTATTACAGTTCTTCACTTTCAAGCCAGTGTTGTCCAAGCACTAGACAGCTGCGGTGACAGTAGGTGGTCATATTTAGTGTTGATACTTGGTGCCTTCTGTTACCCAGTGTTAGAGTCCAGCTTCTGTAATACTCATAATATATATATACTATATATATATATATTACTCTCTCTCTATATATATATATGATATACTATATATATAGATACACTATATATATATTATATACATATATATAGTACTCATAATATATGAGTATATTATCCAGTGCAATATAATACAAAGCTGTAGGGAAAATAGAGAAAATACTGATGCAAGGGAGGTGTTAAAGGGGTATGCTGTTTGCTATTATTATTTAATTCACTGAAGACTAAATTCACCAAAGACTAAACTGAGAACTATTATTTAGTTCACTTGGGACTTTCACCAGTAGTACAGGGAAGATATAGCAAGAAGTTATTGTGAGTGAGAACAGTAATGTGTCAGCTGCTGCAGGGACAAAGCAAAGGAGAACAGTAGGGTGAGAAGGATGGATATCATTTCCTCTCCACCATCCTTGTAGAGGTGGCTTTAGCTTTGTGTGTTCCTTGAGAAAAGTTTCAGAAAGTCTAAAATGTTTTTTCTCTAGGCTTTCTGCAGAACAGGAGATTTCATGTTGGGAGTATAACTGAGTAGGATCAGTGCATCTGGGATGGGTGTCTGGTCTTTAAAGGAAGAAGAGCTGCATCCACTGAGTGATGCATTAGCTATTTCAGTCTGAAATTTCACCAGTTGCTCATGACCCTTCTCACAATCCTGGAAAGGCATGGGTTATATTCACAAGTCTTGGTTTAACGCTTATGGGTACGCAGTAGATCTGACATAAGCTGCTCTGCCATGCCTCAGATTTCATAATCACAGAACAGTTGGATTCCTGACTGGCTGCTCCAGGCAGGAATTTTGGGTTCCAGTTTACGCCGGACGTGTCAGAGACGTGCTGGCACTTTGAGATGTTGATTTCATTACTGTCTCACATTAGGATTTCTGGTTCAGTTATTGTGTTTTGTAAGTGATCTATACAGGCCAGGATTAACTTTAATACCCACTAGAGTAATTATCAAAGCATGTGGTATCCTGATGACACACTTACAGCTTCACAAGGACGGATAGATGCTCTGTTGACTGTAGGCCAGAAAGTTAAAATCCTCAGCTGTAAAGAAACTCCCTGTATCTCCTCTTTTTGAGCGTATACGTAATTTTCAAGTTTTGACATTGACTTGTTAGGGAACGCTTGGTAGAAACAAAATTTGGAGTTTTAGCCATAAAGCAGGCACGTAATACAAACCCTTTGTCTTTCCAGCAGTCCAGTCAGGAGGGTTTGAGACTCTTGAGCAGACTTCAGTGTTTTTTTCACAGAATTCAAACACAAAACCCTGGACTTCAGTGACAGGAGGGTCAGGTCCAGGTGTTTTAGGAAATTAATTCATGGTCACTGAATCAAGGGAGTCAAATGCTTTGTTCAGCTCCTTGGAGCTGCTGGCACTTGCTCATGAAGGGAGAGAGCAGTCCTACAAGGAAGAGTGTGCAGAAGTGGGAGACAGCCTCACAGAGCTAGTTAGGGCCAGTGCTATGATGGGGCTGATACTTCATTGAAGTGGCTGGGTGTCTGGGAGAAACCAGCAACTTCCAGAAACTTTCTTCTGGTTAAAAAAAGTACACTTTCTGCAGCAACTTTGCAAGCATGCAGGGAGATATGAGAAAGGTATATAAACATGTACCCTTCATGTGCCTTCCATGCACCTCAACCCTTGTGTTGGCTGTCTTGGTAGACTCCTCCTACCAGAGACTTTCCAATTTCTCAACTTTTGCTTGTTGTGTCTCACAACAACTCCATGCCATGCTAAAGACTTGGGGCAGAGCAGTTGGAAAGCAGCACACTGAAAAAGGACCTGGGAATGCTGGTTGACGGTGGTTTAGCATGATCCACTATGTGCCCAGATGGCCAAGAAGGCCAATGGCATCCTGGCCTGGATCA
>VXBB01017385.1:8057-68853 GCA_013399915.1 Illadopsis cleaveri | reverse complement strand
ACTGGAGCCAGTCCATAGCCTGCCGTCCCTCAGGTGAGTTTCCCTTTGTGTTTTTTGTGTTCAAATCCCCGTTCAGCTTTGTCAGCCCTTGTTCCACCTAGGAAGGAAAGTCTCAAAGATACAGAAACCTTCAGTGAAGTCCTGCAAAGACAAGAGTATCCTCCCCGTGTGCCTTTGTCCAGAAACATCACCTGCTTGTTTGTGTTCTGGGCACTATTTCCTAATGCTTTGTTCCCTAAAAGGGATACGTGTAAGTGTGGTAGTATTCTTTTCATAGTGGAAATGATTTTGGAAACAGAGAGAAGGTCGTCATGATCTTTGTGTTCAAATAATCACTTGGAATGAGAATATTAGGACTTTTTTTTAATGCAAGTTTTAATGTCATGGTAAGAGAGACAGAGAGGCAAGTCTTGAGTGGCTAGCAGAAAAAAAATACATTCCTTCATTCCAAGTTGTGAATGTCTGACACTGTATGACCCTTGGGTTCTGGTCTTAGGTTTTCTTGTTGCTTGTGAGAATATATATGACTACTGAGAAATGCTGAGTCCTTGAGAGAAGCTCAGGTGTGGCTTAGCGAAAATATGAGCGACCACTGTGAGATTTGTGGAATATTCTTTTGCCTCTGACACAGACTCTATTTGTGTTTCTCAGCAAAGTTTCATTACTAACTGTCCCGTCTGCTGGAGGACATTCTATTTGTTTTACAAGCATGCTGAAAATGCATGTATGCACTAAAGCAACTTCAATCTTCTACTGAAATGATACAGAAACTGAGAAAATATAACTGAGACTGTCTCTTTTTGTTTAGAGAAAACCAACTTTCTCCTGTATGCCTGCATCATTGCTTGTGTTCTGGTCACTATCACCTTGTTGGCTGTCATTTACTATTTCAAGCTCCGCAGTGATAGGTATGTATGTATAGTAAGGTGCAAAGGAAAAATTGTCTAGTGCTAGAAGAAATTTTAAAGTACTCTTTGTGTCTTGAAATCATGATTCTGCCAGTCTGTGCTGCTGTGAATAACCAAATTATCTACATCAAATATGTCTGTACTGCAGACACTACGCACTGTGCAATGCACACATCTTTGCAGAATAATGCCTCTGAGTAAAATATAAATGGGAAGAAGTTGGCCCTGATTGCATTGCTTCCTAAAGGGGAACACTTCATTCTGATAGGAATCTGTGAGAGTAAACCTTCTTCAGAGAGTGTGATAGTCTGCCAGTATCTCTCTTGGTTAGATCAGGGCATTGGTTCTGCTGCCTAATAAGTTCCACTAAATGCCAGAGGACTGAGCAATGCCAGCCTGCCATATGAACAGAAGGGACAGCAGATTGTATCTCTATTTATTAAAAAATTCCTTGAGTGGAGCTGGGCTGTAGTCCCTTTAGGATTTCCTATGAAGAAAAAAAAGTTCTCAGGAAAAACTACAGAAATAATTTGTGCAGTGGAAGGCTGAATTAGTACCTGTACTGAAAAACCTCAGCTAGGTTCCTCATTTGCCTGTTCCAAACTGTTTTTCTCTCAGGCCCCTTCAGACGTGAGGAATTAGTTCAATACAATTTCAAAATGTAAAATGTATATCCTTATAGAGGGTTTTCATTCTAATCTGTTTCCATTTTATGTATAAGCTCCCACAAACATAAGAAAATACCTCTTAAGAAAGGTAGGGTGAAATTTCAGGATCAAAAGTCAGGGAAAGAGAGATATGAAAAGGTTTTACTCTTGAAGACAAGAAAAAGAAATGTTTCATAAGCTTTTGATCAAAGAAACCAAGCTGTGATCCAGCCAAACATGTTTTAATACTTGTTTTCTTTTTCACAGACTATGCCACAAAACCAAGCCCCCTGAAATTGCTCCTATACATTCCCAACAGGTAAGGAGAATGATGCAAATTAGACCATCACCAAATCATGGAAACATGATCCATGAAGGGAACACATTAGATTTTTACTCTCAGCTTTCAGTAGGTACTACTATGTCTGATATATTTACTCTTAGCTCTTTATAGGACACAACAAAGCTTATCTTCACCATAACTTTGACTTGGAGCAAACACTCGAGGTGTGTTCCAACAGGAAATACTCAGCCACTGCCATCCTTTAATTTTAACAAGGAGTGAATCCCACCACATTTCCCTTGTCATATCAGATACTCTGACCACAATTGCTCTCCAAATAATAATCAGGAAGGGAGTCAATAGCATGGGTTGGGGGATATTAAGAAAACTATTAGTGAACAAGAAGATTAAGTAACAAGATTAGCAGACACCAAGAGAAAAGAATATCCCCTTTGGTTTCCAGAATGATAATGTGTGAGTTTTGAAGGTCACTCTTTATCTTGCATGGTCAATCCACAATCAAAGAAACAATAATACTCAAGACAATGGAAGGAGAGCTGAACTGCAAACTTGGAGATATTATTGGATTCCTTAAGTTGTTAGAAGCTTCCTGTGTAGCTGAGCAATTCACTTGTAAGCTCTGTCTCTATTCTCTGCTGCCAAATCCAAATAAAAGCATCTCTACGCAGACAAGGTGTGTTACAATTATATTGTATCTGTGCACCCACAGTATACACTAGACTCAAATTCTGTCATCAACTTAAAAATATGATTCAGTTTCTGAAGAGACTTAGTCAATTCTAGTTATTAGTATTCCTGCTGTTCTGCTGGCCTCCCTCCCAGCTGTTGCAGACAGACACATTGCATCAATGTTTAATAATGGTTTAAGTACCAGTGTTCTTGCTGTCGTGTCACAGGACTTCTATTAGCATGTCTGTAGACTGAAACTGCAGACTGATGAGGAATTAATCAAGGTCAAGACTCCAGCATATTATCTGCCCTTTCTAGAGAATTAGACCCTAATAAAATTTTTTTTCAGGCCGACAAAAGTGGAGTAGAAGGGAAGATAAAGGAGGCAAGTGAAGCAATACCTCAGCTTCACCCTCCAAGTCTTTGACAGAAGCAGCAATCAATGTTCCTTGATAGAAAAAGAAATAGAAGAGGTTCTTTTCTTTAGTTGAAGAGGAGTAAATACGAGAACACTATTTCCCAGTTATTTTCTTCAGTCCAGATGAAAGATTTGCCAAGCTAAACTGCTTGTATTCACGGCTTTTGGTTTTGTTTTGCTAGGATGACACGATGGAGGTGGAACCTTATACTACTTATGTGCAGAAGGAAAATGTAATTTACAACTCAGTGTTGGATCTGACAGTGGGGCAGAATCTTCCACAAGAGCTGTGTCGAGAAACATGAATGATTCAACACCAGAAAAGGAAAGAGATACTTTATAGAAGACTGGTTATAGAAAGAAACTTCTCAGAGGATTTCTTCAGATTTTGGGGCAGCCTAGATCACTAGGTCTGTTCAAACATCTCTGCTTGCTGATGAGTCCATAGTTCTTTTTTTCCCCATTTTTCTTTCTTCCTTGGGAAAATGTGTTACTCCTTGGGAAGATGTGACTGACTACACACTGTAGTTTTTCCTGGAAAAGAAGTTGTGACCAGTCTTCCCTTCACTGTTCTTGCCTTGGAGATCCTAGTTTTTTCAGTCACTTGTAGTTGTTACTTTGATGCACTTGACACTATGATAAACACATTTGGGAGACCAGAGGAGTGTTCTGTTTGAACTAAACCAAAACACTCCTCCACTAACAGCCACTTTTTTCTAATACATATGTTAGTAACACATGACCTGGGTACTGATCATCACTGAATACCTCAAATAGCAGAAGGTAGGGAAGACTTAGTTCAGAAAATTGAAATAAGGGATAAATTTAGAAGGTCATCCACTAAGAAGGAGATTGTACTAGCATGACTAATTCACTTGTCAGGTTCATATCCAGTATTTTGAGATGCCATTATGGGATGTCACCCAGAAGAATCTGGACAAGGTTGATAAGTGGGCCAATGGGAATCTCATGAGATCTAACAAGACCAAGTGCAAGGTGCTGCACCTGGGTTGGGACAACCCCTGGTATCAGCACAGGCTGGGGATGAACAGCTTGAGAGCAGTCCTGAGGAGAGACTTGGGGTGGATGAGAAGCTGGCCATGATCCAGCAAAGTGCACTTGCATCCCTGAAAACCAATTGTATCTGGGCTGCATCCAAAACAGCATGGCCAGCAGGGGAAGGAGGGGATTCTGCTCCTCTACTCTGCTCTTGTGAGAAGCCACCTGTGGTGCTGCACCCAGCTCTGGGCACCCCAGCAAAAGCAGGACATTGACATGTTGGCATAGATCCAGAGAAGGCCATCAAGGCCGTTAGAGGGATGGAGCATCTCTCCTATAAGGAAAGGTTGAGAGAGTTGGGATTGTTTGGCCTGGAAAAGAGAAAGCNAGGAGGGGATTCTGCTCCTCTACTCTGCTCTTGTGAGAAGCCACCTGTGGTGCTGCACCCAGCTCTGGGCACCCCAGCAAAAGCAGGACATTGACATGTTGGCATAGATCCAGAGAAGGCCATCAAGGCCGTTAGAGGGATGGAGCATCTCTCCTATAAGGAAAGGTTGAGAGAGTTGGGATTGTTTGGCCTGGAAAAGAGAAAGCTTTGGGGTGACTGAATTGTGGCCTTCCAGTACCTGAAGAGAACCTGCAAGAAAGACAGAGACAGACTTTTACAAGAGCATGCAGTGACAGGGCAGCAGGGAATGGATTCACACTGAAAGAGAGTAGGTTTAGATTAGATATTACGAGGAAATTCTTTTCTTTGAGGGTGGTGAGACACTGGAGCAGGTTGCCCAGAGAAGCTGTGGATGCCCCATCCCTGGCAGTGTTCAAGAACAGGTTGGATGGAACTCTGAGCAACCTGGTCCAGTGAAAGGTGACCCTGCCAGTGCCAGGATAAGTGGAACTTCATGATCTTTAAGGTCTCTTCCAACCCAAACCACTCTATGATTTTGTGATTTCCACTAAATATGTTCATTCTGTGTTTCAGATCACTGATATGATTATTTTTCTCTAATAGTCTATGAATATATGGCATTCCTCTCTTTCTTAAGAGTATAAGCATTAAGATACAGTAAAATACTTACGTTACTCAAAACACATAGCCTACTTTTACAAAAAAAACCCCATAAAATATTTCACAACACCAAACAAATACAAATATATCTTCTATAAATGTGCAATAATGTACAAAAAGGATAAAATGCTTTTAATGTAATTGTTGTCATATTTATTTTAACTACCACAACTGAAGTTTTTTTCATTTGTATGTCTAGATATTTTACTGATATTCTGTTCAATGTACTTGCAAGTTCACTTTTTTGTATGTAAATTAGCTTATGTATCTTATTGTACCTAATTTTAAGGTGACTTATTCTCACCTTCACAAAATATCCCTTGGGAATAAGTAAAATAAATTGTCCTCTATATAGTATCAGTTCTCAAATTTTTTTGATTGATGCCTTTCTAGCTAAAGTATGAACTGACTTTACTGTAAGAGTAAGGAAATATATTTATAAACCTCTGTTGACTACCTCTTATTTAAAAGTCTTACTGGGTACTTGGTCTGATTGCAGCATCAGAAGAACCAGATTTTTCCTTTACATTTAGAAATGTCTTTTGACACAAATTTTTAGAGTTTTCTTTTGAGCTAAGCTCCCAAGGACTATGACACAATGCTTGGAAAACAGACTTCTAAACTGATTGTAGTTGCTAAATGTATTACTCATGTAAACTGATACAGCTGGTTATCTACTCTCACTTGAGCAGCTATGAACCAGCCACTCTTGCTCAGGTGCTCTCTGCACACAAGGATTGCTCTTCTCCATTCCTGCATGTCATTTTAGAGTGGAAGGGATCAAAGCTGAATATCAAGCAGCTACAAACAACTTTTAAAGGAACTTCAGTTTCCAGTGGCTGACCAAGGAAGGAAGCCAGGCATAATCCTCTGAAATTCCTCACTTAAAATAGGTGTTATACTGACCAATCGTCTTTTTTCCCACTCAAAAATAGAGTGCCATCACCTTTTGAGACTCTTTTTTCTGTGAACTGAAAAGTGTTTTATGTTGTTCAGTGTTCATTAATGGGATTCATCAGCTCTTGAAGGTAGATTGTTGCCAGTTTATAAGCAAAATATATTATATTTACAGAAGTGTACCTGCTAACCCAATATCTAGCTGTAGGGTTTTATGATCCTTCACAGGTCTGTCACACTGGACTAAATCACATAAGTTCCAGACCTGGACATTGCTAAGTTGCTAATTGGTTGATTATTTTCTTTGTCCTTTACTTTGTTCCACATTCAGACCTGCTGTGAGCAGAAAACCAGAATTTTAGTTTGCGAATGTGATAAATAATATTGAATTAAGAGTCTTTGTAGACACACATGCACAGATACACTCTTGGTCCCCTGCAGCACAGAATTCTAAAGCAGAGAGTCCCTTTGTGCACTCCTCAGGGTGCTTGCTGCTCCTCTCTGCACTGTGCTGCTGTTGTGGTGCAGACATCCTCCTCACAAAAGTGCTGTGTCGGCTGTTTCTTAGCAGTCGAGCCAGCCTGCCCTCTAAACTCCCCAGCATGGTGCAAAGTCACAGGAAGAAAGTCAGCAGCTTTTCAGCTCATCCCGTACAGCAAGGTTTTGGCTTTAACCACATTCACCAATGCTGTATCTCGTGCTGCAACATTTAATTTTGGTAAATTTGCATCTTGCACTTTTACTGCTGTATTTTATCTTCACATGCATGTTTCAGTCTCCTGACAGTTTATAACTGCCATTCCTGCTCTAAACAAGCAGTTACTAATCACAGTTATCTTATGACTGTAGACACTCCCGAGCACCCAGCTCACATGCACAGCACGTCAGTGGATTCTCTGCTGCCGTGCATCCAAAGAGTAGCTGTTCACCTTATCTTTAGGATGGCAATGGAGTACTAAAAAATGGATGCACCACAAATCCTGAAGCTGAACAAAGCTTCTGTACATGCATCAATTTCTGGGTATCTCTCTGGAATCTATTTCACTGGAAGGAGGTCACGACCGTCATCACCATGACGACAACATGTAAGATTTGGTTAGATTGCAAATATCAGCAGAAAGGTCATGATATCCTCACTTACCTGCTTCAAACAGCTTTCCTAATAATAGAATCCAGCAAAAGTGGTGTTTCAGACATTACCTAGTCTCTGCATCCCAACAACTTGCAGGATTTACAACTACATTCTTCTTCCAGTATCGCCTACTCATATTTGATGGTTTACTACTTACAACCTAGTTTGTAACCCTGCTGTCCATCATAACCCTTTGGTTCAGTGTGTGACTGCTGAAGTACTGCTCAGCTTACTTTCAGTTATGAATTAAAATAACCTGAGGATCTTTTATGTTTATGCCCTTGGCTACAGAAATTTAAGTTTTCCTGTTAGAGCTGGATGACTTTCATATGAGCATTCTCCCTCTAGATGTAGCAGGGGTTTCTTCACACAAATCTAAAGAATAAGTGTACTTATACAAATCTGAACAATGAGTGTATTGGCAAGCGAAATCTAAATAATCTTTTTTCAAAATCCCCAATTTATTAAAATAAAATCTAAAAAATCTAAAAAATCTAAAATCTCTAGCAGAATAAAAATTGATTCATATTTAATTGGTAGGAAAAGAAAACTGTACAGTGCATTTAGTCATAGCTAGAAAGAAAGATAAAAAAATACATTTGCACAGAAGTTATGCAGTTGGATCAAAACCTACTCACAGAAAATACTAAGGGAAGAATATTCACTACTAAATATATTTTATAATTAATATGTAAGAAAGGCTTCCACAGCCTAACCTTTTCTCTCTTGCATTCACCATTGAGAAATCTTTTCTCTCTGATGGACTAAAGATGACAGTAATTTTTGACCATGTGTTAAATTTAAAAATAATTCACCTCATAGTTTTTGTCCTTTACCTTAGATAGCACTGTCCTCAGTCAGGAAACAGCATAAACATCCAGAAAGGTACCTCACCACTTTTTATTCAATATCTTTGCTAAACATCTCCAATGACATCTGCTCAATAGCAATTACATTCTCAAGGGTGTGACCATACTGGAATTATTGCTAAATACATAAAGATTGTCTTGTCATTTCCTTGTGGCCCCCATCATCTGACTCTGTCAGCACTAGCCTTCAACATGTGCTTAAAACTTTAAGCATTGCAAGGCAGATGATATCTTGAAGTTCTGAGTTTGCAAAGCACCTTGAATAAAGGGATCCTAATCCAAAACTAGGGATCCACCACCTTTTGAAAATACAAATTATAAACAGAATCTGGAAACCAAACTGGAAAGGAAGCTTGTTTCCTAAGTATTATGATTTATACTAGCTAATTCACTCCAGGAGATACTGCTTGCATAAAAGCTTCCTCGCTCATCAGTGCACAGGAATTTCTCCATTAAAAAAATCTGAGTATCACACCTGCTTCTGTTCACAGTATCACAGGTACTAAATGCAAGTGCTAATGCTATGTAGTAATATTCCAGCCTGAGACATCAAACTCATAACACTGTATTTTGCTCTGCCAATTTTCATTTTTGTAAGAGCATATTATTATTACACCATTTACCAGTCCTGCTGTTCTTCACATTTATTCACTGAACTCCAGTAGTTATTATGTAGGTGTTAGCATTACCTTTACCAATCAGCAGCTGCAAAACACTGGTACACCGAGAAGCTCAAAGTGAGGAGATGCACACCGTCAGCTCTACTCTGATAGCATCAACATGCTTGTTGCAGAGTAGTTGACTGACTTGTAAAATGACTGTAGGAGTATAACTATTGAGAGGTTATTTTGATGGCCTATTTTAGCTTCAGTTATCTTGATCTTTAGCCTCCCACAGCTGTTCAGTAAGGCAGAAAGTGATATGTCACTGTGGTAAATTGTGGGAGAGAGAGGAAAAAGAGACTTCACAACTTTGCTGCACAAAGTTATAAATTTGTTTATTCTTTATGAAAGATTATAAGGTTTTTCACTTTACCTCAAAGCCTTTCAGACACATATTTCTTTCCTAGTTTAATATTTTCAGGTATACTTCATATACTTCACTATATTTCATCCTGGGTATAAGAAATATTCTGGCTATATTGAAATGAAAACAGTAATTCAGGAACAGATTATGACCACTAGATGACAGTTTTACCTCACCCTGTGAAAAACACTGCCACAGAGAAGCATTAGTTCTCTGCATACTTTCTTATTAGATTTGGGATAGTGACTAATTTTCCTACATTTCCTACATTTTCCTACAAAAAGCTTCACTTGTGGCAGAATGTTCTCACAAAAAGAAAAAAGAAAGTTATTTTCTTGTGCATAACAACATTGAGAAATAAGGCAATTTAAAGGAAAAACAACAAAATTAACATACTATCCACCAAGAAACTAATTCAGAAATCATTGGAGATTTCTCCATGATATACACAGCACTCAAATGCTCAGTGGTAAGTAGGTTCTGAGGGTACAGAGAAGAGAATAGGGAAAAACCAGTGGGATCTCTAGGTCTGGTATTGTAAAAGGCAAATGAGGGAGTGATTAATGAGAACTCAAAGGACTGCACATAGGAGCAGGAGTTCCCTTCCTTTTTCAGCCCTCCAGGTTCACTATGGAAAGGCTCATTCTCCTCCTCTTTATTTTAAGTATCAAAATCTCTCTGCTGCCTGGGGTCCACAGAGCAGCTCATTCCTCCTTGCAGACCCCACTGTCTCCATACCTCCTTGGCTCCTGTTTCAAGGCACGAAGTAGGTGTGTGTGAGGTCCCAGAAGGGAGCCAGCAAAGGACCAACATGTCTGGGCTAGTTAATCCTCTTGCTGATGGGTCCAAATCCACAGATTTGCAGTAGAAATCTTAGGAGACATACCATGCCTTCAGTAAATTCATCCCCTCAGTTCCACAGATCCCTGACCTCAGCATGAGTAACAGCAGATCAGACCATCTGGTCCAGTGATTACTATGGTCCCCATAGTCTAGAAAAAATAAACTTCTGAAGTCAGCTTTGTGCAAATTTACTCGTCTTCCTTGTATGTCCCTCACCTGTAAACCAGAGAGTCACACAGTACTTGACAAGGTGGAATCTCTTAGGGTATCCATTGACATCACATGAGAGTTGTTATCAAGCTTAATCTCCATTTTTCAGTTTGGGCAGAGGAAAAGGAAATGGATGAGAGATCACTGTATGCCAGCCCCACAGGTAACTGTGATCAAAACCCAATGGAAAACTCAATGGAAAAAGCTTGCAGTGGTCACTTTTGATTTTCATGAAGGGCTAAGCTGGGAAGAACCATGTAAACAAGTAGAGTTGATTAAATTTATGGCCTTTGTATTGCCCATCTGCTATGAGGAGCCTTTCTGTCTTAAGGCAATCCTATGAAAGTGGCCAAGAATTTCTCATCAGGGGGAAACATACACACCCCTCATGAACATTTATTTCACAGCTCTTTGGGTCTTCCCCTGCACTCTTATGGCTCTCTCACAGTGAGAACTAGGGACCAAATACTATTAAAAGTTTGCATCCCATCACAGTCACATACCTTAATTTCCTTCACATTTCTAGTGAGTGACCGGTTCATATCCTCAATTCAACCCACCCCCCTCAGCTCTCAGACCTCTCAGTCCTGAAATGCTGATAAAAACATTGAATGCTACCAACAAGAGGCTCCTGTGTCGTCACATTACAGACACACTGCAGATGTCTGATGACTGGCACACTGGGTTATATAATGTGAAAAGCTATTTTTCCAAACAGGAAGCAAACAGATGTCTGGGCATGGACTTGTGTGATCCATCATGCCCCTTGGCATGCTGTTTCAGGAAAGGGAAGTGGGTGGGTGTCAGGCTCCAGCAAAGAACAGGGACATCTGGGTTAGCTAGCCCTGGTAAAAGGTGGGACCAGCATAGACCTGCAGGAAAAAACTTAGGGTAGGTTATATGGAGGTGGTTTATAGATGAATGACTGAAGTACCATGCTTTTTAGAAGTGTTTACTATTGGCTGGGTAAAGTGCAGCTGCCTCTTTCCAGCTCCAGAAGCTCTATTTGAGGAAAGCAACTCAGCACATTACAAATCTGCTATCAAGGTGAAATCTGATTTAGGGAATATCCAAACAAAGATGGTCCTGTAAATGTAGGAACTGCCACAGCAGAGCAGTATGGGAGGTGACAAAAAAGTGATTCCTTAAAAAACATAATTTCCTTTACCTTGTTAATCCAATAAGGCTCATGTTAGTAGGCAGTCATGCATCTCTGGGTTTAGTGTCAGAATTTCAAGAGCAGTCTAGAATATTGTAGCAGCCAAATAAAATTTCCTTGCCTGTCATTAAATACTTCCTAGCCAAAAATTTTGCAGCACTTCACCATTACTTCTAAATGAAACTTTATTAATCTGCTTTGAATTATCATCAGTATTTTAAAATTAAAATCAAAATATAGACAAGAATCAATAGACAAGAATATAAAGGGAAAGAAGGATTCAGTGA
Organism: Illadopsis cleaveri; assembly: GCA_013399915.1. Classification (NCBI taxonomy): domain Eukaryota; kingdom Metazoa; phylum Chordata; class Aves; order Passeriformes; family Timaliidae; genus Illadopsis; species Illadopsis cleaveri. Next base: position 57,416 of record VXBB01017385.1, on the reverse strand, counting down.
TTTGCACGCAATCACCAAGAACCACATTTTGCCTACTTAAAAATCAGGACAGATCAACTGCAGGAGTTAAAAAAAAAAAAAAAAATTAGCATGTTCTAATCTTCCTTTAAAAAAAAAAGCTTTATATGTAATACTTTATATGTAATACTTTAATAATCAAAAGCTAATTTCTTCACCTCTAAAAGCCTTGTTTTTTCCCTCAAGTAAAAGGGTAATGATACAGATCTATTTTGTGAAGTGCATTGTCTTCTACTTATGACAGATATTGTGTAAAAACTAAGTATTGCTTTTATCATCAAAGCACAGCCACCTTTGAGCCTGAACACAGAAAGCAGAGGAAACTGCAAATTTATTTAAGAGTTACAGAATAGAAAGTGAAAATTGTGTCATCAAACTGAAACTGGCAAATCAAGTTTAGATGGGCAAGCTGCCCTTCAGTCCCTAACATTTTCACCATGTCATAAAAGTGTATAATACCCTTACAGAGAGTAACATCATGCCTTTAAGGGAGACAGTTTTAATGTCTCTTTGGTATTTGATTTAAGATGTCACTTAGCAGCAAATAAATCACTGTCTTTTGTCTATTTGTTAGGCAATGCTTTCCACAGGACACCGGTTTTTGTTTGCTTGTTTGTTTTCCCATGGTCTCCTCACTTCACACTGACCAGTGCCCAGCAGTGGTTTAGCTGCACAAGCTGAGGAGCTCCCGCCCTGGAGTGGAAAGGTTACACAAGGCTCAGCTGCTAACACTCCCAAGGCTCAAAACCTACAAACACTGCCACGTGTGTGTGGGGGGGTGGGAGTGTGGATTTCAAAAGAACTAGGAAAAAACCCTGCAAAACCAATGTACAGTATTGAGACTTTGGTTGTTCATCATCTGCTTTCACTTACTATTTCAGGCTCTATTGCACCAGCCGAAAGTAAACACTTATTTTTTCCTTTTTCTATTTGTAAGAATACAACAGGACACAGACAATCACTTAGATGGCCACATGACAGTGAAAGAGAGACTTAGGGAACTAAAATACAGTAGGACAACCTTGAAGAATTTTAGGTATTATTCCAGGTATGTTCTCTGTGGTTTACTCCTCACATATCATCAGAAGAAGGAAAAGTAGTTCTAGAAATGAAAAAGTTACTTTTGGGGGAGTAAAGAGGAAAGAAAGTTCGTAAAAATTTCCGTGGTGATTTTTCAGCTTATAACCAGATTCCACGCAGCTTATTCATCCCATAAAAGGGGCAAATTTCAAGTCACATACAGTTCAACAGATGATCACTTAAATACTTTTAATGAAGGAGGATTGTATTTCTCATGCCCTGGCTAAAGATTAAAAGAAAACTATTAGGGCTGGAAGTGGACACCAAAACTTTTTTTGATGCCAGCTCTTTTTTCAGATTTTCATCCAAAACATACTTAATTTGGCAGCCTACAGAGGGCTGTGAAATCATAAAGAGCCACTGTCCAGTCCTTACCTCTGTAGGACAGTGGACCAGATCTAATCCTTGTAAATTGCAGCTGTTTTGATCAAAACTTTTTTACCAAGCTAGACACTCTTTTCTTTTTTTCTCCTTGCTTTTCTGTTTTTGTGTTGTTGTCTGGACCCGGAGGGGCTCAGATCACACATTTTTTCCATGAACTTTTGAGACTATTCTTTTACCTGTTTTTTAGCCACGTAAAGAAAAAATAAGAGATGGGGATTGCTGGGAAGGAGGAGGTGGAAATGTCTTGTACTGAAAAAGGACTGAATGAATGACACAAGGGATGATGAGGCCTTGCCTTTATGCTTCTGGTTCAAATCTGATGTGACTGATGATTCCTAACTGCTTTGTTTATTATTGTAATGTCTAGGGACTAATCAAGATGGACAAAGCTGTAGACAGTCCTTGACCTAAGGAACTTATAAGTTAAACAGACACACCAACATGACAGAACAGGATGTTATCAGTGATGTTGGACAGCATGTGCAATTGTGGCAGCATGTTTCATACTTTAATGCCCAGTCACACCTTCCTGGATCAAAGAGAAAATTTTCTAAAAGGGTGTGAGATACCCAAACGCATAGAGGAAGCTCACCTTAAATTACTGACTCTGTGAGCTAGTGAGGAGAGAAACTCTTCACTGGGAGTTTCCATTTCCCTTGCGACCTCCTGTAGAAACAAACGCTGGATCTTGTGCCATTGAAGTCAATAATGCATTTTCCATTTAAAAGCTCAAAGCAAAAATAACAAATTATGTCGTTATGATGACTTTTATCAGGCATGCATCAAGGCAGTTAAGTCAAAGGCATGTAAGCCTCACTGTATCCCTGTTGAGGACTGGGGAAGGTAGACAGCAGATAAAATTTAAAGCATGAAAGGTGGGACAGAAATTATCTACAGATACACAATAATTTGGAATTAGATTGGTAGGATAGAATTCATGGTCTGTCCCATTATCTTGAGCAAGACTCATCAATAGAATATGTATTGTCAGAAATCTAATTGCAGGTACAGTGAGATGGAGCAGAACCCATATGTAAGCTTAAATAGAATAATTTCTGCACTAATAATCCCCTGATCTTTGAGTGCATGAAATTCTTCCTTTGAAATAGTGTTGCAGTACTGGGAGTGATTTAGCATAGAGAAGACTGTGCAGAAGTTACATATATGAAGATAACAAGTGAATTTCAGTTCCAAGGAGATTTAAGGTACTTTTTCTGGCATCATATTCAAATTTTAATGTCCTATGAAGTCAAATTTTAGTCACTGTGGTCTGGTAGGTGTTAAAAGATGATGCTGTAATGCATGTATGAGTTCTATTCCACTTTGATCTGCAATTTAAAAAACCCCATGTGTCAGTAATGTGAGAATTTGATCTCACGAGAGAATTGAAGGGCAGATAAGCTAAAACCTAAAACAAGTAAATAATGTTCTTTGGGGAATAATATCTGGCAGTTTACTAAGGAAATTCAAAACTATAAATATTTACAATAGGAGGTACACAGATTTCTCATAATATTATAGCTGATTCCAATTTAGAATACATGCTGTTTTGCTTAAGTTTATTCCATTTGCTTTTGAAATCTGAGCCATACTCTACATATAAACTTCACTATTTGCTCATCCTTTTTGTCCCAATGCCTGCTCTATTATTTTTCTAGAGTTTGTCTTTTTTTGGAAATTTCATGTGCTCTTAAATTTAACCAAAAGATTGCCTTGATAAAAAGCAGATATTTAAATTGATATTTACAGAACAGATTTGTGCTGTATATATACTGTATGTATTTATAGATATATGTATGTAGCACTACTATTATTTAATGTTGTTTATGCATTACTGGTATATTTAGAGATTCTAGTGAAAAACATGGATAGTTTCCCATCTGAACAGTCAAAATAGGTACAGTATGGAAGAAAATAACTCCAAGTCTTCATGACACAGGTATACTTTCAATCTATTTTACCTCATGCCTTTCATTCACCTCATAAAGAATTCACAAATTAAACAACAGTGAGTTTTATACCCATCATTAAAAAAAAATAAACAAACCAAACATTATGTAATAAGCAGGGCCCAAAGAATGAAACTATTGTCAGCACAGAGTGACACATCTGCATTAGGAGCATGCAACAGCCCTGCCACCCATGCAAGGAGGATCACAGTTAAAATAAGCTCTCTAGCTAGGGCTGGGCAGACTCAGACTATGCAGAGATTCCTAACAGCTTTTAAATGTGCAGATGCTGTCTAGGCCTTCTCTAGATAAGCCTCAGAAGACACTCAGAAGTGTCACTCCGAAGTGTCTACTCAGTCCTTCAGCCACAGGTGCAGGTACATTCCAGGGTCACAGTTGTGTCAGTCCACTATACTCAATACAGCTACCCAGGAGATGTATGGACAGCTCTGCCCTGAAAGCTCAGCCCTCAGAGATTTGAATCAGGCCTAGATCTGGAGGCCAAACACCATTAATGTAGCAACAGTTGAACCAGGCATTAAGAAACCAGAAATGTGTTCTTGGTCCTGGCCTCTTTTACTTGAACTAATATAACTGTTTGATTGGACAGACCCCTAGATTGTTGCCAAAGGATTGAAATAAGGTTTTGCTATCCACTGAAGCCTCAGAGATCCAGGAATATGAGGAAAACATGTGATTCTTTTACAGATAGGGGATGATTTCTCTTTCAACAATCTATCTATTCAGGCCAGGCAGATTCTGCTCCACAGGGACTATCTAAAAGAATGGATTGCAGAGGCAAGCACAACCAGGCAACAGAATCCCAAGGATTTAGTCTTATGGGACTAAGTAATGATCAGCAGTCAAGTAGCTCCAAGGTATGGATTTCAGATTTAGAGCAAAGATCTGGCAGCCCTTATCCAGTTTTGCTGGGAAGGGGAATGTGTATGATAATACCACTTTGTGGTGCACTATCTATGAGTGAAGTAGCTCCCATCATAGCAGGCTTTCCTGTGTGACTGCAGCTAGAAGGCACTTTGATCACAATGACAGCAGCCAGTGTAACAGTCCTACTCAGAAATTACATTCCCAGCCACTGTCTCTAGTGTGCCTCATCCAGCTGGCTGAACAGGCTCTGGTTTGAGAGCATTCACAGCAGTTCAGAGTGAGTGTGGACACAGGACATAGCACATTGCTCCCATCGTGTTTCTGACATTTTGCTTTGTTTCTGCAGAAGTAATTCATGGGCTGTTTACAGCAACAGTGGTTAAGGAATGACCTCAGCAGCAAGCTTAGGAATGACCCTCTCCTGTGGCAAGAGAAAGCTGCTGTATAGTCACACCACTGACAAATTAAAGCTAATTAAAGCCAACAGAAACCTTCATCTGACAGGAAAATGAAAACAAATGGAGAGACAGGAACATGTAACACATGAAAAGACGTCCATGAATGATGAAAACCATGAAATGATGAAACCATGAAGAATGGTTTTGAGAGGAAGAGAGATGTCTATATGTTAAAATGCCTCTTGGAAGCCAAATCAGAACATGGCTCCAAATTCTCTATCTGGGCTGAGCCAATTCCAATACAGACCTTTTTATTCTAGGTCACACCTTTGGTGTTTTCAATACCCTAAGTATAAAAAGGGGAACAAACTAGTTGTCCCTGTTCACCAGAAATGTTGGATATTTTTTGCTTTGACCAGTTTTATCCAATGCCAATAGTTGGCCAAAGACTAGAGGAACCTAAGAACAGGGAAGCTGTAAAGGATGGTTTAAAACTACCCATAGCTGTGTGTACAAGACAGACCCCTTTAGACTTCTGCCAGGTACAGTCCAGGCAATCTGGAGACCTTGGGCCAAGCTGTACAATGCAGGCCTGTGGTGGTTTAAGACCCGAGGCACATGAATACTGTGAGGTTCAAAGTGTTGCAGGGAGAAAAAAGCACACAGAGCACAAAGCAGTGTCTTTCTGTAGCTGTGAGTTCTAGAGCCACGAGTTACTGCCTTGTCCCAAGCTATAACCTGGAGGCATAATCAGCTCTGATCTGTTTGTTTTCATCTCCTCCTGGGAGCCATTATACGATATTAACAAAATAAATCAATTTTAAATAACTGATTGTGTAAGCTTACAACAGCATGGTTGTTCCTGGCATACCTCAGGGACATTGCACACCCCACCACCATCATGAAAGAATGAATGAATGGGCCTTAGCTGTACTGCAATAGAGTAATTTGTTTTAATAATGTCTGAATATACACTGAGGTAATATTTGTGCAATCCCTAATAGAGTTCTGGGGTAGAAACTCACATATTAAGAGAACAGTGTTTATTTAGATTTAAAGAGCAGTTACAGACAGAAAAGAGGCTTTAAAAATGACACCAGGAGGATCATATTTACTCTCTCCCTGTGGTTTCAGTTCAGGCTTGCCTGCTGTACAAGTCAAAGGTGTTTTCTTTTAAATGACAGTTACAGAAACTTTAGGGGATTTGAAAAATTTGAAAGCTTTTTATCCCCATATGCACAGTGTATTTAGCTGAAAATCTGGCAGCAAGGAGACTCCAAATGCCCAGAATCTTTTAGCCCTTTCCAAGAGTCAGTCTTTCTCCTCTTAGAAAAGTAACATTTTGGTTGGTGGTAAGTGAAATCCATACATAGACTTGAAGCACCACTGTAAAAGCACTGTTTTCAAGTTGGGAGAGTTTGTCTTGTTTTTTTTTTTTACTTTTTGCTAAAGTTAATACCTTCTCCCATTAAAAAATGGCAGGATGGTTGAGAAGGTAAGATCATACCAAGGTCTTCAAGAAAGCCTTCTTGGGGAAGATTGGATAGAGACATATTGGTACTTTAAATAAAGTTAAGAACCAAATATGGAATGTCTGTCACTTTTGATTCTCCACGAGTATTCCAACCGGTATCTCTTGCTCAGTCCAATACAAAACTCTTTTGAAGGCATTTCCTGTGTGACTTGTTTCTGCAAAGATTTTACATGTTTCTTTTTAATTTATGGTAGGTCCTTGGAATGTTTAGTTCTTAGTCCAAGAACAACAGTTTTTCAAAAAACAGATGAAATATCATTCACAACATGCAAAAATAAATTGCCACAGGCCAATTTGAAGTTACAAATTCTCTGCTAATAGCCAACTCTTCACATTCATTTGATAAAGGCTAACCTGTATTTAATTCTGGCAGAACATCTTGTTTGACCACAGAAATCAAAAAATCAAAATCAAATTAAAAAAAGAAAAGTTTCTGAGTTTTATGCAGTACATTTATGTTTTTTGGAAGGAACACTGATGACTGCTTTCTGTTCTCCGGGCTACTTGCTTGCTAGACTACCTGTTTCTCAGTGTAGGGATTCACCACAATTTTTGTTGGAGCAGTTTGTTGCATCATGAAGGTGGGTCTGCTCCTGGATTGCTGCTTCAGCAGTGGTGGAGCTCATGAGAGCACTGCAAAAGCATGATGCTGAAGATAAGGTTGAGATGGAATTTCCAGGCTCAGCATGGCAATCAGTTATTGCTGTCTCTCTCTTTCCAAACAGCAATATCCCTTCTGGGCAGCAGTTACTCATGTTTGGCTGTGACTCAGAAGCAAATATTTCCAAGCTTTGGAAAGTTTGAATGTAATCATTTGGCTGCCTTGCAGTTATCTCAAGTGAACAAAATTGTTTTTCATCTGTTAGGAACTACATTCAGCTGCAAGCAGCTGAAGAATTATTCCAACACTCCAGAAACCTGTGTGCTTCTCCCTTCAGCATTTTGTTTTGCCAGATTCAGGATGCAGACTCCATAGAAACTGCTTAACAAAGTGAATAAAACTGAAATGCCTGATACTGCTGTGGAACTCAGTTTCTTTGAGGGTTAAAGCCCTGTATTTCATCTGTACCTGACACACTCTGGTAAAACCAACAGTGACTAATAAAAGTACTTCTTGAGGAAGGAATGCAAGCAACATGAGTAAAACCCTTTGCAGGTTGTCATTTAGAGGCAGAGGTAAATTGTTCAACTCATACCTGTAATGGAAGCTCCGTGACAATCTATGTGACAATCCCTATGCTAGAGCAGTTTCATTAATCCACACTGACAGGAAAACAAATCCCAAAAGAGGAGTTTTGAAAAGAATATTCACTACATAAAAATACAGAAGGATATAAACAAAGTTTGCTACTTCTAAAAGGAACCTTGGCAATCATTGCTAGGTTACTATAATATATTAAATTGACATTCAGCATTCTTTACTTCATGAAAGTAACAATGCAATAATAGGAAATCTTATCACAAAACTGTGAGCCTGATTTACAACAAAGATATTTATCTTTACATCTTAATTTAAGAGTAGTTTACTATGCTTACTGTTGATCAGAAGCATCAAGCACATTTCTGAATTAGAATTAGATCTCAGTATATATTTCCTCTTGTTTTAGAAGAGACCATTGGAGGAGTTATGTTATAAAAGTGGACATAAATGGCTTTTGAATAGTTTCAATTGTTTTTCATTTCCTTACATCTGTGCATGGAAAAAACCAGCAGCATTTTCATTAAGTAGAGTACCATACAAAGTCCTGATTTTATGTCAGAATGGAAAAGAGCTGATTCCTACATCACTCCTAAACCCATCTCTAGATTTACTTCCGTGGAAGCAGTGAAACAGAACCATTTTCATGAGAGGCAGCATCATCAAAATTGCTACAGAGCTCCTGAAATACCCCAGTTATTTTCTGCCAAAGAGCCAGCTCAATGCCCATGACAACAACCCCATCCTGGTATCAATTACCCATTATGCTTTACACTAAATATCTTTAAAATTGCTCTCTGATCCTAATTGCTCTCATTAGAGGTTCTCTAAGGAAATGTGGGTTATTGTTTCTTAAGGCAGCTGTCTGGTGATGTGCAGAGAAAGTGTCTGAAAACAATTTAGGAGTACAACTTTAGATCAGATATATTTCTTCTAATGAAGAGCATGGAAGCAGTGAGCAGGGCCAGTCCAAAGGGGATAATGCTAATTTGATGGAGCTTTTTTAGTATCTGTTAGTCAAAATTATATGTACAAGCTCCTGTTAACATAGGAAGTCTGAGTATGAGAACAGTGTGAGAGTTAAAAAATTCCTCCCTTCATTGTAGCTGCTTTAATACAATATTATTTATGTCAGGTGTTCTTTGACAGCAGTTAATTCAGGCCAGGCTTGGCTTAAGGATGTGTGTGTGTCATCTTCTAAGGGGAAAGTTAGGAAGAGTAAATATACAGCTTTCAGCTGTTTTTCAGAAAACTCAAGCAGTGTTCATTGGTGTGACATTAGTAAATCAACATTCAGAATCTGAGCCAAACAGCACTAAAGCAAATCAGAGCCTTTTTGGCTGACTTCAAGGGGAAAATGAGATACCATGTACTGAGGAGATTTTGTTAGTATTACAGGCATAAGACATAAAGACCTGCCTATGATCTGCATAAGCACTTTCAAGAAGCTCTTCCAAGAAGATCAGTGAATTCTAGAATAATAGAAAGAGCAATTGGAAACCAGCAAAAGAGAAAGTAACACCCTTTAGCAGTTATTATTTTTGTGTGTGAAGAAAAAAATGCTCTTTCATCTATTGATGACAGAAAGCAGAGCTACATCAGGCTGCACTCCAAACTAAAACTGATTGGAGAGAGAATCTGCTCTTTCCCCCCTTCCAAAACTACATATAAATCTACTTTGCTTCACTGGAAGAACAGAGTGATAGAACTCTTGGTTCACTGCAACTAGTTAGAACATGCCTTTTAAATTTTTTTTAAAGTCAGTCTAAAGTGTTTTCCACTTTTGTCCTAAATTACAAGTCATGAAATGGATTTTTGGGTTTTGATATTTGTTCGTCTGTTTGTTTTTCACTAAAACAAGCTTTGTGGTTAATTTATTGTTGGCTTTCACAGTCTGCTCTGCTCTGGAGAGATTCATCATGGAGATTCTCCAGATTATTTTTCACAGACCATGCATTGTTTTAAACAATTCCTAGGGCAAAAGATTTCAGTTTAATGCCATTTGTGCAATGGCAGTTGGCTGACTTTTCCCTATCCTTTCTTCCCCTCTGTTGCTTTATGTTGAAGCACATTTCCCTTGGCAGTCAGCAGGAAATGAGTCACTGTCAGCATCTGAATCCTCAGGTACTAATCAGGTCCTAGCAATATCCAGCAATTAAATTGCTACAGATTAGCCTGAACTACAGAATCTGCACATGGATTCAAAATTTCACCATTGCTTAGGTTCACAGGAAATGGAGATTTGCTTCAAGCTCAACTTGATTCATATATTTCAAAACTACACTGCATTTCATGACAATATTTTATGCAACTGGGCCTTGTTTGTGAGATAGGAAATATAAGGAGATTTTTGGCTCCAAAGCAGTCGTGTGCACCAAAGCCAGGGCAGTCTCAGAAACAATTGTTATACTTGGTGCTATGTGGAGAATATTTTCATCCTGCTCCATTTGGCCTTCTCCCTAGATACGCTTACTGACAAGGTACATCTACAGAAACACCCTGACACTTGAGTAGATGAGGATGAAAATGTACAAAAGCAAAAGTCAGTGACAACAAGCCCTACAAAGCAAATAAACAATGAGAAGAACTGCTTCATATTAAAAAAGAACAAAATGCTTGCTTAAAGGAATAATGAAATTTCTGGTTTGCTAGGAGTTAGAAATTTATGGTAATAGTTAGGAAACTAGATCTGTTCTTAAGACAGTATATTAATATGTAGAACACTTGTTCCAGTAGGGCTCTGATTCTGTCTAGGAACTCTGTATTTCTGGAATATTATTATTATTATTATTAATAATAATAATAATTCTTCAAGGTACATGTCCTTAGCCAAACTGGATGCATCCATGTGTAATACTAAAGTATCACTGGAAAACCACAGACCCAAAATACTAATGTTGGATTCTTGGAGATGAAAGGACGAAGAACACAGGATGAGCACAGAGCCTTGTGTTAGGAAACACTACTCTGAATATACAAACTTTGGGAGAGGAAATAAATCTCCCTCAAAACGTGGTTTTTTGTAGAGAAGCAACACAGCAAACTGACATGGGTTTGCCCTTGTGAAGAGTCTAAAGTGCCACAGAGCTCTGTCCTGCTCTTTTTACAAGAACAGTTTTCACTCCAGGTGAGCCAGGATTGTGGACTGCTCTGTTTCCTGCTAAGTGAGGTTACACACCCAACCACCCTGCCACACATCCAGCCTCAGCCATTATGAGGTGGGGTATAGTCTGCAACAGCCACTGCTCATGTAGCTATTGTCTCACTTCCAGCAGAGTATTTCCTAGTGGTAATGTATGGGAAGGGATAGAAAAGTCTAGCTGGGTTTTCAGAGGGATCAGCATTTGCCTCATTAATTTGCTTATCTGGATTTGAAAAAGAGTGAAATTAATAGAGCTCTTAAAATCTGCCTTAAAGCTCAACTGAGTCCTTTGGACAAAGTCAATAAACACAAAGTCATTAGAGAACAATTTATCAAAGTCTAGTAACTAACAGTATGAGTTGATAGCAACCACAAAGCATAGGTACCTTAACCACCCAAAGCACAGGCAAATGAAAAGCAATTTGGAAATCTCACACATCAGCAGAATGGCTTCATTAGGTATATATTCATATCACAAGGGCATGCATATTCTGAGTATTAGAGCAGGGGACAGAATTACATAAGTGAGAGCAAAGAAAAGAAACAAAATTCAACACTGAAGTAGAAACACTGGAAACTCTGTGAAAAGGTCTAGAAAGGCAGTTTTCACTATACTGTCTCTGAAAAGCTAAGAACTGAAAACACCATGATTCCTACTGTGTTTGGGGGAATATGTTCCTCATTTTGCATATTTTGTAAATACACAAGATGACATGCAAGGTTTATAATCTGTGTTTGTGTCATTAGGCAGGATAACAATCTCTTCAGAAACAATGGTGTTTTGACATTCAAATCTTACGCATCTAGTTCCATGCAGAAAGCTGGATGTTGTGATATCCCCCTTGCAGAGTTCCAATGAAGATTTTGCTCTTGCAGGTTTCAAAAAACATGATGCATTAAACCCCTTAGTTCTTGGTAGAGTTTGGGTACTCAAAAAGAGATACAGCTCTGCTGGGTTCCACCCTATGGAACATGGAATTTGTGCAAGACTAAAGCTACAAAGCCAATGGGTTTCTTCAATGACACATTTTAAAAATCAGGTCCAGCAGGCTCCATTCAATACTGCATTCAAGAGTATTCAAAGATTTAAGACCTAAACCCATGTCCTCAGCTTTTAGGCAAAACTCACCATCATCATCTCTACTGTCCATTTCCACAGAGCTTTGGCAATGCAATTGCAGCTCCAGCTGAGCCCCACCAGACAGGGTGACACAGCTGTTGCTGGACTGGACCATGAAAGTCAGAATTCCTGGACCACAATCTGACGTGAACTGAGGTGAGTGAACACAACATAACAAAAGTCTTGTTTGCTGAACCCTCAGCTAGAGTGTTGAGTCAGCTGTTAGATATGGTGATGGAGCAGTTCCATGGACACATATCTCTCTAAATCTGCAGAAAGAGCCTTGATGTCTGTACCTGTATTCTCACAGATCTTGCCATTCATTTCTGGCGTACCTTCACACTTTGCAGATCAGAAACCTTTAAAGAGCAAAATCAGCTTTTTTTATATTCATTCTCTGCTCAGGTTCAATGCAAAGAGTGGATTTTTTAAATTTTTTGTTATTATAGATACATAAAACAATCAGGATTTAAAGTTGTGCTAATTTCTCAGAAAACACTTTACTTTTCAGATTGCTCCATAACTAACCACTTTGACGCACGCTAAGGTATAAGGAAGCACAAAAGGATTAAGAAAGCTTGCTGGGATTATAATGTGTGTATACAGACATTGCCTTGCAAGGGAAAAATAGTAATTATTTTCAGTGTTGCCTTACTTCTGCTACAGTCCTGCTCTCAGTGCATTACTGAGCAAATTGGCTGAACAAATGATTCCACCATCTATCCCTCAACAGATTTAAAGGAATCAAGAAGTTATGCTGAGACATTTTCTTCTGTCTGTGGCTTTAAGAGGTGGAGAATTTATCCAAGCCCAGGATAAACAAACATGTCAGGAAGTCAGATGAGAGACCCCAGAGTCTTTGCTAGAGCAGAAATAACAAAAATAATCTCCTTGTGCTTAGAAGGGAAACCAGGGGCCCACACTTTACAACCAGCTCACTACAGACTTTTGGAAGGAATGGGCTTTCCAGTAAAGGAATGAACCCGTTTCCAGACAAGCTCACCCTCCTCAGTGGCTGGGGATTGACAATACATCTGTATTAACAGCGCTGGGAACTGCAAGTGTGATGTGAAAGGAAATATTTATGATGTTATTGCAAGCGCTACATACTTATAAACTGCAAATTCCTGTAACTTTCACTGGCAAGCCTGTTCTCCACATAGTACAGGCTCACAAATCCTGCATGCTTCTAAGGCTACAGTTTAAGCTCCAGAAAAGCAACTTTCTGGCCTGATGACAGACAAAAGTATTTGTAAGATAATGTCAATACTTTTTTCTTATTAACTTAATGCGTCCTTGAGAGTTCTAAAAATGAAGTTCCTATTGAGAAAAATATAGCCTCTCTTATTATGTCCTCTTCATCAGCCCTTGCCAGATGCACAGAAAGTTTAGTAAGGGGATAAGATACTAAGAGACAGAAACTGTCTGAGTCCACAAACCTCTGCTGGGAAAGAGGAATTGAAGTCTTCCACTGTGGTGATTGCTTTAGCAATGACCACAATCACAATGACTGTTCTCTAGGCACTTCATTGAGATTGATTCCTGCCATCCACAGAATCCTGGCAACAATTCATGCAGTATGTTGGTAAGAATAAACAAAGCTGAAGATTGCTTATTGGTTTTTTTAATCTTTTGAACAGAATTTAAGGTTATGCAACAAGGCTCCGTCTCTCAATTATATCAGGACATGCAGAACAGAGTTAGCTTCCGTAATGTGAAAATAAATCACTGAAGAAAATGGTCAAATTCCCTGGTTGAAATGGTTCTCAGTAAAAAACAGCACATCGCAAAAATTGTAGGTCAGAGCAAGTGAAATTTTCTTCAGTGTGCCACAGTGATCTCCATCTCCTCCTGTCAAGTTTTTCTCCTTCAAGTTTGGTATTCATTTCTATCCATTAAGACTTTTTTCCCTGTTACAGTTGGGTCAGAGCCAACCAATTCAGATTGCCAATGAGTTTCAACCTTTTCCTCTAAACTCTGGGATGTGAAGACATGGGTTACATCTCTAATGGTATCTCTAATCAGAAACAACAAAGCCAGGCCTTGGGGATCATTGGGAAGGCACCCAGTATCCTGACAGGTTTCTATACCGCACCTACCAAAGGCAGTGAGTAGAGCTGTCCCAGCCTCATTCCTGTGACCAAGTGTGTGGTGGCCCTAAGCCACTGCTGCTTCCTCTAGAGGAGGCTCATTCCAGTAGGAATGCCCCACTCATACCTATTTGGCTCAGCTGGTTACAGAGGAAGTGCCAGGGTATAAACTTGCAAATTCACTTCCCAGTTCTGATCCTATTTCAGAGCCCTACAAATCTTGGAATAGTTTGTGGAATCATTTGTTTCTCTCACAACTCACAGTGCAACAGCCTCTTAAGGCAGCCCAGAGCAGCAGAAGAAGAAAGGGCTGGAGCTACGCAGCAAGAGCTGAGGCCTCAGCAAACCCCTGCGGAAAGCCTGCCTGGCACTCAAAATTCTGAAAGCTGGAATTCAACATGGGCATTTGGAATCTAATAGATGAGTCCCTGGGGCAGGAATCTGCCCCATTTTTATTCTGTACAGATGCATTTTACTACGCCAATAAAGCCTTCAGACTCTGCTGTTCAGTACTCCGTGATTTTCACAGAGGATGGATGAATGAAATTACGGTGTCTGCAGAATTCCAGCGCTACACATCCGTGGCAAAATGCATCCCAACATCTCACATCCATCAAACCCAATAAACTGAATTTCCTCAGCACCTCCCTCTAATCCTCCATATCACAATGTCCACAACTTCTGCTCCTCCACTGAGATCATCTGGAGTGCCTACATTTCCTTTTCATAGGAGAAGCTGATTTTTTTTCCATCAGCAGCTAGAAAGGACTTACCTCATTAGTAAAGAGCTGTTGGAATGACTGGTTTCTAACAGATTTGTTCCACTTCTTAAGAAGGCAGGTTCTGACCTGGCCTGAGTTGGGAGCAGAGCAGTGCATATAGAAGAGTACAGAAGAGAACAGGTAAGTCTGGTGGGCATGTTGGTGTGCAGTCATGACTCATGTGCTCATAGATAAAGGTCCTGGGAGACCACTGACTTACACATTATTTGCTGGAGCTGATTGCAGTCACCAGCACCTCACTATTCCAAGAACAATCAGCAGCAGGATCTTTTAGTCCTCTTATTCACTCACCACAACTAAAGACAGATAAATTTTCTAAATATATCACTGTTTGCAACATAATTACCCTGAAGATGTTTTTTACTGTCAATTCAACACAGTGAGTTTCTTTGTGTCAGGTAAAACTGAAGCATTTTTTTATGGACTTAATCACTGGGTAACAAGCAACCACTTTGCCACAGAGGCTCACACTGGTCTCTGTGGATCAAAGAAAGGTCATTGTGCCCAGTCACATCAAGAGACCTAAGAAGAGAGGCAACACCAGGAGCTGCTCCTGAAAACTGAGCATCCATCCAAATACGTGCTGACTGTAGTGTCTAAGGCCGTAAAAAGTAAAAAGCATCCTAAAATCTAACCTTTGCCAGTAAGGAAATTTATTTCCAACCATAACAATGGATTCATTTAGTAATGTGCTTCATCAAATGCCAGACAGCAGGTGGAAATAGGTCAGGGCTCAGAGGAAAAGGTCTGAGAAAACAACTAAAGTATTTTTAAGTGAAAAAGTCCACAGAGGCTTGTTTTTTCTCTCTCCTCTCCCCCCAGTCCTGTTTGTCATGGTTTGGGCTCACAGGCTCACAAAGACTTGAAAAATCCTCACACCAAAAACTCTCTTCAAATCAAGTGAATTCTCTCAGCTTAATGCCTGGGCTTTTTTCATTTCTGGCTAAATAAAAATAATTTCAGAACTGGAGGGCAGTTTGCTTTGTTTCTACATAACTGAGAAGTTGAGATTTATTTGATCTGATCTCCAAGTGAAGTGCAGAGGGAAAACAGGATACTGTATCTGGCAGCAAATATGTGGCAATCACGCAAAGTAAACTCTTGACATATCTGTAATCTTTTCATTGGCTTATCCCTGGTTCAGTTTAGGGCTCTGGAAAAAGCTACCAAACCTCCTCATGTGAAGTGTGAGATGGAACTTATTAGTCATGGCAATTTGCTTCTTATGGGATGCTGACAGTCAGAGAGCATGGTGTACTGAAAAAAAACAAACCTAGCATCCTGAGTCTCTTAGTCCTCCTTAGAGTTACCAGTGAGAAGAGAGTTCCAGGTTAGCTGAACACACAGAAGTTAGACATATGAAGGAAAGCATGAGGAGAAGTCAAACTTGCAAAGCTTTAGGGTTTGGCTTTTGACAATCTTTTTGAGTTTTGTTATCTTCAGCCCATAGTACAAAAATACATTTGTCATAAGCCCATTAAATCTGAGGGATGAGAAAGCTGGTTTCAGATTGTTATGGGGATATAATTCTAAAAGGATGAATCTAGAAAACAAGAGGGTCTTCCAATCTCTCCTCCAGGCATCATTTTTCTTGCACCTTTTTCTTATATATTAGTCCCCAGGTGACAAAACACTATGCACTGAGAAAAATGGACTCTTCTTATTTATATTTTCAAAAATCAGACAGCGTCCCCTCTGTTTCTCCTACCTCATTCTAGACAGATAAAAAAAAAAAATCTTCTTATTTCAGGCAGACAGAACATACACATAGGTGTTCCACATACTTACACATCCCATAATTCTTAGGCAAAAGTGACAGACTTCAGGGTATTTGTCACACACTTAAAATCACTACCAAGGCATATGGGGCTTGAAAGAAGCAGCAGGATGGACCAGGAGTTCCTTCCTCACCCAAATAGCCGGGGCCTTGCCTGAATCCCACAGGAAGTGTCCATATTGTCTGGCTGCAGGGCAGCTTGGCCACCACGCATTAGTTGGGGCCTCTCTCCCTGCTTCAGGAGAGCTCAAGGGAGCCATGACCACCAGCTTTTACCTCAGTAGGGGCTGCAGGGAGTCCAGTGCCCTTCTCTGCTCCTCAGGAACAGCTCCCCAAGCCTGTGCTTGTGCCTCATATCTGCTCCCCATGCCCTGCCCATGGGGTGCCCTCCTTTCCCCTCCACTCACAGCTGTGGGGCCAGAATATTTTCTGTCCAAACGCCACCACATAACTTGCACATCCACATAGCACATCCACATAGGCTGAAACCTCGTGCAGAGGCAGTGCTGCCGTGGGGTAGGGCAGAATGGCCTTTTCTGCAGGGCAGGAGGGTCAGGGCGGGGTTAGTGCCGTGTGAAGTGGTGGTTTGGCAACTGAAGAGTGTTTGAAAGCAGCTCTGTTTCCCTCCCTGCCCAGCTCAGTGAAGTCCATGCCAGCTCTGGTGTCTGGTGCACTGCTAGCAGCTCCGCCCTACGCAGGCTGACAAAAATAACCAGAGTCATGTTTTCCTTTTTTTTTTTAGTTGCTTTTTTTTCAAATGTGGAGTGAAACACCTTGTATGTCAGGGTGTCCTTTGTAGGGCAAAGTAAGGTGAACTCACCATGAGTGTGAGCTGTGCCAGCTTAGCAAGAAGCTGCTTCAGACCCACCAGAGGGACGTTCACCATGAGCCCATTTCTCTCAGTAAGATTTTGTCCATCTTACTGCACATCCACATGTTTTAGGGTGAAAAAAGGGCCAAACTAAACTTCAGAGAGATTTGGTTTTCCTCAGTTTCCAGATATTTAGTAAAAATGCAAAAAACTTGTAAATTTTCATTTGGCTTTGTTGACCATTCTTTTTATCTTCCTGCCTTTTTTCTCCCTTTTCCTTTAAAGGACAGACAAATATTTTTTGAAAGAGCTCACTTAGCTGGAAAGTAAAGGAAGAGGCAGTGAGAAATTGTGAGTTAAATGGAAAAAATATTTTTGGCAAACTTTAAGGAAAACACTTCTAAATGCTGATCACTCTTTAAAGTGAATTCCTTTAGCTAATTACCTTGATTCTTTTTCTGAGTTATGAAACAAGCCACAGAAACAGATGGACAGAGGATTGTACTTAGCTGTATCTAGCATTACTCTGTAAATTCTTAGCCCTTGGTTTCTGCATCTCCTTCCTTTTCCTCAGTTAAAATGATGCTGAAGGGGATATCAGGCTAAATTCACAACTCTGCTGAGAAAGTGACCACAGCCTATGCAGTAATAAGTATGGTGCATCACCAGGGGCTCTCTTATGTAGTTCTTAGCTTAGAAAAGATGAAGCAGATTAGACCTAGGAAAGAGACATAGTAGAGATACTAGTCCTCCCACACTTCAGAGTAGTCCATGACGAGATGTGTAACCTTGCTCCAGACTGGAGCAGTCCCTTGGGTATGCTTATATTGAGGGCCACATTTTGCAGTTTTCTAGGAAGCAGAGCAGAGAGCCAGAATCAGCATCCCTACCTTCCAAAATGACTGTAGAAATATTCCAGTACCTCAGGAGGCTCTATCCTCCATAACATCCCGAGAAACAACAAATAAATGCTACCACGGTCTAGTGCAGGCTCACTCCAGACATCTTTTTACAAGGAAGAAATTTAAGAAGGCAGGATTCTCTTGTATGACTTTCCTTGTCTCCCAGTTGTCTTAACATATTTTTGTTCTTCCTGACAGAAAAAAAATCACTGACCCATCTGTCAATGCCATCTCTGCTTCAGTGAGCTGCTTCATGCATTTGTTCACAGAGGGCTGAATAATGGACCAGCGCCAAAGTCCTAATCAAGGGAAAAGCTACTAGTAGTTACAGCTCCTCAGCATTATACATGTCTCTGAGTGTGACTGATTAAGACTGTTGTTTGGAACAGGGGAACTATGTCAGAGGTGCCACATCCCATAAATTAATTTAAGCTGAGGTAAGGTATGCGCCAACATACAGCAATACGTCTGCTAACTCAACTAGTTTGGCAAGCAAATGTCTGGGAAAACAAGACCATTTTCAGGCATTTAATCCAACTAAGGCAGAGTGGCACAACTGAGGAGACCCTTCCAGGAAAAACTTTGCATTTTATTGATTTTTTTAAGGGGAAAGAAAATATCTGAGAAAAAATGTTGGTGTCCAGACTCAGTTAAGTTAGACAGGAAGAACGGTCTAGTTCTCAAAGCAACGCATTTGCCACTAGGGACTCCTGAGTTTTAATCCGTCCCCTCTGCAACCTCTGTAGTGCTCTACAGAAAAGTCATTTAATTCTAGTCCAGACAGTGAACTTTGTATGCTGCTGAGCAGATTAGTCATACAAGTGTGTTCCTTTCTGTGGGACTACTCATGTGAGGAAGTTATCAATGGGGAGAGGGGGAGCAAATCTGGCCCTCTGTATGGAGTCACACAGAGGGAGAAAAAGCTACCACAAGTTTTAATTGGTCTGGCCTCCTTGGAGGAAAAACTATCTACAGTAATCCTAGAAGAAATTGTAAGAAAATTAAGGGACCTTTCTGATAGGAAGACCTGTTAATTGGAACAGCAGTCTTTTAAGTAACAGAAGCTTTATTGACTGTTTAAAATAAAATTAACTGGACTAAGGAATTGCAAGTGTGAGGAATCAAATAAACCATTTCACCAGAAACATCGAGTAAATGAGTCAGTAGGACTTTTGTGTTTGTAGCACCCATCACTTCTTACAGCAGGTGACTAAGAAGCCATACTTGCTGGCAGTGCAGCCAGAGAAATGAACCCAACCAAAAACCACCTAGAAATGTCATTTTTTCTTTTGAACCAGAATTGGAGTGTAGTTTTGGAGGCTTGTGGAACCTCAACTAGAACTAGACTCTCTCAAAACTTACTTTAGTTATTTAGCAAGGGGAGGTAACATATTCTGTGCCTGAAGCTCTCTTCTACTGAATCTTTTCCAGCAACTGACTGTTGTGAGTCAGGTGCAAGAGGTTAACAAATTATTAGTGGCCTGAACTGAAACTGAGTAGGAACAATTTCAGATCCAGATTAACCTGAACTGGAAAGGAGGCAAAAAACCAACTTGCTTGACCTCCTGATGTGACAACATCCTTGCTGATGCTACAATTTCCTAATCACATTGATTTACCTGTGGCGAAATCTGATGTGAAGTAATCATAGGAAACCATGTTTTATTCAGCATTTATAACCGTTCTGTTACTGTCAGTAGATTATATGTGTCTTTACTACTTGTATTTCTTGAAGAGGATCCCAGAATTAAACTTTATGAGTCCAGGGAGATAGTGATTTGTTCTTCTGTAAGAAAAGTATGATGCCAAACAGAGAATCCAAAGCAGGTCGGGAAACAGGATGTGGGAATCCTGGTGCTAAACCGATTTTCTGCCCTACCCTACCTGAACAGTTCAGTAAAGTGCTGGTGTTCTAGGTACTTGCAAAAGACCTGCTTTTCTCCTTAAGGAGCACAACAGGCAGGTCCTGAGTAATTCAGACCTCAAGAACACTGTTTTCAAGAGCACATCTTCCTCAGCCAAGCAATACTCAACTGTATTTTGTGCTAATGACCATATAGAAGTAGAGGTTCAATTCTTCCTTCTTCCCTGACCCCTCAGATTAGGAATATTACATACATTTTCTGGATTGTGATTTTCAGTGGTCTAAACCTGAGCTGGGCTGCAAAAATGTGTTTTGCCAGGACAGGAAAGTGTATGACTGAAACTGAAACATTACATGGCTCTGCATCCCAGTTATACCTTACATAAGACTGATGTTACTGTGGTATTACCAGGCCTTGACTATAACACCTGGCTGACTTGTAAGCAGAATATTCTCATAGAGAGGTTGGGGAGAAGAACATATGAAAGTGAACCTTCATGAAGACATGCCATGTATTCATGAATACAGCCCATGAACACACTGCCTTGTGCTGCGGACAATAAAAGCTGTTAGCTCACTTGGAATTTACTAATGTTATAGTGTACTGGAGGACATGTATCATAGTTTATTCATTCTTTCCATACCAGAGAGGCCTCTCTCTGAGCAGAGCTTAGTCCATTTTCCATCTGGAAATATTCCCCTTTTAGAAGCCCATGACCTGGGAGGGTGGTTGTTCCCATTTCGGGGGAAAGAAAAGAAAACCTTCATGAATTCCAAGGATTTTGTGTCACGTATTGTGTTGTATTATCCAGAATCAAAGAGCTTAATCACCATTTACACTAAAGCCTTTAGCATTGCTCAGCCAGAAAATTGTACTGTCTCCTGCTCTCATGTTCCTGCAGTCTTACATTGTCAAGAGTTTTAAAGTGTGCTAAAGAGGCACAAGAGCACAAAGATGAGGCTTGCAGTTTTTACAAGCTTGTGTACAAAGGATAGCAGAGAAATCCACAGCCCATGTTCTAGAGAGTTATGGTGGCACTGTCCAGATACCAAAACTACTTCAGAAACAGTTTAACAGGCAAATCTAGTTGGCCTAATTGACCTTGCTGAGAAAATCAGACTCCTTCATACATGGGACAGGCTCACATCTCTCTCCAAAATACTATTCTTGAGGCATGCTTGTGCATTATGTGGCAGAAATTATATTGAGTTATTCAGTCCAAACTCAGATGGGGCATGAGGGACCTCATACTCTGTAAGTATTAAGTCATAAAAAGATCACACAGCTATCCAGCATATTCAGACATGCAGCATGTAATTAACACGTTACAGGAGACTGAGAGCTGGAACTGGAAAGGCAATTGCTGGACAGCCTGAAGAACAGGACTGTGCTTAGGAGTCAGAAGTGTTAGGCCTGCTTGGAATTTGTAAAGGAAAATGAGTTAGGGGGCAACAACTGTGTGTTTTGTGCAGCATTTGGCTGTGCTGCCAGTGAAAGGAAAAACAGACTCAAGTTCATAAGCACTTCATGATCCCTTGCTTTGTTTTCCCTTCCCTCACCCTAACACCTTTCAAAGTACCTTATTAATGTAAACCACCCATTCATTACACAGAAGTTTAGTATTTGCAGGAGTTCTAGGGAGGAGTAACAGTTACACAATGGCATCTGCAGCTGATTTACCTTTATTTATCCAACAGTGTATTCAAGTCTCTTGCCCAAAATCCAGACAGACACCCTCTCAGGAAATGCAGTGTCTACAGAACACACATATTCAAGGCTGTCTGAAATTTTAATTGCAGAAAGATCAGGAAGTTCAGACTGAAGGTTTGCAGAGCAGCTCTAACCCCTTCTCCCTGCGTGTATCACATTGTCACAACAGGGTCTTTCATTACATAAACATGCAGAATGGGCAACTCAGCTTGCTGTTTGACATGTACAGCCATCTCATACACTGCAAAGGGTTTCAACTCCTTTTCTGTCACCTCAAAAGAACTTCTTTATGACCTTTACTACTTCTTTACTATCTTTTGGAATCATTAGGAGTGCTAATAATATTCTGAAAAACCCTACAGAATGAGTTACAAGGGAGCCTGCATGTCTAAAGTAAGGACACACATTCAACAAGGTGCTAAGTACATTCATATCTTGAAAAACAGTGGTGGAGTCACTCATTTTAATTTAATGCACTCATTTCAGTTTAGGTACATCTTTTAACAGTGCCCAGGTGAGTAACAGGACGCCACATATGAAGGAAGGGATTGATTCCAAGTTGTCCTAATTGTTGCAGTGCTGTACAGAAGTCAATAAAGTAGGTTGTCATGAATCATTTTTAGAGCTGACAAAATAATGTAAACA
Organism: Illadopsis cleaveri; assembly: GCA_013399915.1. NCBI lineage: Eukaryota > Metazoa > Chordata > Aves > Passeriformes > Timaliidae > Illadopsis > Illadopsis cleaveri. The sequence continues at coordinate 35,123 of VXBB01017385.1, read as the reverse complement.
ACTGTTTTAAGATGAGTGTGATGAGTCCATGAAGAGTGAAAAACTAGGGGATAACATAAAAAAAACAGATTTAGAGAGTCTGCAAATCTTACCCATCACTGTGGTCCTCTTTTCACTTACACTCATTTGGTTTATGCATCAGTGACTCAGTTCTGTAACAGCAGACCAGGTGTTACTGCCATGTCCCAGCAATATTAGATCAGTCACCAGGGCTGATGCTCTGTAAGAGATTTCAAAACTCTCATAAAAATGTGAATCATTTTATGTTGAACACCAAACAAAGAAAGCCTCTGCCTCTGCAGACAGCTTCAGTGGGTCTGACTGATTCGCCTGGCATGTATAGAATGCACAGAATAGCTATAAAAAGGCTTGGGTGTGAAAAAGATACTTTGTTTTTCCACATGTACTCATCTGGGAAAGCATTCTGTCTCAGCTTAAAATATTCCAGAGCCCAGACCATTAAAAACAACAAAAACAGAATGAAAAGGGATACCCTCCAAATTAGTGTCAGTGGGTAAACCATCAGCTTCGATAAAAGCAAATTCCTCATGTTGAGTGGAACTTAACACAGTTTTGTTCCAGATTCAGATTTTGAACCTTTTCTTCTCCACGTGAATGTAATAGTGCTTTGATCAAGCATGAAGTGTAAATGAAATACAATTGATGCAATGTAATGGAATAGATGTAATGCCAGATGTTAATTACAAACTCCACACTTCCTCTCCTAGCTGTGGAGTATTCAGGTACTAGCTTTACTTCTCCTTTCCCATCTCTGTGTTAAAATGTCTTGTCCTCAAAGACATTCCTGCACAAATGAAAATAAGATAAACTGAATCAGAGGGAATGTTAGTCTCCTAGGGAATGATATATGAATTTTACAGTATACTACATCTCAAGCACTAAACCAGGATTAATTTATAATAGCTGCTGATTAAAAAAGTGAAAAGGACCAGACCTTACATTGCACAAAAAAAATTAACAAATGACTGATGTCAGCCAGATGCTGGAGCAAGTGTCTACCTCTCCCATTAAGACATGCTGCCTCACTTTCCAGGAAGCCTTCCCTAATGGTGCTGCTATGGCAAAACAAATGCTTGGTTTATTCAGTCACTGACACCATACTCCCAGATCTGTGGGGCACATTCCTTACCTTCAGGATTCCTTGCAACATTTTCAGCAGTTAAGCACTGCATCATGAAGAATTTGTAGGAAGAGCTAAGATTCCAGATTTATGGCTTGCATGTAATGATGTGCTTCTGCCCAAAGCAGTATGTGCTTAATCGTAGCCCAGCTGCTTCATTGCATCTCATTACCAGAAATTAATGTTGAGGCAAATTTAATTTAACCATATGTGTTGGTTTAGCACGATGGTAAAAACCAATTAATGACAGACTTTGAAATTGACAACGGGATTAGCCAGTTAAATATAGGGATACACCTCTGGGTCACACAGGCTTAAAAATCAGGAGGATGTCGAAAAACTTCCCTTTCCCTTCCAGCTTGCCAGCAGGTAACACCGGCCTGCTGGGGCTGCTCCAAGGAGCGGCCCAGGCTGGCTAGGCCCCCGCTGCTCCCTCCTGCTGGGGGAGAGCCGGCCCAGGCCTGGCTGTGCCAATGGGCCCCCTCACCTGCCAGCGAGGGGAAGGGGAGGCTGCAGCTTTAACATCTGGCAGCTCTGGGCTCGGNAAAACTTCCCTTTCCCTTCCAGCTTGCCAGCAGGTAACACCGGCCTGCTGGGGCTGCTCCAAGGAGCGGCCCAGGCTGGCTAGGCCCCCGCTGCTCCCTCCTGCTGGGGGAGAGCCGGCCCAGGCCTGGCTGTGCCAATGGGCCCCCTCACCTGCCAGCGAGGGGAAGGGGAGGCTGCAGCTTTAACATCTGGCAGCTCTGGGCTCGGCAGAGCTGGCCCCGCTCTGCCGCGGGCCCTCCTGGCTAGAGAAGAAAAGCAGAGGGAAAAGCCCGGCCGTTCTGAGATCCCTCGGCCTGAGAGGCTGCCGCCCGGCGGAGATCATGCGACCAACCGCAGGCAAAACTCTAACACCTGGGCAAGATATCAACCTTTTTCCTTGCACCGATGAAGCTTCCAAAGCTTCCTAACCCTCCCCTGATAGAGAGGAAACGGACAAAGTGAACGTAGAGAAGACACAGCATGAGATGGAAATCAGTGAAAAGAGAGTGAAAGACTAAGTGGGAGAAGAGATTGAGGAGTTGTCATTTTAGGCTAGACTTCTCTTGTGAGCCGTGGTAATGAACTGTAATATATATATTAGTATATCCCTTTAAATCATGGGAAAAAAATGCGTTTTGGGAACATGATTTTTCAGATTTGTGGATTTGAGCAAAGGTATCTGTGATAGACTGAGTGAATATTAAAATTAGTAGCTGTGATCCTATGAGATGTTTGAACAGAGAGAGATGAGATACAGAAGCCCTCTGCACGAGTAAAGAAGTGAGAAGACCTCTCTGTTGCTTGAGATGGAAAAATCCTTTGCCTTTAGAGTTGCTTATCTTTAAAAATGACACCCCAGTATGCATGAGTCCATGACCCATATACAGCTTAGGAAACTACTAATAGGAGGAGCTTCACAGTCTGCTGAGAGTTTTTTTTCCAGGTAGGTGCAAATTTGTGACATGGGAGCCACCAACGGACTGTTTCTTGTAGTGATGTTGTCATGGAAGTTCTAAGAGAGACTCCTCTCCCAAAGAGCTAATAAAAGATTATTTTTTAAATTGTGAAACTGACTAAAAATCACAGGTTTTGTCTCTTTATGTTGTTTGTGAGGAAATGAACACTTGTGGGGGAAAGAAGAGTGTTTAGCAAGTTTCATTTTGATTCTCATTTTCCTCTTTTAGTGTGTGTTAATAAATCTATTTTTATATCTTTAAGTTTGGGCCTCCTTTACATCTCCTGATCCTATGTCACAAAGGGAAGAGAGTAAACACTCAGACCACTGCACTAAATTTAGCAAACAGAAACAGAGGTGAACGTGAAACCACTACGTGAATTAGTGTTTCTGCCCGGTTAACAAGCTTAAAACCATCACAACATAATATGCAACAAATATATGTTCCGTATTGCTCATTGCACATCTTGCAAAGGGATGTCAACCTTTTGACTGGTTGTGTCATAGTCTCTTCTTTGCTGAAGAATTTGAGTCAGGAAGAATTTCTCAAAAGTAAGTGCTAGCTAACAGAGTTAAGGATTATTGTGAAATTCTAGGCCACACAGAATGGAAGACAAGTAACGATCATAGATTTTTCTCTGCAAAACATCTGTCTACATAGGTAGCAACTCACTGGTTGTACAGAATCCTGACACTCTATAAAGGTCCACACAAACCTACATACTCCCACAAAAATACTGTATGTACCAATGCAATAGCCATTGATGGAGCATTTTTATGCAAGTTGCTGGGGGAAAATATTGATCAAACATCTTGCTTCTGACTAGACTGCTGTGATTATTTTTTACCTTTTTAATGGTACTTTGTTCCCCAAATCACTTAGGCCAACAGGCTGTTTGAGCAGTCCAGAAAAGTAAAAAAATGTGATTAGAACTTGGTAAAACAGAAATTTGCTTTCTGTCCAGAAGAAGGAGAAAAGAGAAATTCAGTGAGTGTTGGTAGAAGTGCCTCTTGGTTGAATTACTAAAGTATTATGTAATGCACCTTGGCTCTCCCTTCCAGCTTGGGAGCAGTTCAGGCTGCTGTTCTTGCCTGCAAATATTCAGAGCAGGCACCATAAAGGCAGATGTGAGCTCATACCCAGGGAGAGGTTTTGGCTGAGGTCAGGGCAATGATACAGGCTCCACTGCAGTGTTTCCTTGTTAATTAGGGTAAATCAATTGTGGTGATTGGAGCTGTGGAATAGCAATCAGGTCCAGATTTTAACTCAGATAAGGTGAAAGCCTGTCTACTTCTTCCTGACTTTCCCCTCCCAAGCAATTTTAAATATAAATTAAAATAAACAGCAAAAATAAACACTTTGTCTGAAAAGCCTGTTTAACCGCCACTTTGTAAAGCAGGAGCCTGTATCACCTTGGACAGGAGCCTTCTTTAACAGATCCCATTTTTATTCACATGAATATTCCAGGGTCCTGTGGTTAAATCCAGATTAATTTGGGGGAAATTTTTCTAGTGTTTACATTAGGACAAGAATTCACACTAAGCAGTAAGTGCATTCCTTTAAAGTTTTCTTTAGCACTAGTTTAACAGCTTTCCATATGCTTCTTCCCCACACGAAAGCTGCACAGGAGCAGTATAAATCCATTGATGCCTTAAGTTTTAGCTTTCATATTTTTCAGATTCTCTGCTGCCTAGGTGTGTAGTTCTGAGCTTCATATTAAGTGTTATAAATTCATAGGGTAGGTAGACAAAACAATCGTTTTCCAGCTTGAGACCAAGAAAAACCGTTACAAGCTTCAGGTCCAACAAGTATAAACAACTGAGAACTGAAGAGAGCAACAAGGAGGATGGAACTTCATAACCTGAAGCTGTAATTGGACAATTAATCCCAATATGCAAATGGACCAAAACTTTATAAAAGTGTGAAAACTCGTGACTGATCATCCATTTTGTGACCATTTTGGGTCCCTCTTGAGTGTAGCCCTGGCCAGGCTCTTGTACTGGCCAAGGTGTATCCTTAAAGGCCTTTAAATAAATACCTACTTTATTCTCTAGCGCTGTCTAGTCTCTGTTCCAGGTCAGGCTTCTCAAGGCATCACCATCTTGATGCTGCTTTCAGACTCGCTTTAGGGTTCAGTCATCCATAGATTGCACAGTGTGTCTCACTGTAGAACGTGCTGCAGTTGGAGCTGTTAGTGCTTGTTATGATACAGGTGTTCACTACAATGAGAGGGAGCACAAAACAACCAAAGAGATTCAGGACTAACTAAGTTTTGTTTATCACAGATTAGAACTACTGACCTCCAGGTGAAAAGCTCTCTATGTAAGCAGTAATTCCTCTCATCCCTCCTTCCTTTTGACAAAATGCTCCTGTAATCTATTTTTTCACAGTGCTTCTGAAAACAGCTGGATGTTTCCAATGTTTCCACTTTTCCAATGGAGGATGGCTGCAGAAAAACTTCATCCCCTTGGCCTTTGGCTAAATAAACAGCAGTGAGAAGCTGACTCTGTTCTCAGCCTCTTCAGACAGTAAAGATAATATGCTGTCAGAAACTAGAAGCTCTGAAGGAGGAAATAAAAGAGAAACAAGCCACCAAAGCTGGATAACAGAAACACCAAAAGTCCTGATGGGACCAAAGGACAGAATGGATGAACTGCAAATGAAACAATGGGCTTCTTTTATGCATGACAATTTCTGTGATGGATGACTAGAAGACATAAATATTGCATTACCTGCTCGTTTCCTAAGACTTAAAAAAGTTATGTCAGATGAGAAATAATGCATTGAACTTTATAGAAGCATTATATGAATCAATGGCACACACTTGCCTGTAATAATGTATTCACCTCCAAATGAGCCACAGAGGACTTACCACAGTTAAGTAACAAATGTGACTAGGAGCAGAAAGTTTCTGTACAGAGGAGACTGAGGTTATTGAGGTCAGAATGAAGATGCTTAAGACAAATCAGGAAATTATCCAAAACCATTACACTATTACTGAATATTGGATGACTGCCACAGTGGCTGTGTAAATCTGTAGCATCAGGTTTGAGTACCATGGACTTAATCCTATTGCTGTCATATATGTGCAGTGATTTTGAGGAATGTTAAAGTGAAGGGAAATTTGGCCCAGATTAACATCAAAGTGAAAAGGTGAGTAGTATGCTGTGAAGTCCAGTTCACATCTCAGAGAGAAGAAAATAACCCAGGCAGTCACTGAGGCAGCCACTGTAGCCAGGAATGTGGTGGCATGCAGGAAGGAATTGAAAATTTCATATGGGAAAAAAAATCCACACAGAGGCAGAGGGGGTGACTGAGAGAATATACTATGAGGTGTATTGTGCTAGGCACAACTCATTCCTCAGCAATGGAGAGAAAAAGATGGAAGGACATAATTTCAAGTGACAACCAGTATTTAGTCTTGACTGGTGATACTGTAGCTTTCCTGAAGCAATTAATAGGCATAATATATGGATACAAAGTATCAGAATAGGCTTAACTAATTCTATGTGTCATTTCTTAGTTTTGGAAATAACAAATCGCTTACAGAAGACAAAATGAAGTAGAACAAATGACGAGAGACATGCACTTCCCAAGTGGACTGCCTATGATTTCACAGGTTATTTTGAAAGAATTAAAATAAGCTAAAATTAAAGACAGTATGATAGTTGTTGAAATCAGGTAAGTCTAATTCTGTGTTCAGTTACACCAGTTATTATTTTATTGTTCTCGTTGCTTTCTCCTTTGCTACAGATATGACTGAATGGAAAATAAATGCATCCAGCAAACCTTGTTTCTTGTCACGCTTCTCAGTAGATGTTTTACAAACTTTACCAGCAAGAGGAAGAGTCACTGCAGGAGACATAAGGGAAAATAAAGCCTCTTTTGGAACAGCTCACTGACAGCAATGGAACAAGTTCAGCTGTAAATCAAAGGGGAATCCTTACTATAAAATAAAACAGTGTTCTACTGCCCAAACACAGCTGAAAGGAACTGTTATATAGTACATTGCATCATAACCTGAGAGCTTCTGCTACCCTATCTATAGCAACAGCCTTGAACATTGTGATCCAAGTTTTCTCATTTGTTATATGTGCACAATGATTTTTAGGGCTTTGATTTGGGGAGATTTGGCCCAAAATAAGATAAAGCTGATAACTTGATAAGTTTGCCTCCTTCTGCACAAAATAAATTTGCTCACTGTAAAGCAGCTGCCTTTCAAATGTCTTCACAGTTTAGGAGACCATACAGTAGTCTAATTCCTTGCCAGTGAATTCAGGCTGTAACCATGGCAGCTGGGAGTGTAAACCTTTGGTGTATGAAAATGTCCAGGCTGATAAAGCAGATTGTTGTACAAGTCCATATGTGACATGCCTGTGTATACATTAAGCATGAAGGCGTGTGGCTTTAAGGTGGGAGCGAGGCAGAGGAGAACAGTCCAGCAAAACCTTCACCAGAGCAACTCTGGGTAAGCTGCCAGCTGGATCCCAGCACTGCAGGCGCCCTAGGGACACTGCTGTGAATAGGCTGAGGGTCACAAGGCAAGGAGGCAGACAGGATGGGAAGGGATAATCCAGCAAAGCAACTTCACCCAGTGCAGACTGGCTTATAATACATAATACAGCAGTGATGTCCCTCAAGGGGAAAAACACTAATTCCAGTCTGCCCTTGCATTTGTTGCACAGAGAATAGCACAGAAGATGGCTCTTTTGCTCCAGTGAATGCAGAGTCTGGGGCCCAGGAACTGGCAGCACACCTATCTACAGAGCAGGGGAATTTTTGGTCTGGCATCAGGTCAAGCTTTTCTTCATCCTTTCCCAGGGAAACTGGAGCCTTCGTTCCTTCCTTTCATTAAAATAAATGAATGTATGATTGATGATCCTGGAGCCTGATATCTTCCACGTGTTAAAAGATTAGCTATAGCAGTGGCTACTGCCAATAGCATATGCTGATGTGTTGCAACCCTAATCTCCAGGGTCCCTTTTAAGGGCAAGAAGCCCATTTCCATGGCCTAATCAGCCACTGGCCTCTTTAATTCTGTGAAGGTACAAGCACAGCAGTGATTTTGTAAAGATGGGTCTTCACCTACCAGGAATCAAGCTGCGACCCACCTGCTCATCCCAGTGAAGCTGCTGAGTGAGTAGGGAGCAGTGACGTAGTGATTTGCACAATGGTAGATGCAACAAAGCACAGGCGAAATAGAGGTCAAAATCCACAGAGCAATTAAAACCTTTCCTCTTACCATCCTGGCACACTGGTATGCTCTCAGCATGAGTGGTTTCTCCAGAGTGCCTTTTGGAGAGGGTACTGAACTGAATCTGGACAGAAAACCATTTTGAGCTGCTATTTTTTTCATCTCAGACCACACAGGAAACTATTATGATGATTTTGCTGAAGCTGAGCCAGGATGAGCAAACATTGACTTTTCTGGTTCAGAATAACAGAACAGGACTTGACAACTTCACCAGGGACCTTTCTGCATGGGAACAGCTTGTTTCTAGCAGGCCCTGAACCTCACAGCTTTAGGCATTCATCAGCTTTCCCATCTGTTTTGCTCAAATGTGCACTGTGGTGCTGCTTTGCTCTGCAGGCCTTTGCAGCAGGCTCTTCGCCACAGCAACTTTTTCACCTGTCTAAATTGATGCTACTTACTGGAGAAACCTGCCAAATTTTTTATTACTCTGTCTGAAATGTCCTGTAAGACTGCTGAGATCCTTCTCTGTCTGCTCCTTCCAGTTCAAGCACCTGAATACAGCCTTGAATGCAGCTTAGATCCCAGATGTTGATATGTATGTTCCTGCACTGTACAGGCATAGGTTAATCAGGCAAGGCAGAGAAGCCCCATGTCCTTTGACAGTGGTGAGCCAGATTTTCCTTGCCCTGCCATAGTACTGTAACTACCCACTGTCAAACTACAGCTTAGCTCCAATTTTTTCTGCTCAAAAAGGCAAATTTAGAAAGGTATAGAGAAATAGTCATGCAGTAGTGCCAGAAATGTAAGTAGTACTGCAGCCCTAGCAGAGAAGTAGATGGACAAATTCTCTCCTATCTTGAGGCTCGGCATGTAAAGTCATCCTCATTGCAATGACAGCCCCAGCCTTTGCTGATTCACTGATAACACCAGTGCCAGACAACGTCTCTGTGAACATCATGCTATTTCACCACACACATACTGTGTCTTCCTTATCCTGAGGTCCAGAGCAGCCCCAGCATGGCCACACAACTTCCTTCATCCACCCAGACAGAATTTCTGATGAAGAGGACTAGAGGACCACAGTAAACCACAGGATGGAATCCATCCAGCTGCCCCAAACCAGAATTATCCTCATATTCCCTATTTGTTTACACTTGTGCCTTCTGTAGGGCAGAAGATACTGCAGTAACTAGTGGGCCATCACCGTGGAGTTTTACATTGGGATGAGCAAGAGCTGAAAGTTCTGGAAATGAAGTACTTAAAAATGGCTTGAAGCAACTCTGAATGTCTTAGTCTCAGATGTACCTCCCAATTCCCATTCCCCGGCGCACACAGGTTTTCTTTTAAAAAATCCCCATCTCTTCAAGTCAACTTTATTTTATAATGAGAATAAAACAGGACCATAAGGCTGGAGACTGTGTGCAACTGAAAAGATCAAAACCCATGAAATTTGTTTTCAGAATTATTTGATATATAATGAACAGCAAATTCAGTAGAGCACCAGCTTGCAACAACTGTGCCCTTTACCGGCAAGAGCGGAGAAACAACAATGACAAAATGAGTCAAAAATGCAGATCTCCTGGAGAGAGAGCTTCTGGCACAGCAGGGCAACACAAACAAGTGTGCTATATATAGGACTGATCCTTGGGTGAATACACAGATGTTAAAGATGACCTCAAACAGAACCTCTGTTCAGATACACAAAAAAATACATAGGATAGCTGTGTGGTTTGAAGCCTGGGCTGGATGCCAGTAGCTTCCAGTTTCCCTTTTTCCCAGTTCATTTTATCCCGCCGGCCCCCAGCCTTTGTTGACACACAGGCAGTGATAGTGAGGAAGTTATGATCTGCTGGGAAATCACGCACAGCTCTTTTTGTCAGCCAGTCATGCCAGAGACCCTGGGGACAGACCCTTGTCTCAGGCTGTGTGCTCCTCACAGCAGAGGCTGTGTCTTGCTTTGGGCACATGCCCCCCTTTCAGTGTGATTTGTCTCCCAAAGTGGGCAGCCATGAAACATTTCCACACTCCTCCGTAGCATGTTCTCCTGTCCCACATTAAGCATTAGTGTGCTCTCCAAATTTAAAGTATTAACTTTTGAAACTGAAAAGGAGAGGTTTTTTAATACTTTAGCTATGGGCCTTTCTATGTTTATGGCCTAATATCTCCTATATTCTGATGCACTGTTTTACTGTAAATGTATTAGATGCTTATATCTACATTAGATTATGGAGGATTGGAGAGACCTATCCAATGTTTATTTTAATACTGACACAAAATGTTTTTTTAAGGGGAGGGTGAATTGGGGGAAGAAAGTATGGATCCTGTGTTTTAGAAGCAATGAAGTTGTTAATGAAGAGAAATTTAAAATATGCCCCTTGGCAAGATAGTGGTTCCACAGAATCAAAATGCTTTTGAATTCTATTCTGCACTTCATAAATTTATGGTTTATTCTGGACAACAGCCATTAATTAATACAATATGATTATAAATTATGAATACTGGACAATCCCCTACCCCCTTGAGATTAATTGGTTGAAGAATGGTGATAATAATGCCAAGGTTGTGAGTTCAATCTCTGTATGAGCAATTCATTAAAGAGCTGGACTTGATGATCATTGTGGGTCCCTTCCAACTCAGAATATTCTGTGATCCTAATGAAAATCCTTATCTTTTAAAGAAAATTTTCCCACAGTCTTCCTCTGGGCTTCATTAAGGAAAATTTAAGATGGCTCTCAGATTCTTATTTCTTAATAAAAATTACCCAGGAGTAGCAGATTCCAGAAGACAAATTTGCTATCATATAATATGCTTCAGCTTCAGAAATAATTGAATTTGAGAGAAGACATGCTTGAACTGGTTTATACATTTTTGCTCTCTGGATCCTGGATGTCAAATCATTTGCTGTGTTTCTTTGAGAGCTGAAAGAAATTAGGTCCAATTTACCTCTTTAAAGACACCTTCAAATGTTTTTCTGATGCATTGAATTAATCTGATTTATTCATTCTTCTTTCTGCAACTCTAGAAAATAGCTGAACTTGAACAAAATTTATTCTGTCAGTTCTGAGATAGAAGCACACAACTCTCAAAACAAAGACTAGGTAAATGCTATACTCTGGCTTTTCTTGGGGCAGGAGAAGGTGTTAGTATTTTTCCAAAATGGTTTCATTCACTTTGCCTAGAAATTGTTACTTGGTGTAATGACTTTGTAAGACTCTTTCCCCCTGCTTTCTCACACTTTGGTAAAGCTAATTTCCACTCTATAAAAAGTCTTCTTGTGCAAACTCCTGCATAAGAGATAGCTTGCCTGGTGAAAAAAATAAAGCCTGCTTGCCTTCTGTCTCTCCTTCATAAAGGCATTACTTTGGACCTTTTTTCCCTTCTCAGTTGCACAAAACCTGTAGGAAAATAATTATCTTTGAGATTTCCATCAGGTTCAAAAGTTTACTAGGTGAAAATGGAAGCCAGGGTTAGGAAAGATAGACTACTAACTCAGCTGAAAAAAAAAATCATCAATCTCCTTTTACTTCATATTAAGAAAACATTATACCTGAGAATTTTTATCAGAAAAAATTAGAGTGAAGGTAGGTTAGAAGCAACTTAGCCATTGTTTAAGAGTGGGAACAAGATGATGAGGACCTCCACGTTCATTCTGGTTTATTTATGAAATTTCTGATATGGACACATAAACTGCTGATATTAAGCCCAAAATCAGCATTCTTCCTTATAGACTTGTCTCATTCAGCTAAAGACTTTTTGAAGAGATTAGCAATTTAGCTCTAAATGTTTCACCCAAAGCAGAAATTCACTGTGAAGATGCCATTCTTAGTTCTGTAATTTCTTCACTATTTGAAAACAAATTATTTCTATTTATTTCAGTGCAAGTAAAGGCAATAAAACCTAAGGATGTGGCGATGTCCTCTTGTATGACTCAAAACTAGCTACACTTCTTTATTCCAATCAAAATATTTCAAGCCACTGGAATGTATTGTAGTCTGGTTGCTTTGTGCATTTGGGATCAAAAATAGCTAAGATACTTCATTTTTTAAATAGTCTTCAATATTATAGAGCTGATTGTTTTTCCTCCTAATAAAAAGTTAATTAAAGTCTGCTGCATACAGTTGGATTCATTTCATAAATCAGCACATGATGCACAGCTCTACCACAAAAAAACCCCTTCATTCTTTCTGTTCCTTTTCTCTTTTTCTTTTTTTTTTTTTTTTTTCCTGCTGGGTTTGCTTTAACAAGGGAAATTTCATCATGTGAAATGTGCACCAGGATAAATTCTGCACTCAGTCCTTCCCACTGTTCCCCATCCAACCACATTCATTTAAAAGAGAGGTCCTCATTTCACAAGGATGTTCCCTTCCAGCAAGACAAATCTTCTGCTTTGGCACAAGCACACTAGAAAACTGGGTGATGAAGCCTAGAGCTGTGCTCTAATGTCATACCATTTGTTGCTTTGGGATATGCTCCCAAGAAACTCATTTGGCAGAGAAGAAGGAGACATACCTCTGCCACATCCCAGGCTGATTCTATCCCTCTGACCTGACTCAAAGAAAGATTCCACATCATAGGGAGGTGCAGCCCAAAGTCCATTCAACTTATGGCTGCTGTCAAAAGATGTCACAAAACATGGTTGACATAAAACAGGTTGTCACAAAACAGGTTGTACCTGCATGCTGTACCTAGGAGTAGATAGGAACTGAGCAACAAGTTTCACTGGGTGCACCAGGCCAATTCTCTACTAATATGTGCAGAAGACTTTTTTCAGTGGAAGATTCATCATTCAACACAGAAAAATTTAGGGTCTTCAGGGTAGAGCACAGAGAAATGTGTATGCAAAAGAAATAAAATATCTGTCTCACTGACATCTATCAGCATTAGCATCATAACTGAAGCCCTATGATCAGGTTGCTGAGTGGTTACAGTGTGACCTTCCTCTTGTTCAACCTCAGATCTCTAAGTTTGTAAGTGATAAACTTAAGAGAAAGAGAGTTCTTGTTATATGCTCAAGGTATTTTACAGAGGAGAAAATGGATGCATGCTGAGATGATGCAAATGTAGTGATCAGTTTAGGCAGCAATAGAGTGGGACAGTTCTGAGAAGAAAAATCTGGCGGATTTCTGGAAGAGCAATGTTAAGTTCTAATTGTTTTGAAACTAGAAGAAGGAAAATAGAAGAAAGGGTTTCTTTGGGGGTTTTTTGTGGTTTTTTTTTTTGCCTTTTTTTTTTTTTTATTTTTTGTTGGGGTTTTTTTGGTTGTTGGTTTGGTTTTTTTTGGTTTTTTTTGGGTTTTTTTGTTTTTTTGTTTTCTCAGTAAACCCATCATAGGTCAATCAGTGCTTTCAGTAACAAAAGAAAAAAAAAAAAGAGAAAGATCATCTGGCTCTTCATCAGCTGTTCAGTACATACTCTTCCAGTTACTGTAATTTCCTAGCTCTTCAAAGGATTTAGTACTTTCTTTTTCACCCCTTCCAAAACAGAACAATAAGGGCTGTAGAGACCAAAATTATTCAACTACATGGTACAGTTTCCTCAATAAAAACCAGCTGGTACTGCACAAAACAACAGCACAGCCATGGACTAGCTTGCTGTTTGCAATCCTGTGGTCTCAATAGTAAGAGCCATATTGCTTTGTTTAAGCAGAATGCAGCTCAGCATGAGCCACGAGATGAGAAAAATAGATAATGAAGACGCAGCACCCTGCAACCTTTTGCTGAGTTTTAATTCCAATGTGAACAGTTGCACAGACTTAATTAGAAAATGACAGAGCACTGCTGCTAGAGAGAGACAGCTGACACAAAGCATTCCAAGGTGCCTTGGACAAAGGTCAGTCAAAAACTCTATCTTGCATAAACACCATAAATGCAAATTTCATCATTTTTATAGAGTCAGATTTTCTGCAAGAACACATGTGCTTTTAGTCATCTATTTGTTCACGTCCTCAACTGTGGTAGATACATTACTTGGCTAGGAGACCCTAAACTAAACAACAGCTTGGGGGACTGAATCAACCTTGTTTCCTCGTTTTTCTTATATTTACCCTTTTCATGAAGATATTTTCACATTTCTTCTTTAACATAACTGATTATTTACTAGAGGAAAAAAAAATGTTCCAGATAGCTGAAAGATTAGCAGAGACAGATATGAAGCTTGGTGGGCTGGGAAAGGTTATCTAAATCCTGAATAAAACATAATTTGTAATGGAGGCTAAGCAAACTTATCTTGAATATGGAGATGAAAAATACAGGACCACTTGAGTAAACAGTGATGTCATCAAATGGCCACATTGCCAAGTGTCATTCTGAGGCCACAGCTGGTCATAAGATCAATAAATCCAAATGAAACCTGAAGGTCACTTATCCTTGTTTCTGCAGCAAGGGAACTAATGCAAGGAGAGAATATCACAAGAGCATTTTACATGTGTAGCCATTCAGACACTAATTATGGATGAGGCTGTTGCTTCCACAGCTAGCTACCATGCCCTGCTGTGACTGGCAGAGGAGAGAGCTTTTTCTGCAGAATGGCTGCAGCTTGGCATCACAGTGTCAACACTCGGGGTTTGTCTGAGTACAAAGACAGCCTTCTGATTGTGAGACATATTCCAGTTCAAGAAATTGCCTCTGCTGCTGGGACCAGACTCTGACCTGGGTGGCTGCATTGCACCTTCTGTGGGTAGCCTGGCCTCAGGTCCCTATTCATCTAAACCTCCACAGTTTGAGATTCAGATAAAAGGTTTCCGTTTATTCTTATCTCTGTTATGAGAGGTAGGCTTAGTTTGATGTCAGAAAACCTCACCAATTTTGGTTTTGTTCTCCTAGTTCAGGCTTGGGATGGCTCATACCAGTGCTCCTTTATGACTAAACCCCAGTGGTTGAATGGGTATGATGGTAACATTCCAATTTTAGATAATTTCTGTTTATAAAACACAGATGAAACTAGCAATGGCCTTTAACCTTAAATGATGCTAATTATTGCAACTGAAGTGGTAGAGCTTGTCAAAAGTACTTGAGGATCTGGCATTTCTGATGTTCTGAAATGGAAGCAATATAGTCTCTATTTTTACATTAAACTTACCAAGATTTTCAAGCAGCAGAGAGTATGCTAGGATTTTCTTCTTGGCTTTTATGAAAAATACTCTACTGATTTTTTTGCAATTTGCTGCAATGTACAAAATCTTGCTGCAGTCTTACCTCTGTGCAAGCTTACTCAGAAGAAACACAACAAGATTCAACTATCCATTAAGAGCAGAAGAGTTTATAACAGCAAAGTTTGTAATAGCAAATGCTATAAAGTTTTTAATAGCAAAGACAAGAGGTGAGGGGCAAAATCCTTCTGAGGCAGAAGTTCAGTGTAGTCAGCAGAATTAAGCCACAGGACTGTATCCTCTTTAGAAAAGTTGCCTTATTCAGTGAGATGCTTCCCAGCATATTCAGTGGAAAAGTTTTTTTTCATGGGTTTTAACCAGTGGAGAAGTCATCTTTTGTGCAGCCAGCCCTCAGGACTTTGGTCAGCCACAGTCTTGAAAACCACACTTTCCTGTGGTTAGATGATATAAATACCAAGCTTTTTAAAAGATGAAAGTAGAAACAAGCTCTAGGAGCAGGGCTTAAATTTTCTATAAATATTCACCTAAATATAGTGTAGTTATTTGTAAAACACAGAACACAGATTTCAACAAATAGACCTAACAGCTAGAAAATCATTGGACCAAATGTTGTAAAAAATTGTGCCCTGCCAAAATTTTCATTTTGTCATTCCCTTCAGCTCTTAAAAAACTATCTGCAGCTTCTCAAAGATAATTTCTCTACTTTCTGACAGGTTCTTTCACTGTTGACATAGGCCACCACAGAAATGCCCATAAATACTCACACATTTAGCATATATGGACAGATTTACATTTGTAGAGCTCATGCACAGCAAAAGGAAGGAAATAAGAGATTTTCATCATCCAGATGAGGAAGATTCTTATCACACAGCAGACTTTTATAATAAGACAATAGATTTTACTGCAGCTAGCTCAAACCTCCTCTGCTGAGCACAATCCCTTATGAGAGCAGGCCTGTTTGTGTAGCAAAGCTCTGTTTATCACAGGCAAGGGCACTGCAGTCTGGCCAAGTGGAATTAGTCAAAGCTGACACAAGTTTGTAGCAAAGACAAGTCAATGGATATTTGAGACTGGCGGCAAAAATTACCTAAGCCTAAGAAAGATTTTAAACTGAGAATCTGATGAACATACAATTGGCTGCTGAATGAAGACAGCAGTTAAATAAAAGAGTAGATTATACTGTGATGTCCAGGGTGGGGCAATCACATCTCTCCTTCCCACTGTAACAGAGAATTGAGTAGACTACAGTGAATATGAAAGGCAGGCAACAGCTTAAAAAAACCAAAACCAGGGTTTTTCCTCACATCTTTACTGCTTTTGTCTCTCTGCAGAATCAAGTTTGGTGAATCTTTGGACCTAGTTAGATTTCTGTTGAAGGAATTAGGAGCATAGATAAAGGTGTTTTTTACTGCAACTCTTTTACTTGCATAGGTCCTGTTTAACTGAGGAGAGGAATAGTGAAGACTACCTCTGTTTCTTCCAACAGAACCATCTTCCTAATGCCTCACTTATTCACCATGGGTGTAGAACTCTCCTTTGGTTTCCAGCCCTGCTTTACATATCTGCTTATCATACCCTTTCCTCAGCTGTGGCAGCAGCAGGAAACTGAACTTTCTCCTCGCACTTGGAGTCTGAATAGAATAAATTCTCAAAGTCCACCTTTCTTCAGTGGTTGATCTGGCTGAAGCTAAGCTGGTACCAGGCATAACCTTGGGTCATGACAGAGTTGTTCAGTCAACATACTGTGACAAGCATGAAATCCTTATATATCCCATTGGTTCTAGTTCACAGGTTTTTTCTACTTTCTTTCTCTCATATAAGTAACAGTAAGAATTACTCCTTTACCCTCACAGACTTCATATCCTTATCCATCCTCCAGGAAAATAGTGCCATCCAAAGCCATCTAAAGAGTAAAAAGAGAACTGCAAGAATCATTTATTAACTTCTACAGAATGCAAAGTATTGGACTACTTAAGTTACTTAAACTTACTCATGTTATTTGTCACTAGCTGGGGCCAATATATTTTGTGGAGCATTTGGGAAGGAGTTGTCATTCCTAAGATCTGTCACTACAAGATACAGAAAGACTGCAGATTATAAGTGGTGGTAATGGAATGATACTGGTCTATCCTGTTTTATCCCAACAAGGGATAGTCTAGTTCTCAGATGGTCTGGTTCTTGCTTCCCACTCAGCATACTTTATTTCCAGATTTTCACAGGAGGAGCCTTGTTTGGATGAGGTGCAGTGTCCCCAGTGTTTGATAGCCTACAGCTCGCTATGGTTAGAAGGTAGAATAGAGGGTGACCACAGTGGCCACACTGTGAACTAAGGTGTGAACTGCAGGGGGTAGGGCTGTAGCAACAAGTGGAGGAGACAGATCAGCTCAGGGTATAAAGCAGGCACGTGGAAATGAGCCTGCTAGAATTGAAATATGTCAGTCTACTATACAGACATGGGTAGGACTCAAGGCAGACCAAATTAATACTGAAGGGAAAGAGCCGCTCTTTCCTTCATCTGAAGTGGATAGATTAACACATTGGTACTTTGCAGTGAGTTTACCAGAATTAGTGCATTAGGGTTCAGCTGCTGCAGAAATTTTGTCTTTCCTGTAGCTTAAATAACAGCAGCCTGTGAGGTGCCCTGTAGACTATCTAGCCAGTGCCAGATGCTGGAGGGGACAAGACTGGGGATAGAGAAGTGGGGTTTTTCTTGCATTGTAATTCCTTCAGATCAATCATTTCCTTAGTTATGTCAGGCAAGTTTGGCCAGTGATATATTTGGAGTTGAAAGGCTGTGGGTTTTGTCTCCATTGTCTCTGTTTTGGCACACAGGAATAATGAGTTTCACTAACCAACAGTACAAGTATTCATTAGGATTGGCTGCTGTTGACCATGGGAGTCAACCTGATTTCTTCATGCTCTTTTTTTGGAAACTTTCAAATGGGGATGAAGAAAATTAGCTGACTCTCAGTAAGCAGTTTAAAAGTTGTTCCCTCTCTGCTCACTGCCCCAAATAAACAATGGAAAATTACATTTTGTCTAAGTGCTCAAACCACCTTGATTTTGCTCAGATGTCATGAAGGAACTCCATCACAACAGAAGCAGAATTAGTTTACATTCTTTCCTTTTTAATAAGGCATTAAAAATATTAACACTGGCTCTGCCTGGGTAGCATTTAATGTCAGTGTCTCATCATTTGAGCCAAGTGCAATGCTGACTTTAAAAGCAAGCTACAGTCTAAAAAGTAGTTCCATGGAAGTGCTACTGATGTACATTATGTTCGCTCTTGTTTATCTCTAACAGAAAAGATAAATGTTGAAGCAGCTTATTCTTAATCTTTTAGATTCCAGCATTATTGAATTAAAAATATTGGAAATTCTACAAGAAATAAACCAGAAAAGATCAGTTGTCAGCCTGATAAAAGTGGCAAACAAATGCTAACTCATTTTCCTCTAGCGGGAGTGGCTGAATGTCACTAAAAGAAGAAAAACATGTCACTGAGAGAATACGAGAAACAACTCAGTATCTCAATTTCCTCTTCATCATGTCAAAATCAGCAAACCCACAAAATTTCATTTCTGTCAGTGCCACCTTCTACAGTTAACTGATGTTTAAAAGAATACATTTCAAGCAGTTTTAGAAGCACTGTCTTTCACCTTTACTCATCACCTTTTTTGTTTGCTTGTTTGTTGTTTTGGGTTGTTTGTTTTGCCTTTTTTTTTTTTTTNNNTTTTTTTTTTTTTTTTTTTTTTTTTTTTTTTTTTTTTTTTTTTTTTTTGACAGTGGAAGCCAGGACAAGCAGTCTTTGTTCTGTGTACTGTTGGTCACTGTATTTAAAGTACCTTCATACCCAGCTTGGATATGGTATTATGTTTGACTCCACTCTTTCAAGGAGAAAAAGAGAATACACAAGTTTTCAGATGAAAGGATTTCCCACTCACCACTAAACAAAGACACAATGAAAAGATACAAGGGTTTTTGTTTTTTTTCTTTTTACCACCACCACTCACACTCCTCCCCAGCAGAAAGTGCATCAGGCACAAACAGCATAATATATAAGAGGGTTCAGGGAGTGGTTTTATTTCATTACTTGAGAAGATGAGGGCTATTTACAAGTATTTTGAAGATGAGCTGATCACTGTCAGAGATCACCTTTGCTTCCTTTTACTGGGTAAAAGGCAAGGGAAAAGGAATGAAAATTTTGTGGGGATGCTTCCTGAAATAATGGAGTTACCCAAGAAAGCGCTGTTAAATATTTTTAAGCTAGGACCAGCTAATTAGACAATTAAAGGTTGCAGATTTTACCCTGAATATAGGGTCAGGTGCTGAAAGACTCTTTTGTAATTGGTAAACTGCTGTGGCTAGACAGAAAGCAAACTACATGCGTGATCACAAGGCCTCAAAAACCAGTCCCATGTAAAGGACTTTTAAAAAGGAAAAAACCAAACAGGGAGCCATTCAGTTTTCAAATTGGACGGGAACAAATTCTCTTACTTTTGAACACTTCTTTTTCCCTGCCAAAAGCAACAAGATGAAAATGAAAAGGGTCTAAACCAGCTATTTCAGCTGTGCAGAGTGCAGACCAGCATCCTAGGTGAGATCAAAAGCATGACTCCGCAGGATACTTCTTTTGCAAGGTGACTGGAAAATAGAATGAGAAAACCCAAGACCACATTATACAACTTGACAAAAACAACTGTGATCTTTTAAAATGACAGTTTGCAAGAGAGAAGGCAATCACAACCCAAGCTCCCAAATGGGTGAGTTCAATTATCCATGCCTTAGTGTTCTGCTTAAAGAGAGGACCTTGGAGGTAGATGATAGGACATGTTCAACAAATACAGGTGTTGGTCTGCAATAACTTGGCACTCTGATGGAAAGAATGAAAAAG
Organism: Illadopsis cleaveri; assembly: GCA_013399915.1. NCBI lineage: Eukaryota > Metazoa > Chordata > Aves > Passeriformes > Timaliidae > Illadopsis > Illadopsis cleaveri. Next base: position 15,308 of record VXBB01017385.1, on the reverse strand, counting down.
CAAAATAAACAACAGTATTGAAAGGACCTGTCTATATGTGTGAGTGACAACTACAGATACCTTAGCACCCCACGGCAGCAGAAATTAAGCCTGTGTAGAAAGTGATTTTCTTGTCCTATTCATCAATGCCTTGGGTGAAGGGGCAGTTGCCTCCCCTGCAGGTTCACTGATGACCCAAATCTGGGAGGAGTGGCCAGAGGGTTCTGCACAGAGAGCTGTGCAGCCCTTCAGAAGGGCCTGGAGGGCAGAGAGGGACCTCCTGAAATTCAACTAAGGCAAATCCAGGGTCCTGTACATTAAAAGAGGGTGTCAAGAGGATGGACTCAGGCTCTGCTTGGTGTTGCCAAGCAAAAGGAAAAGAGACAATGGAAAGAAACTGATGCACGGGTAATTCCACCTGAACATGAGGAAGAACTTTTCTGTTGTGCAGGTGACTGAGCACTGGAACAGGTTGCCCAGAGAGGTTGTGGAGTCTCCCTCACTGGAGATTCCAGGCTTGTTTGATGCAATCCTGTGCCATGGGCTCTGGATGACCCTGTTTGAGCAGGGAGGCTGGACCAGATTGTGGAGACTTCTGAACTTACCCAGTCTGTGATTCTAAGACAAACAATTTCAAAGTACTTCCAATCTTAATAAAGTCAAAGGACTGAACATTATTCATGCACCATAATTATTATTAAAACTTTTTCTTTCTGAATCATGAAAAAATTTCATTTTAATACCCTCTAAGTACTTCAATGAGATTTCAAAGTGCAGGTAAAAAAAAATGGTGTCTCACTTACCTTTTCAAAGACAAGTTACTTTGTGTTTGAAAATCATATTTTCTAGACTTGAAAATTGCATTTTCAATGCAATGAATTCCTGTAATGTGAGTCAGGAACACTTTAAAGTGACTCTCTTCAAGTTCCTACAAGAACTTAGGGGTTTTCTGGCAAACCAAAGCATTTAAACCAGGGCTGTTCTGGAGAGAATGCAGCTCCTGCCCATCACCATCATAATAATCTGTACCACCCTTTTTAAATAAGACCATCCTCAGAAAAAAGTATCTTCCCCTTTCTATTTAAGCAAGATCTGAGGGAAATAAAGCGTTCTAGTATAGCCCTGTCTACCTCTGGTTTGTTTATCTAATCATGTCATATGCTTTCTAGGGCCACAACTAAGCCCCAGTATGGTATCACAGAATATACTGAGTTGAAAGGGACCCACAAGGATCAAAGGCCAACTCCTGACCCTGCATAGGACCATCCCCATCAATCACACCATGTGCCTGACAACATTGTCCAATCACTTGAACTTTGTTAGGCTTGGTGCTGTGACCACTTCCCTGGGGAGCCTGTTCCAGGGCCCAACCACCTTCTAGGGGTAGAACCTTCTCCTGATATCCAGCCTAAACCTCCCCTGACACAACTTCAGGCTGTTTCCTCAGGTCCTGTCACTGGTCAGCACAGAAAAGAGATCAGTGCCTGCCACTCCTCTCCCCCTCACGAGGAAGCTGTAACTGCAGTGAGGTCTGTCCTCAGTCTCCTCTTCTACAGGCTGAATAGGCCAAGTGACCTCAGTCTTCTCATACAGCTTCCCCTCAAGGCCCTGCACCATCTTCATAGCCCTCCTTTGCACACTCTCTAATAGATTTATATTGTTCTTATATTGTGGCACCCCAAACTGCAAACAGCACTCAAGGTGAGGCTGCCCCAGCTCAGAGCAGAGCAGGACAATCCCCTCCCCTGCCTGGCTGTGATGCTGTGCCTGATGCCCCCCAAGACAGGGTTGGCCCTGCTGGCTCCAGGGCACTGCTGGCTCAGGTTCAACTTTCCATTGACCAGGACCCCCAGGTCCCTTTCCATGGCACTGCTCTGGTCTTCTTTCTGTGCAGCCCACTGAACAGAGATCTTTCTGCGGAGTCTTTTGTGCTGGGCCTTGAAAACCTGTCCAATCTGCCCAAATGCTAATAATTCCATGGTGTTTTTCAGTGTTACCAGGGTTGTCCTTAAACAAAATCTCACTTCATTTTCCCCTTTTAGGCAGAAAGCCCAGAGCTAATTGAATACATTCTCTCTCTTCTTCAGTGACTAAATGCAATGCTGATGTGTGCATATAATGTGGGAATCACGTTAATCATAGGCACACAGATTTCAAAGCCAAGAGTGCTGGTTGTGATGACCTAGCCTGATCCGCAGTGTAACACCAGGCATAGAATTTCTGCCAGTGATTCCTGCCTCAAGCCCATGATTTTGCACCTCAGTTCCCATCTGTATAAACTGAGCTGCAGTTTCCAGACACAGGGTTTATTATGCCTCTCCCTGCTGCATAAAAGAGTTCTTTGTTCCCAGAAACCTTCTACCACGCTAAAGTCTTGTGGGTTCTGACCAAGCCACCTCTTCACCTTCTCTTTGCTAAAATGAATAGATTAAGCCTCTTATATCTCTACCCCCAAGGTAAGATTTCCAGGCTTTGAATCATTCTGCAGAAAGACCACATAGACCTACGCTCTTGGTATCTCACAAAAATCTTGAAGATATAAAGCTCCTGCAGTGCAGGCTTTTCAAAGATCACATGGTTAATCATACAGAAGTTAGTCATTTCAGCCTTCCAGTTGGGTCCACAGCCTTTGCCTTGTCCCCAGGCACGTGTTATGTTTTCAGCTCTGTCACCACCTGGTATTTCTCAGTTTATGCAATAGAATATCCCTTTGCACAAAGTAAGTTTTAAATGGATCTTAACAGCTGCACATATGCAGGGCTGTGGGTCTATATTCAGAGCAAGAGCTCAGAAACTCTGTACTCACTCATAATAAGCACAGAAAGCGGTAATCAGAAAAATTGAAGCAATTAGGTAGACTATCACACAAAGTCTTGGCTGTTCTGGTTTAGACCTAGACTTTTCGTTTGGTCTGTTACTGGAGACTTGGTCCTTTAAAAACCAAACTTGGCTGAAAGAGCTGCTCCCAGTAATTTCTGTCACCCTGTTTGACCTGCCATACTTGTACCCCTGACAAATGACAGCTCGCCAAATGTGCTGTTCCTATAATTACTAGCAAAAATGCATGTAATCCATGTCAAACTAGTCCTAATTTTCATGGTAAGATTCCCAGGTTTTGCAGCAATCTGATGTGACAGAGACATCTCAAGAAGTTCACAAATCCGAAAAGTACTAACAGTGTGAAAGGATTCATCAGGAAATTATTAAATAATACAGAGTTCCCTTTGCGCTGGTATCTCAGTGTCTATCTTGGGCAGATGTATACAGATATTTGCATACATAATTCCAGATTCCAAAATCCTTGCACATAATTGTATTGTAGAAATCACTGATTTTAAGACAACGAGATTTAGAAGTTTAACAGAGGTGCTTAAGTGCCATGTAAGTCCTTTTAGATGCTGAGGATATTCAGCAATCTGTAAGAGGTGCCTAATATCACAGGGAAGCCAACAACAGAAGAGTTATTTAAATTGCTCTACTCAAGCTAATGACAATTGAAAGCTCACTTTACAGAATAAATTTCAAGTGTTTGCTTTCCAATGTTTTTTCAGGTTTTTGTTTACCACAGTCAGTCATGGTTTCCATATTTTTTTTAATAAATGAAAAAATTATTCACCCCTAGCCCCTTTGCAATATGCAGCTGCTTTTACCTGTTTATATTTATGATTTTTATATTTTTTAAAACTGGGAGCAAGAGAAGAGGCTTGGCAAATCAAGAAAGAAAACAGCATTCAAATTCTTCACTAAAAACAGTTGTTGGGGGTTTTTTTAATTCCAACTGAATATATTGGTACAAAATACTGCTCTTTTTTCATTTTATCATTAAAAATCAATAGGCTGTAAATACAGCAAGTCATTCAATTTTAAGTTGTTATTTTGGGCTATCTGTAGACTCCAAAATGTTTTAAGATTCTTTTCACAGACAGTAAGACTAGACATGTCCCTTTTCTTTTTCTGTAAATACTGGAGTCTCAAGCCCCTTTCTGTGGTAATAGATGGTCTAAATTTTTGACATACATTTGGCACTATTAATATTTACTGTAAGCGTAACGTTACTATTTTCTTGCAAAAGGCTGAGACACAGAGCCCATTGCCTGACTCCATACTGAGTGTGAGGTAATGCCTCTATCCACTGATTGAGAAGAAACCTAGAAACCAGAGAGCTGCTTTTTCAGCAGAGTTGAGTCGGTGTTTTCATTTTCAACATGCTTTGCACTAAACATCACTAAAGCCCTTTCACTAATTCTGATCTTGTGATTTCTGCCATTGGCAAGTAGAAGCAGAACCCAGCAGAGCAAAGTGATGTAGCATTAGAGTATTGTTTCAAAAGCAACATCTAAATGTGACGGCTGCTCCATTGTCTGGCTCTTTAAACCCAGCCTAGGATTTTCCTTATGGGACACTGCTCCAGCAAAATAAATAAATGGGCTGTAGTCTAAACTCCAAAGCCCTCTATAAGATGTTATTGTGTTCCAGGCTCAGCAATAATAGAAGAGACATCACATTACAGCAGACATACACTACTGCACTTTTGGAAAGATCAAAGCTCGCCTTGTCTGCACTAACTTTGGATAGATACAAGATGGCTTGAGCTAGCATGGTCTAAAATACAGTAAGGGGAAATGTCATCAACATCCTATGGGCTAGTTTATATTGCAGTTCTTCTTATTGCTTCACTGACTGAAAAGCCTCCAATCCAAATGGAGCAGCCATCACTTAATGCCAGATATGCTCCCATGGAAATCTCTGTGTTGGTCACTGGTCCTGACTCCCTGTTGCCTCCAAACAATGTCTACATACATTGAGTTAAGAGGGCTGATGTTTCCCTCACCTTCGGCAACTAGCTCAGACATGTTTGTGACAGGCTGGACACACTGCCAAAGCGTGCACTGAATGAGTCTCAGTGTCCTTTAAAATGTCACCATTCAACCTTCACAAGCAACCCTTAACTTCTGATTTGCCTCAGCTTGAGGATATTGGCTTTGGACACAGAGGTGGATCAAGAGCTCAGCACACACACTCCCCAGCCAGACATTGCTCCCCTGAAGGGATTGTCCCAGTGCCTGCTGGGCTACAGTGCTCCCACAAGGGCTGCAGCCCCAGGACAGTAAGTGCCCAGGGTGATGGGAGGGTCACAATCCCAGGCTAAGGAGTGGGGGACTGTCAGGGGACTCTGGGCTGGGTGCCTGGCTACAGGCAGGGAGCAAGGTGGACCTGGAGGAGGTTCCTGAGGGCTGCCAGCTTTCCCACAGGAAACCTTGGCTGTGTTTTCTGCTGTGCTACATGACGCTGTTTGGGCTGTAAGTCTGGATGCTAATGCAGAAGCAGCATGTGGTCCTATGCAGACAGAGGAGGAACTAAGCCTCTTCTTCCTCATTAGGGGCAGTAATGCCTCTGGAAAGTCAAGCACAGGATGATTGTGGTTTGCTCAAAGACACCAAGTAGCTAAGCTGGACATATATCTTAACCTTCACTTCTTCTTTTGCCTCCAAAAAGAGGGTCAGGGTCTGATCACACACAAACTTACAGTGCTGGTCCTGCCTCACTGGGCAGCTAATGTGGGTAGCTGAACATGAGGTCTGGTTGCATCACACATCTTCAGTGGATTCCTATCAAAAAACATTGCTTACACTAGCTCAAAAATGCATGTAGCACAGTGTATCATTCCAAAGCATGAGCTCTTACTGCTGACCTGCTGCTCTCTGGTGAATGCTTACAAAACACCAAATGTGTTTCTCATGCAGCTTCACATAATCAGTCACAGACTTTCCAACTGAAACATACTGAACCTTCCACATTGCAGTTATCCTGCCATAACCAAGAAGTAATATTTCATCCAGCTCAACACAACAAACATCCCTGGCTCTCTTTAATGCTTAACTGCAGCCAAAGATAGAACTGAGTTATTTATAGAAGAGCAATAATAGTGATAATTATTATTATTATTATTATATATATTATTTCTCCTGCAGCATTTTCCCACTTTGGTCTGAGCTGAGGCAGCCTCACCTCGAATCCTGTTTGCAGTTTTGGGCACCACAAATATAAGAAAAATATAAAGCTATCAGAGAGTGTGGAGAGAAGGGCTATGAAGATGGTGCAGGACCTTGAGGGGAAGCTGGATGAGGAGGAGCTGAGGTCACTGGGTCTGCTCAGCCTGGAGGAGATTGAGGACAGACTTCATTGCAGTTACAGCTTCCTCGTGAGGGGAAGAGGAGGGGCAGGCACTGANGAGGTGGATCAAGAGCTCAGCACACACACTCCCCAGCCAGACATTGCTCCCCTGAAGGGATTGTCCCAGTGCCTGCTGGGCTACAGTGCTCCCACAAGGGCTGCAGCCCCAGGACAGTAAGTGCTCAGGGTGATGGGAGGGTCACAATCCCAGGCTAAGGAGTGGGGGACTGTCAGGGGACTCTGGGCTGGGTGCCTGGCTACAGGCAGGGAGCAAGGTGGACCTGGAGGAGGTTCCTGAGGGCTGCCAGCTTTCCCACAGGAAACCTTGGCTGTGTTTTCTGCTGTGCTACATGACGCTGTTTGGGCTGTAAGTCTGGATGCTAATGCAGAAGCAGCATGTGGTCCTATGCAGACAGAGGAGGAACTAAGCCTCTTCTTCCTCATTAGGGGCAGTAATGCCTCTGGAAAGTCAAGCACAGGATGATTGTGGTTTGCTCAAAGACACCAAGTAGCTAAGCTGGACATATATCTTAACCTTCACTTCTTCTTTTGCCTCCAAAAGGAGGGTCAGGGTCTGATCACACACAAACTGGTCCTGCCTCACTGGGCAGCTAATGTGGGTAGCTGAACATGAGGTCTGGTTGCATCACACATCTTCAGTGGATTCCTATCAAAAAACATTGCTTACACTAGCTCAAAAATGCATGTAGCACAGTGTATCATTCCAAAGCATGAGCTCTTACTGCTGACCTGCTGCTCTCTGGTGAATGCTTACAAAACACCAAATGTGTTTCTCATGCAGCTTCACATAATCAGTCACAGACTTTCCAACTGAAACATACTGAACCTTCCACATTGCAGTTATCCTGCCATAACCAAGAAGTAATATTTCATCCAGCTCAACACAACAAACATCCCTGGCTCTCTTTAATGCTTAACTGCAGCCAAAGATAGAACTGAGTTATTTGTAGAAGAGCAATAATAGTGATAATTATTATTATTATTATTATATATATTATTTCTCCTGCAGCATTTTCCCACTTTGGTCTGAGCTGAGGCAGCCTCACCTCGAATCCTGTTTGCAGTTTTGGGCACCAC
>VXBB01017382.1:0-21167 GCA_013399915.1 Illadopsis cleaveri | reverse complement strand
ATTATTATTATTCATACCAGTATACCAGTATATATTATTATTGTTCATACCACTATATATAATTTTTGTTCACACCACTATATATTATTATTATTATTCTTCATACCAGGTCGGTGCNATATTATTATTGTTTATACCACTATATATTATTTTTGTTCATACCACTATTTATTATTATTATTATTATTATTATTATTATTATTATTATTATTATTCATACCAGGTCGGTGACTCACTCTCAGAGTTCTGTTGGGTTGCCTTCTGGTTTTATTTGAAAACATCCACCTTTTGACTGGTGTGAGACCTGTTCTAAGACTTTGCTCCTACTTGATCTGGAGCAAAACCCTGGATGTTATCCGTGTTTTATGGCTGTTGACCTGAGACAGTGGCAGGGGAATGATTTGTCAAAGGGTGGCCAAATGGCAAAGCAGGAGCTGATCCGGATCTGCTGGGACCAACCCTTCTGCCTACACATGATACAAGTCTTACAGGTGGCCACAGTGTAATGAGCCCCCTGAAGACATGTCAAGTCCGAGGGTTGACCTGCAAGCTCCCAGGGTGGCTTAATAATTTTGCCAGACGGTTCCTTGGGTGTGTTTTGTAAGGCAAAGTTTTTAATAAAAGAGAAAATAACAAACAACACGGAAACAAAAGAACGAAGCCGTGTGTAGGTGCCAGAGAAGCATCTGACACCTGACTAAGACACCTCCAGAAAGCACTTGAGCACCTCTGTACTCCTTCTTAAGTAAACAACGATCCAGGCAGAATAATTTAGCCTGATGCCAATAGAAACAGCTACAGGTTTTGAGAAACATTTCCAAAGCCCAACAGGTGCTCTTAATCTTGGCACGGAGCCAGCCACGGTGAGAGGGACACAGAAAGTTCTGGTGCCTTTCCATAAAAGCCAGGGGTGTAACAAAAACCCCTTTTCCTTTTTTGGAAACATCTGCTCGGGTATGGGGGTGCATTCCTACATGAACCATCTATTCCATTTTCCCGTGCTGCACCTCAGGCCTCGAGGCACAGATGGGGAAGAGGTGGGTGACAGACAGGAGCGCTGCTCTGCCCACAAGCCTTCTCCAGCATCGGACACGCCAAATGCAGGAATGTGCAGAATAACATTTTAAAAACCTGATCCTACCACCCACCAGAACCTCACAAACAGGAGAGAGGAGATGAAACAATACAAATGAAGATTTGTTGTACTGCTGCCTTTCTTGACTGCTACATTAAATATACGCATTTGGTTGCTTTTCTTTGGAAAGCTGATGCCTTTGTGTATCTTAAGCTGCCAGACTGAAAGTGAGGCTTTTTGTTTAATTACAAGGAACTGATTAAATGGGATGAGTTAAATATTTTGCTGGCTTGACTTCTTTACTGCTGTTCTAATTAAATGCTGGAATAATCTTGTATTGTGGGTTTTGATGAGATAACTCATCACTTATCACTCATGTAATGGATGGCTTTGTTGTCAAATTAACTACTGAGTGTGCCTTGGGGGATGCAGTTAATTTTTTTCCTTTTGTATTTTGAAAATATTGCATTTGAATCAAAGTACTCAAAATTAAACTTTCATATGAGAGAGTAAAGAGCTGGCTGCTCCGATTTCAAAAGGAACTTTTATGTTGGTGGATTTATACTTAAATTTTCAGTTGCTAAATGTGATTAAAGACTCTCATTTTTATCCAAGAGCCTGAAATTAAGGTGGAAATCACAGTAAGTGCTGCAAAATAGATCCTCTCTCACCACCCCCATCTGCTGAGAATCTCTTCCATGATCAGAATCACACACTCAACCTGCTTTAGCCCTGTATTTTCACAGCTCTGTTCCTGTTGCATTTGTCCCACATGGCCTAATAATACCCTAATTAATACTACCTAATACCCTACAATATCTGTTGCTATAAAAGTGCAGGGATGAAGAAAGAAAGAGAGAAAGGCTGATAATCCTTTGGTATTTTCTGATAACAGCCATGTACAACAACATGAAATATAAGCCATCAGTCAGAAATTCTTGATGTGTAGTCCTTGGAGGAAGACAAAAACCTAGACATTTTCTTAAGGTGTATTTTAGTTCTAATTACCATTTTTTCCTGAAAATCAAAAGTTTAACANAAAAACCTAGACATTTTCTTAAGGTGTATTTTAGTTCTACAATTGTTTCCTGAAAATCAAAAGTTTAATAGCTAGATGAATATACAAATCTGAAATCAAATCATCCTAACACCATATTCAAGATAGTTTTACAATATGGTTTCAGTTTGTATTCCTGCAAAATTTCATTTCAGGATTATTCAGAGATTTGCTTATACTGGTAGAGACCATGATGCCAAGGATTTTTTTCCTTACATCTTTTTATAGGCAATAGTATCTAGTAGTTAGTAAACTTCATTAAATTTCTTTTTGTAGTTTCCTAATAAATTGCCTGTACTTTCGTTTTTCTTCTTTAACCTCCTCAACCTCCTGAACAAAAACTAGAAATTAATCAATATTTTAAAACTGTCATAATGGAGTGGAATGTGGTGTTTTCTTCTTGAAGTACTATTGGACAGATTATTTGACATGAAGAAATGTCATTATTCAGATTATTGCATGAAAACTGTAAAAGCTAATCAGTGTATTAAGAAGAGTGCAGAGACTTGTATTGATTAAAACGTTTCAAAACACTCAATTCGATCCTTTTTTTTAATATTTTGAGTTTTAGATTGCACTTACAAAGGTGGGGTTTTTTTGTTTGCTTTATAATGCATTATTTTCAAAGACAAATACCCTATATAATTTCATTTCATACATTGATTTATGATGGTGAGACACATCTGCTCTACAACAGAGCATTCAGTATCACCAAGGAGGTTTTTTTCTGATGAGCTGTGGTGAGTCTTTGAAGAATGTTTACCTGCAGCTGACACAGAAATCCTCGAAGCTGTACTTAATTGTCAGCTTCAGAAATAAAATAATTAGCACTTTAATACAGATTGAGGCAAAGGACTTCCAAGTGTGAGATTTGGGTTGTCATCACTGTTGCCATACATTGTTAAAGAGCTGATATTTGAGTGCAATGGAGACTTTGTATCTCACTGACAAGATGAAATTTTGGGTTCAAGCTGATCTGTGGTAAATTCTAAGGTTATCATATCAAATCTTCCTGTTTATAAAATAGCACAGACACAAATGAATGTTTTAATAATTTTTATTTTAACTGGAATAAATTTAAAGTTGATTAAGATCTTGAAAACTTCAATAAATCCATTTCTAAAAATGGTAAAAATGAAAGGGAAGAGAAAAGAATAAGTTGATAGTTTGAGGGTCCAAAAAAGTAAAGGGAAAGCTATAAAATAGTAAAACTATTTTATACCTTTCAAAAGCAGAAGAAAATTACATTTTCAACAGTAAAGAAAAATAGGTTTTACTTATCATTGGTTTTTACTCATAAGAGTAAATGAGATTATGAATTTTCCCTCGTTTTTTGCTTTTACAGTCTTTTAACTGCACTTATCTATTTGTGATGCATCAAGAGAAAAGAATAAAAAGTAATAAGACAAAGAAGCACAAGTATTTGCTTCTGCTTTCTGAGCAACCCTTTTTTGGAAGTTTGGGTGGTGGTTAGACCAGGAGTTGGCTCTAGAAATGCAGAACTCTCTGATGCTGTGGTGCCACCCATGCCTGACTAGTGGAAAACAATATATACTATGTTCTAAACAAAATCTGGCAGGTCATTGTTCTAAACAACCTCAAAGGACTGTCTAGAAGGTAGGAGTGGGGAAGATTCAAGTAGAGCTGGGAGCAGCTGAGGAAATGGAGAAATGCATTTTTTGAGGCACTGTGTGAGAGTATTATCACAGACAGCAGAGATGGTGAAAGTATGTGTGTGTGTGTGTGTACATATATAAATATATATAAAATATATATATATATCTCCCCATCCAGCTTACCACCACTTCTTCACCCCCTAATATCTTCTGTCACTTGAATTTTCAAACTGAAAATTGGCATGACCAACAGTTGAGGCATTTTCTCAAAGCTGTCTTTCTGCCCCTACAAAAAGCTGTCTCCACTGATCTTATAATTCATTCATGATTATCAGTTTTATGATTGAGATCTCCCACAATTATTCTTTCTTAGGTTAAGTTTGTTTCACAGCCAGACATCCTTCTGACACTAATTTTTATAGAGTGGTAAGTAACTGCAAGATGAATCACTATTTCCAGCCCATTTGACCTCTTTTTATGAGTTGCCTGTCCTGGTTTCTTGTCTGAGGTACAGATATAAAAAAAGGATTCTCTTCTTGATTGTATTTTCCTCTTTTACATTTGAAACACCTTTGTTTCAGGTTCAGACTCCTGGATGATGAGAATTGGAATATATGTATTTATTTTTTTCACCAGATTTTACTGTGTTCTTTACTCATATCAGTATCTTGCCAAATATTTTTCAAAAAGTGTTTTAAGTGACTTATCACAGAAGGTGGGTCAGGATGGAATTTCAAGAGGTCATTTCTGCTGACTACACTCAGGCACAGAGATAGGATTAATTAATCATAAAAGTTAATGATGAACGTTAGTCTAAGCTGTTCTTAGAAACGTGGAGTTACAGGTTGCAGAAATTCCCATAATGTTCTAATCCATGTCTTTTCTGCAGAGGAAAAGCTTTTCCTGCTGTGTAACCCAGACTGTTCTTCTTGCTGCTTAAACTCCACTCTTTCTCACTTCCTTTACACAGAAGAATAAGTTCACTGTCACACCACAAATGCAGAGTTTTGAGACCACCTAAATTGCAGTGTTATAATCTGTGTGTTGAATCCTACTGCTTTTCTTTTTTTTTTTTTTTTCTAGTTGAGTCATGATTTGCATCACAGTGAGAGAAAAACTGTACAAATTACATAACCAGCAAGAAATCAGAAGAGGAAAAAGATGGATGGAAGGAGGATCAAATCTACAGATTTATGAACTTAATACTGCCATTTACATAATGTCTTTACCTCTGTGTTTTATTATTGCTTTATTTATCTTTTTGTTCTTGGGTTAATCTCATATTCATTTGTCCCAGAGATGAATTCTAGATCATTAAAATATGAATTGGATGAGAGGACATTCTGTCGGAATACAAAAATATCCGGTTACTACATGCTGACATACACCAAGGGTAAAATCTAAATATTCAAACATTATCAAACTACAGCAGGTTTTGACACCATAGCCTAAAACTATTAATTGTATTACGGGAATTAAAGGTGGTGTTTTTTTTCACTAAATGAGAACAGCAAATAATGAAGTAGATGATTTAGTAAGCAGAGGTTCTCCCAGGCTGTATCTTAATGTATCACTGGAGAGCTTCTGTTCAGAAAGACAGCCTATTAAAAATGGCATATACAGGAAAATAACCAGAACTTTTGAAAGAGGATTGAGGCTGATTAATGTTTAAAATATTTATTTCAAAAGTTGCTTAAAGAACAGGTGAGAGAGGTGATGGCTTTTGGTACTCCAGCAAAATTGTCTTGGATTGTGGTTAGAATGCAATGCACTGTATTTTTATTAATGTGCTAGAATTAGTGTATCGTTCAATTCCTCAATGTAATAAATAAAAATGATTCAATAGTGATAAGATAAAATCATTTTATTTCTCACCCAGTACCATAAAATAAAGGGTGGGGTAACTCCATGGTGTCTCAAGTTCATTGACACTGTGCTCCAGAGATCTTATTCAGGCCATGAACAGGAGGATTCCATACCTTTAATCTCCCACAGGAAGGTCTTGTTTTGTCCTAGCTGGACACAGAAACCCAAAAATCAGGATTTGCAAACCCAGTAAACTTTGATCAATGTTAAAGTCCTGTGTTCCTTAAGTTAAGAATTCTTGGGGCCAGGAAAATGATGAATTCTTGTTTAGTAAACAGAGACAGTATAGATATGGCCTAATCCTTCTTTAATTTAATTTAATGTAGAGAGCCCCATTAAGTCTAAATAATATGGATTTAGAATTTAGTGAATAATATGCATATTATTTCTGTTTTGAAGGGAACATAAGGAATCAAGAATAATAAAATAAATGCACTTTTCAACAACCTTTTTATTGTTATGACTTCCTGACTCAATTAAGATTTTAATTATAGACTTGATATTGCAAGATTTCGTTTGTAATGTAATTAAAAACTAAATTGCTACTGTTGAAGAAAGCTTAGATATAATGCCATTAATTCAAAATTATACATTGGAAAGCAATCTGTTACCATTTTATTAACCTATCAGGCATCTAGATGTGTTAAAGTGTTTTGCTGGCATTTCAAACACCATTTGAATATCAGTAAGAAAGTAGCTAAACTGTGCTAATTGACACTTTGGAAGTGGGTTGTTAAGTAACTTGTGGCTGCTTTGAAATATCTCAGTTAAATACTAATCATCTTTTTCAAGTAGATTGCACTTTAAGTATTTTAATGGACATAATTAAAACTTAATTGTTTATGTTATTTTTTCATCATAATTGGCAGATTAATTAGATATGGATCTTCATATTGCTATTTAATAGGTGTTCTTGTTAACAGCTGACATTTGAGAATGTCACTGTTCTTTCATGTTTTAGTATCTCAAATGAGAAACAGTCCTTTGGAAAAGAAGGAATAAATATAATTGTCTGGATTTTGTGGAGCAGTGGAATTGCTATGCTGGATGAGACCCATGAACTCTCATCTTCCCTGATGTGTGCAAGAACCAGCTGCTGCAGAAGAAAGAATAAATCCTCCTATCCTCATTCAGCAGATGTGCAATATCTCCCCATGGAGGTCTCATTGCAATCCCAAAGGATTTGGATTAAACCATTAAGTACAGGGTTCATTTTATTTTCTTTTATAAATCTCTGGTAGTTTTAACTAGGATCTGTCTGAGTATTTCTTCTCCATATGAGCCCACAATTTCCATTAGAAGTTCTCCAATTCTGACTATTTCTTTAGTGAAGATCACTAATTGATGACAGAGTGCACTATAAAATGGTAAAAAAACCCAAGTGTTTGCAAAAAGTCCAACAAAAATCATCCCTGAAATTACAAATGTGAGTCTCAGCTCCAGATTTCTTTGTATGAGGGAAAGGAACACTAGGGGGAAGGGGAGTAAATAAAATTTTACAGAAGTTGTTCAGATCTGCAAATTTTTCTTGGAAGTAAATGACCATCCCTCAGTATTCCTGAAAAAAAACCAAACAAACAGACTGAAAAAAGTAAGAATCACATAAGAAATATCAAGACTTCATGCTAAAGAAGTCACACCTGCTCCCTAGAAATCAGCAGAAAATGGCTAAAATTGACATGATTTGTGACAGTATTCAGTAAAAGCTTGGCAGGACCATCTCTTTGGGCAGCCCTGTCCCAGGGACGTCACAGATCTCACACTTCTGGGCCACCTGTCAGCCTGTCCAGAAGGAATTCACTGACTCCCAACCCTCATGGCAATGTGGAGAGCCAGCTCACCTGTGTGACTGGCAGTCCTGACTAATTCCCAAGTTAAAACTTCCTCAAAGTTTCTTTCCAGAAAGGCTGATTGAAAACCTTCTTGCCTCTCACCAGCTGTTCACCAAAACTCACATCAATCTGGTCATTCTTTCATGAAATGCAAACAAGCTTTAACTGCAAATTCTCAATCAATTTTATTCAAACATTTTCTGAAATGTTAAATTTGATGTATGATTCCTGGGAAAGGGACATAGCTACCTCAGGGTGCACTGAATAATCATACCTGAGTTTCCACTGAATTCCCAACTTTATGTGCTTTCCCCTATATTTTCCAAGAATTTTCCCTGAAAAAATTGCTCACACTGTGGCATGAGGCTGTCTGCACTATGGGCACGTGACAATGGAAGATAAATTCATATGCCCCGTCATTTTTACTACTTATAGATTATGTACAATGGCAGAAGAGAGTCAGGCTCTCAGCCTTAAGCTGGAAGCCTCTGGCACAAGATCCAAAATCTAAAAGCACAAGTGACCAATATAAGACAGGGAGAGAACAATGTCCCTCAACAGAGGAACAAAACAAATAAAAAATTCTGGAAGAAAACCCCATGAAATATCCAGAGATTTGGAAAATGTCTTGGATAAGAGCAAGCGAGAAACAGTAAATATAGGTGTGAATATAAATTAATTCACTCCTTAGTGAATTCATACACTTTCTCAGTCTAGATTCCATCTTCTGTTATGGATTTAAACATATATTTTAAAAGAACTGAGAGGGGATTAAAGAGATTAAATCTTCTATCATTTTCATTCCAGGGAAAAGTTCCTAATTGCTGCCCTTCTACAGGTAGTGGATAAAGGATGTAGAAAAATCTTAGCCTAATGGTTAGAGATCTGATCTAGGACAAGGGATTTCACGTTTCATTTCCTGACCTCTTTGGAAACTCCATGCAGGACTCAAAAAAAGAAATTAAGCCCTCAGAGCAGGAAACATCACATCCAGCTCTTGCCTAACCTTCCTGAGCACCTGGGTGGAGGAAGGTCATATAAGTGTAAATATCCTTTCTACACCTGTGTCCTCTGAGTGGTTGAGGGTGCTTAGGAAAAGCTCATAAAAAAACCAGGGAAACACTGATGGACAGAAGAGAAGAGAGGATTAATCCTGATGCTTTCCTTCTGACCTTGTGAGAACTCTCCTTTCTGTGCAGTGACCCAGGGCTAACAAAATGTACAGTTCTGTTGGAATAACCAAAGATAATTTAGATATAATTTTTTGCAAACATGAATATTCATGCAATCACAGATATATAATCTTCAAAGCCGTCTTCAGTCTATCCATCCCTCCCAGTTCAAGGCATAGTGAATGCTATATTTAGTCTCCAGCTTCCCAGATGAAGAATTTAGAGCAGCAGCAAAGAGGGAGAAGAAAAGTGGGCTGTATTGAAATTGTACAGGGACACATTACATAGTAATTCATGAACCTGCTGTAGCTAATGCTGTTATCACAAATCTACTGTTATTTACCGTCCTAGGGTATGCAAAAAAATGCTCAATTCAGTTTTACATATGTAAATTAAACATATAAAACTGCACATCTTTCCTTATTAGGCTGTGAAATGTTATGACTCAGATGTGACAAATAAGTTATTCATAGGTACCAGTGGCCATCCATTTTATACTATTCCCTGCAGACCACAAATACCTTCATATCCTAATGAATTTTCAGACTCTCTGGCAGAATCAGCCAAATAGATTTTAAATATTTTAAAGCATTTCTGAATAAGATAGTATGTAGTCCACTCTAGATCCTATTCTATTCCCCAGCAAATAAAAGACTTTTCCTGTTGTTCTGTTGATTTTTTTTTTCCCCCTCTGGATTCAGTTTGATTGCTGTCTGGATACTTGAAGAAAAATTTGAATAATTTTAACGGATAAAGATTCATTTGATTTAAAAGCCACCTTGGCACCTTCCACATTCCATCTTCTTGCACTAACACAGAGCTGAGACTACCAGCTGTAAAGAAGTTTTGATGTATCTTGCCAGTCAGCAATGTGGAATTTGAGAATTCAAAGCTGAATCCCCAGAAGCACCACAGATTTCACTTGTGACATAAAGAGCTCCCCTAATTTCTTTGCATCTCATATTGACCTTTGGAAAAAAAAAAAATCTATGTTCCTCTCACAGTACATTTTGATGTCTAAAATATATTACAGATGAAAAAGGAAAAAAGGGCACTGGCATGCAATCTCTGGGAATGTCCCACGGACCCGGGTCATGAAAACGTCAGGGAAAGGAAAGAAATGGAGAACTGATATCCCAGATCTGTCCCTCAATTCATGTTGCCCAGAAGGGCTGACAGGAGAGACACCATCATTACCCAGAGCTTTATGAAAGAAGTAAGGCTACAGACAAAGAGGAATGTTTGGGTCCATTCTTGGCTCGGCAGTACCTGTTCTAAAGCTAGGCAAACAAGATGAAACACAAGTTATTTCCAATGCTTTTGCTTTTGAAAAATTTGAAGACCTTTTAGTTGATATACTCCCACTGGTACTAGGAAAGCACTGCTGCTCTTCATTCTAATCATTGGTGCAATCTTGTTAGAACTATATAATATAATTCTAATTACCTATATTCAATAATGCAGAATATACACAGGAATGGGAAAATGAGCAACCTTGCAATCAAAGGACACGGAAACTTCATTTAGATTTATACTTTTAAAACAATTAAAGATTGAGATAGAATGCATTTTTTTGTAAGTTTTGAAGAGAGGGGAACTTGTTAAGGGGAACATAGAATGAGTTTATGTAGTGTCTTGAAGAGATTAAAATAGACATTAGGTGAGATCAGATGAGATCTCAAATACCCTTCCATCAGGGATAGTGAAGTCTGGGAAAAAACCACTTCTAAAACTCCATAGTTTTAAGTCTGGGAATTGCTGTCATCTGTGTCAAGAAAAATCTTGAACCACGGATCCATTCTTCTGTATGTTTTTGGAAGGATAAAATGTTCTATAAGAAAATTCAAAAGCCTATGTCAAGCAGAAGAAGGAAAACCTATTTAGACTGAGTTTTGTGCTGCATTATTCTTACTTGTAAAGATAGAACCTGTGAATGGACTTGATCACCAACCACATTCAAGACTTGTGATAGATGGGTAAATTGTATTTTTAACAATTATTACTTCTGGAAAGGATATAGCTTGCAAAGAAAATAATCATGCTAGAAAATCCAGTTTCACCTCTCAGAAATGTCAATACAGTGGTGTCATGTATCATTTGAAAGAAGACAACACACAGATTGGGAATGAGGATTGAAAAATGTTTGTGTTTATCCACAATTCTTTGAAAAATAATACAAATTTAACCAGAAGACTTTTATACTATCTGAACTCACAAAGGCAGCTGAACTGTTTTCTGAAAGCACATTCCCTTGCATGCCTATGTCAACTACAAGGAACCAGAAAATACTTAAACCTGCTCTTGGCTGCTCTTGAGACACATTTTAATTATAGCAAGGCATGTTACCTCCCAGGGATGTGACCTCTAGGGAGCATGTACTTTTATAGAGCTAAAAGTTTGTCAACCCTAAACATAATAGATTCCTGGATTTCCTTAGGCTGGTGAACAAGAATTTTTTCTTGACAAGAAATTTTTAGGTAAGAAGTACATTCTAAAATGATGGAAAATTTTTGTCCGATCTTTCATCTGTAATGCTGTTCCTTTGTAGGGAGCCAGCTGTGCATGTCATGAATGCAACGCTATAGTTTTGATAGATTGGTATTTTCTTGTTTTATTGAAAGGTGAGAGGTAGGCACTGGGAAGTACTTATGCCTTAGAAGTAGAGAATTTTGAATTTTGCTTTATTTTAGGGCTTTCCCACACCTATGATTAGGCTATTGACAAGCACAGACAGCCACAAAGTAACTATATTCCAATACCCACAAATCTCCACTAAGCATTATCCATATGTACAGGGAGCCAAAACAGATTTTCTTTAAGGCAGGAAAAGCCCTTCTGAGTATAATTAACCTCATCAAATTGAATTTTTATCTATTTACTTCTACAGGATCTGCCCTGTGTGTGTGTACTGGCTTCTGTTCCTATATGCTCCTTGTTTTGTTTTAAAGAAATATTGTTCACCTCAACTTTGTTACAAATTACAGCCCTTCAGGGGGATTAGTCAGGAGTCTTATGCAACAAACCTATAAAGAAGTGGAGGGAATATCAGCCAGTGATTGACCACACATAGGTCTCAAAAAGAGATTTCTTCCCCTTTTATCTGTATCTCATGTGCAGTCTCCAGCCTCCTGAGACAAAGCTGAGCTTTTCTGCAGAGTGGCAATAACATATAATGTGGAGGTGAAGAGGAGATAAGCCCAGACTCTTTATGAAACTGCTACTGGCAAAACAAATGCCCCAAAGGGCTGGAATTGGCAGTTTCAGAAAACTCGAAGCTGTTTCCTTCAGAAGCACAAAAATTGCCTTTACGTCTTCCACCAAAGCAAAGCATTAACCCACTGCATTTAGAAAAGAGAACATTCTTTCAAAATTGGCAAGGGAGAAATGTTTTCAGTTGTTGTGCTGGTCTTTCACTCCAGCTGCGAGGTTTGTACCTGCAGTTTACTCAGCAAATTTCAGAGCACCTTCAAGGTCCTATTTGTGCTCCTCTAAGCCCTAGCCTTCAGATTCAAAATGACCCAGTGTGTGTAGGCCAGGCTGCATGAGACCCTGAGCAATTTGATCTGGTGGGTGGAGTTGGAAGCAGATGATCCTTGGGGTCCCTTCCAACCCAGAACATTCCATGAGTCCATGATACACTTCTATTTCAGCACAGTCTCTTAAAACTAATGGGATAATTCTGTATAATCCCAAATACTCCAAGTGGTGCTCTAGGGAACTGCAGAAATGCACTCCACACCCGAGTGGGTGTTTCCAAATAAGGAAAAGGGGTTTCAGTCTTAGGCCGACTATAATGGGAAAACACCAGAACTTTACATTCTTCTCTCATTGGCATTGGCCCAGTGCCAGCACAGGAGCCCCATTTGGGTTTTGGAAATGTTTCTCAAAACCTGGAGCTGTTTCTGTTGGCAGCAAGCCAATTTGTCCCACCTGAAACATCAAGTACTTAAAAGACTCCACAGAACTGCTCAATTGCTTTTTTGGACTGCCCTAGCCAGAGTGTTCTCTACGCTGTGTTAGACTTGTATTTCTTTTGTTTGATGCTGTTTGTTATTTTTGTTATCATTGAAACCTTTTCTTTTATAAAGCATGTCCAGGTAAGTTGTCTCGCTATTATTAAGCCACTCTGGGAAGTTGCAGGTCAACCCTCAGACTTGATACATCTTCAGGAGACTCTTTACACTCTGGCCAGGTGTAAGACTGTGTCAGGGAACCAAGTGACTCATTTTAAAGTCTCAAAGCCTCTCACTGCATCCCAGCGCTGGCAGCACCATACCAGACCTGCCACTCAAACACCCCATCTGCAGGACTGAAGAATTCAACCCATGTCTTTTCAGACAGCACTAGTTCAGGGCTGAATAATGTGCACACCAATCCCACATGCTAAAGAAGATCTAATCTAAACCTGCCCTGTTCCAGTTTAAAACCATTCTCCCTTGTCTGATCACTACATTCCATTGTAAAATCCCTCTCCAGCTCTCTTGTAGCATCTTTAGGTGCTGGAAAGTGCTAACAACACCTCCTTGCAGCCTCGTTTTCTCAAGGTTTAACAAACCCAGCTCTCTTAGCCTGTCTTCATATATCCACAACCTGAACTGCTGCTTCTTTCTTATTCAAGAACACAGGCCAATTCATATATTTAGTTCTTTTAATAAGGGCTGCATCCAAGCCCATACATGGAAGTTTGGAGGTGTAGAACATCAGGTTTACCCTGCTGAAGAATGTAGACAGTGTTTCTTTGGGGGTTTGGGGTTTCTTTTTAGTACAGGGTCTTATTACCATGTCATCCTCGTTCCTATTCTGGCTTCCCTGTAGTAGAACTAAACAAACTAATTAAAAATGTTCAGGATTCACGATTACTCATTTATAAATTGGGAATGTTCCATTCATTTCTTGCATGGGCATGTGCAAAGATTATTTGCTTGTTTTACAAGTGTTATGTAGCATACAATCCCTTTGTTCCAGAAGTTAAAACCTCAGCTACAGACATTTTGCTTTGGATTAAAAATTGGCATGCAGTGCTTCATTCAGAAACATAATTCTTTTGGCAAAATGCCCTTTATATTTCAACAAGTCTTCCTTCTTGAACATGGATTTTTACTCTCTCGGTTTTTTCTCTGTTAAAAAGCCCTTTTTAAAATTTAATGCACTTGGACATATACTTCCTATTTCATAACAAGGCCTCTGCTTTATTCTTGCTCAATGTATGGTCAAGGGAAAATGATTCTCCTTGATTTTAGTCATTATCAAAAGGTACAATATTTTTTTCTTTCCATCTCCAAATGTATGATTGACATACATTTGGATTACCTCCCCCCACCCGGCATTTAGATAGTGCTCTCTCATGTTTTAATCTCTTTGTGTAGCTGAATTTAAAAGAAAGAAACAATAGTATTTAATAAGACAAAATGTGTATGCCACTGCTGGGCTGTATTACAAATGCATCATGAACTGGGGAGCAGAAACACATCAAGAAATCAAATAAAGCAGGTACTGGTGGGGTAAGTGATAGTTTTCCTCTTTNTCATGAAGATGGTGATAGAATACTTTGTGTACATCCCATACTACAACCCAGGACACCTTATCAATAGATACCTTCCTGTTCAGAGTCCAAAGACAATTCTAAGCACACTGAGTTACCCAGAAAGAGTTTGTAGAGGGTGAAGGGAGAAAGAAGAGAGACTAATCTAAAAGTTAGATGGGTACATCTGAACTACTTAGCACATGTTCCCTTAATGACCATTGGGGAAAAAAAAAATTAAAGGATCCTCAGAGGGAAATTGACCCAATCTGTGTAAAAGATCCATGCCAGTGTGGGATGGGCCATATAGTGGGACAACCCAATTCCTAGCATGCACTCAGATATCTAACATTTAAACAACAATAGAGATGAGTCCTATGCTGGATTAAAGATTTATATTAATTTCCCTGCAGTTTTTTTCCCCCATAATTCTGCTTCCCAAGTGTATTTACACAGCAGAATAGACAAATTCCTCTCTTAGCCTATGTATGCTGCTTGACATGGCAAAAAATGCTGTTTTCATTTTACACAAGGCTAGCTGATAAAATTTGACAATTATTTCATGGGGTGTGAAATTATTCATTTAACTCTGGATTTTCCTGCTTTTCAATGATATTTTTAATTGAATCACCTTTAGATATTTATTAGCTTACTCAGCTGGTTACAGGAATCAAAGAATAGATATCATGGCAGAACTGGAGACTCATTTCACAAAACACTTAGATGAAGTTCAGACCAATATGATTTTCTTAGTGTCCAAATATCTAATCATCATTTAAAGCAAGTAAAAATGGAAAGACAATCAGACCTAGGCCTTTATATGTAGACATGAAATTTGCGTGAATATTTAATTTTTTTTCTTTCAACATGGAAATTACTCAGCTCTCATACATCACACAAAAAAGTCTTTCTTAAACTATTTCTTTAATTATCTGCTCCCATTTCTTTTTACCTCTATTGCAGGCTGTCAATTTATCTGCTGTAGCTTTTGTACCACATTTGTTTATTTTCATGTGTGCTGAGAAAAGACCAGCCCAGCAAAGCATGCTCAAGGACACAAATATATGTCTACATATACCATATATACTCCTTCCCATGTGACAGTCTCTAACCAAATGAGACAGCTGTTATCCTAGGCAGGAAGCCAGGCTGGGATTTAAAGGCAAAAGGGGAATTAACACTAAAATAATTATTTAAAATCAAACCCACAGCAGCTGTAGTCACCAGCGAAACCTGAAGTTCGTGTTATTTCACTGTAGCGTCAGACTCCAGTGCTACTCTTCATGTAATGAGAGAAATCAACTTACACTGAGCAAAACTTAATTATGGTTGCTGAAATTTGATGTTACAAATGTCCAGAAGCTTTTGCTTGTTGATTGTGTGGGAAGTTGACGGCATGCAAACTGCTTATTAAATCTTATTTTGTTCTGTGTATTTCAAAACTCTTGTCTGTCAGAATTCAGAGAGCTGATAGAAGAGCATTTAAGCAAATAATGCAGTATGAGAAAATGTTATAAATGCATGAAACCGGCACAAGAAGAGTTAAAGACATTGTGCTTAAGCACATGAAGGACCAAAGACAATTGAAGTTACACCAGAAATCAAACTTGCCCAAACATGAAAGCTCATGTCTCTATTCTTCCTCTATGAGGACAATAAGCAGAATACATCTATACTCTGTAAATAAATAATAATGAAAATAATAATAAAACCAATAATGAATAATAAATAAAATAATAATAAATAAATAAAACCATCTGTTCTCATAAATTAAATTCCCGTCTAAGCAAGATATGAAACACGGGGATGAGTTCAGCCAAGTTCTATCTGCTCTGCCTATTATTATTGCTGTTTTTGGATTGGATTTGGATTTCAGGTTGTCCAACATACACAGATCTGCTTTGCAGTAGTTACTGACCTGTCTCCTGAATCATGAGTCGTCTCCAAAACAATGGAATATCAGCTTGCTTTAACCATGGCTGCTTCTGCTTGGAAAAGCTAAATGAAAAATAGTCAAATTAAAGGAGCTTTTCAGCAGGTGAACCGGAAAGAGCTGGACAGCCTTTAGCTCAGAAATGTGCTCAGAAAATTACTCCAATCCTTACAAACACATATTATTCAAATCCAAATCCAATGAGAATTGTTAGTGTCAAGAAAAGGGCATGCAATTAATATCCATTCTACCCATTATATTTTTTGCCTTGTTTTAATGTTTAATTGCAAAATGCCATTATTCAAGATTTCAGTGCTGATATTTTTGGCATATTATTGAAGTGGGAAACTGTATTTATTTATAAGATGTTTATGAGGGCCATGACCTAGGATTTCTACTCAGAATGGCCTCTAGGACTCTGATTAGTTCTCTGTGGAACTTGAGTGAGTGTATAAAGTTAATTTTTTCCTGAATCAAGAGTAAAATAAGCTGTTATTTTCTGTTTGAGAAAGCTTCTACTAACTGGTAGTAATAACTTAAAGACATAAAAACGAGCTGTCAGTCTCAAAAAAACCTTGGTTTGAAAGGAGGTTAATCTTGCTAAATCCTAGATTGACAGAGATCTTGTAGGGATCCCCATAGCTGAATATCCATCCAGATAAATAGAAATGGCCATTTCAAAATCTCTCAGAATTAGCCCCAAATTTTCTAAAGTATTAATCCAAAATTCTTTATTTTTTTATTTATTTATGTAGCCTGCTTTCTGGAGAGGAACATTGCACATTTACATCCTGAAACCAGCCAGTAAGATACAAGCCTATCCAAAATAGATGGTTTAATAAAACAATAATTGAACTGTGCTTTTGACACAATTACAACATGCTACCTCTCTGCAAGCAGGACCAATTTCAAAGGTTTTCCAGCTTGTACAGTGAAGTCTTGCAGGAGCTGTGATTTCTCCAGCCAGGTCTTTCACCCTCAGTGTTTTCCCCTACAACAGTTTCACTGGGGAGCATCAAACCCTGGTGGATGTGTCAGTGTTTTAATATCAGTGCAAATTATTCTTCAAGTAAGGTGTCAGAGGAGTTAAACTCTTCTGGAGACAGAATTAACACAGATTTAACATGGTCTTCTTGTCCTGGAAAAGATTTTCAGGCACAGCAAAGAGGACATTTATGCCAAAATGTCCTTGCTACCTCAGTATGTGCTGGGTGGTACATGGGGGTGGTGGAGCGTAGACAACACAGGTGGTTTAACAATTTAGGAGAATAAAGGCAAAATGAGAGAATAAATTGGAATGAAAATAATTATATCAAGGAAATCAAACCATTTCAGTGTCAGGTGGGGTTTTTTGTTTGAGTGTATTTTAAGCCTTCTAGACTGGCAAATTGTGAAGTTGGGATTGGATGCAGAGGTTAGACAGGAAACTAAACAAATCTAACAGGGCTGCCAGGGCTGTTAATGCCAAGACTCTTACTCCAAACAGCTCTGCATTATTTGGCAACAATCGACTCCATTTGTGAAATGGGACAGAGAAAAAAATGAACATGAAAGGACTGAGCCATTCAATAATTACCAGCTGAGATTCAATCTAGGGAACAGCTGAAAGAAGTGAGAGAGGGTCACACTAAACTAGAGGCCAAAACTCAGTGATCTTCTGAGCACCTCTGATGTGCTGTGTTGGAATGAAATTCCCTTTGCCTTTACATGGAGGAGAAGCAAATCCATTCATTTCAGTGGTGTCTGGGATTTCTTTCTTGGAACACCAGTGCCTGGTGCTGGTGGCAAGAAACATAGGCAGTGATAAAAGCAGTTTGGCTACAGTTTAGAAAACAGTTATACTACTTCCAAGGAGAATGGAAAGCTACAGATCTGAATCATCTAAATTAATAGGCACTTTGGAGCAAAGTTGAAAAAGAGGTTAGCCAAAACCCTTTGCTGTTAGAAAACATGGAGATTATGGTTGTACATAGCCAGCTGTGTGTGTCTTTAAGCCTTCATCAGGGATCCTGAAGCCAAGGGTTGATTTGCTGCAAATTTAAGTACTAAGAAAGCAGATTTAAGATGAATATAGTATATTGTAACATTTCTGCTTACATTAGCCAAAAGGAAAAAAAAAAAAAAAGGATTAAGCTTCTTTAACTCGCTAAGAAGTAACAGAACATTTATTCTTGGAAGGGCAGGGGGTTGGAATGGAGGGGAAGAACAGAAAGCAGAGCTGATGGGGAACACTTGTTGTATGCAAAATTCACTGCAGTACATGAGGCACTAAACTGTGTGATTACAGTGTATTACATGCAAAACATGTGCCAGATCTACTAAATCAGTGTTTCTCTGGGCCTGGTAAATACCATAACTAACCCCAGTGTTAAGATATTTTATAAGTTGAACTTGTTCAAATAAACCATTCCTCCTTAGGCTGCTTGAGGAAACTACTTGGAGCACCTCGTCAAAGCTAAATCCTGGGTCAAACATATTTGTTGTTGCAGCTGAATCAGTCTCTTTAATTCCCTTCCCTACCCCCCTGAGCTCAGTCTGGTGCCCTTTACTTTAAATTGGAATCTGGAATCTTTCCAAAAACTAAGAGAAAGTTGGCTGAGACAACATTATGAGCACTCGTTTACTTATCTAAACAATTTCCCAGCTTTCTCCAAACAGAAAGACTCTTACTAGAAAGGGATTCAAGAGCTGAACACATTTAGACTAGTGAAAGGCAGTGAAGAGGGTATTAAATCACAGTTTACAAGTACTTATGAGGGATTTAAGGCATTGCAAGTATTCACTAGGCATTGCATTTTTCCTTTGCAAAATACATGGAGAATTTAATTTGTGAATTTGCCTTCAGTCTGCTTGCAAAATACAGGAATTACTGCTTTCTGAAATACAGGATTAATGTCTACCCAAGCAGTCAGAAAGGGCAGGCCAGGGAAAGCTGCAGTACTCATCACTATCATTTTAAAAGCTTTTCAGGAGTCCATGAAATAAGTATATGTTTGGATAGATAAAATAGATAGCAGCAAATAGTGAAACCAGAATACATTTTCTTGCCAGGGGAGCTTTTTAGAGTTCAACATATCTAATCAGGCTATTGAAACAGAAAGGAAATAACTTACCCCAAACTGGTTTACTTTCTGTTCCAGGCCATTGACACCACAGGAGAAGCAGAATTTGGTGCATGGTGTTTAATTAATTTGGAAAGCATCCTCTGTGTCTCTTTGACACTTAAAGCCTGTTTTCACACACCTTAAATAAGCAAACAAGCAAATCATGAATAGCTGTGTAGAAAGCAATTCCTTTAAAGACACGGGGCAGCATTTCAGGGATTCTGTGATGCTACTGTCTAAACCAACAAGTGGTGAAAGAGCTGAGACCTGCAATAATGCTTGTGGTCCTAAGGTGTTACTTAAAACACCTGCTCGAAACTCCAAAGCAGTGTGCAGAGTGCTGTGTCCCTCCAGCCTCCCCACCTTCTCTCATCCTTTGCAACCTCTGCTGCAGGGTGGATTTACAGCAGTTGCCACGAGAGCTCTCTCCCACAAGTTTGTCTGATTTTGAACCAATTTAGTTTCTGATCTTCTGAAAACCCCATTGAATTCCACTGTCTAAACATATACTGGGTGAAAAAAAATTTTATTTCTATCAGTTTCAGAGGAGCTTACTCTTTTTTTTTTTTCTGTTTTCAAAAGTAAATAATGCAAGAATTTTCTCCTGACCATTCCTCATTCTCTTTCTCCATGCAGCTTATGATTTTGTTGGCCTCTGTCATACTCTCTCTCACTTTCCTCATCTGAAAAGTCTCAAAATACGTGCTTAAATTTGTAAAATTGCTCAAAATACTTCATAGAGAAGATTTTTCATGACTTTGCTTTTACCTGTCTACTTTTTTGATTCTATCTCCTTTTCCAAGTTGAGAAAAGAATTTCTAAACAGGCATAAACTTAAATATTTCACTTAAATTTACTTGCTTTAATGTTTTTTGTGCTTTATCCTCTACCGTTTTTAACAACAGTGCTCTATTTGCCTTCATGAAAGTTCTTTATTACTGAGCAGGATTTCTGAAAAGACCAAAATCAGTGACTCTTTGATCCTTTTCAGACTGGCAAAAGTTAATTTTGCAGTTGCCTCTGTTTATGTACAGTAAGAATTTCTGTCCTGTGTTTACCCCTTTGCATTTAACAAGAACTATCTTCCATCAGCAATTGTGGCTCTTTATCATCCAGCATCAGGAAAACCTGCTGCAATTTCTTGCATGTCTTTCAGTTTAAAATGTCCTGAATCATTTTCTGTCATCTGCAAATTTTGTCACTTCTCTACTTGTTCCCTTTTTTGGATCGCTCATGAATATTTCAAACAACACGAGTCTTGCACAGATTCCTTTAGTGACAACTGTGAAAACTGAGCTTTTTTCCTCTAATCTTGAAAGAGTTGCGATTCTATCTTATTCCTTATGATTTTTTTTTTAAATGCCCTCAAGTAAGTAGTTGGGTTTTTTAAATTCCAGCTGTGCTTTAGAAACCACAAAAGATTTTGAATTTTTTTTGATTGTTTGTTTGTGGGAGAGTTCGGGTTGGTTGGGGTTTTTTGGCTACTGATGTATTAGACAAGACCTCTGGAGTGTGAGAAGTAACTTTTGTCTACAAGATCTTTTAAAACTCTTTTTCACTGTGTCTTAGTTAAACACATGACTTTTAGTTCTGTTCTTTTAAATGTATGTTAGCAACGTACCCAATTGGGAATTTAGCCTATTAGTCTAATATAAAAATCAGACCAACATTTCTGTGGCCTTGCTAATATTTTTGTTACTTTTCTCTGATGCCTCTATCTTTGTATTTTTTCTTAATATTTAGACATCTAATGGAAGATATGGTCTTTACTCCTAAGGGTTGACCTCTATGACATGGTTTAATTGGTTGTACAGGCAAAAAACCCCATATTTTTTCTTACTATTTCCCAAGATTTCCTAGTAAACTTTCTTTTGCTTCTTCCCTTACTGTTGTCACCCATTTGCTCTATGAAATTGTAATTACCTTCTCATTCCATGGCTCAGCATCCCCCCTCCACCTGACATGTTCTCCCTGTCTTGGTGTGGAAAGAC
>VXBB01017380.1:455-10855 GCA_013399915.1 Illadopsis cleaveri | reverse complement strand
AAATTTATTCAGTTCTGCTAGAAAATATTAATTTATTTGTTTATTTATTTTATTAAATTAAATTTATTCGTTTCTGCTTTTAAATATTAATTTATTTGTTAAATTTATTAAACAAATTTATTCATTTCTGCTTAATAATATTCATTTATTTATTAAATTTATTAAACAGAATTTATTCATTTCTGCTTAAAAATATTAATTTATTTGTTAAATTTATTAAACGAAATTTATTCATTTCTGCTTAAAAATATTCCTTTATTTGTTAAATTTATTAAACAAAATTTATTCATTTCTGCTTAAAAATATTCATTGATTTGTTAAATTTATTAAACGGAATTTATTCATTTCTGCTTACAAATATTAATTTTCTAGAGTTTCATGCAAGGTACCCATGGAAATAAAGCTGTTCCCTCACTGTGCTGACTCCCAGAGACTGGCACCTTCCACAGCCCACAGTGGGAAGGGAAAAAAACCCCAAAATCAGCTCATTAATTCTGGTTTCCAGCCAGGAGAGTGAGTGGAGCTGAGCTCAGGCTGTGAGGAGACACCTGGCTCAGTGCCCAAAACATCCCTGCCTTCTTCTGAGGCCCCTCCAGCTCCACAGGGCTAAAAAAGGCAGCTGGAAAATGTCCTGGAAGCACGAGATGCTGCATCTCTCCCTGAAGGGAGCAGCTCTGGGTGAGCTTTGGGTGAGCTCTGGGTGAGCTCTGGGTGAGCTTTGGGTGAGCTCTGAGCTCTGGGTGAGCTCTGGGTGAGCCCTGGGTGAGCTCTGAGCTTTGGGTGGGCTCTGGGTGAGCTCTGGGTGAGCTCTTCCCACTTTGGAAGAGTTTTCACACAGTCCTTTTCCCCTCAAAATCTGGAATTCATGATGTTCCTGGCACTCCTCGAATTCCTGGCTGTAAAATGCGGGTGTCAGGTTATCCTGCAGCTCTGAGGAATTCCAGGCCCTGAAGGAAAACACTCGATTCCTTTTTCACTCCGTGCTGGTGCCACAGGAGCTGAGCTGGCAGCTGGGGATGTTTCCTCCAGGAACAAGAGATTTTCCCATTATTACTAAAAATGGCAACAAAAAATGGCACTATTTACACTGTAAGAGCCAGGGCAGGTTTTTGTTGGGGTTTGAGGGTTTTTTTACAAGTTTTTTGTTCTGTCTGGGATTATCACAGCACAGGGAACAAAGGCCCCACATCAATTCCATCAGCTCTGCTCCAACATCCCAAGGATGGATGGAGCAAAATGATCCTTTTTATCTTCATCTCATGGTGCTGATTGAGAACCCAAAATGATCATTTTTATTTTCATCTCATGGCGCTGATTAAGAACCCAAAATGATCCTTTTTAACTTCATCTCTTGGTGCTGATTGAGAACCCAAAATGATCCTTTTTATCTTCATCTCATGGTGCTGATTGAGAACCCAAAATGATCCTTTTTATTTCCACCTCTTGGTGCTGATTGAGAACCCAAAATGATCCCTTTTATTTTCATCTCATGGTGCTGATTGAGAACCCAAAATGATCCTTTTTATTTTCATCTCTTGGTGCTGATTAAAAACTCAAAACGATCCCTTCTATCTCCATCTCATGGTGCTAATTAAGAACCCCAAATAATCCTTTTTATCTTCATCTCATGGTGCTGATTAAAAACCCCAAATTATTCTTTTTTTTTTTATCTCATGGTGCTGATTACGAGCCCAACGTGGCCATTCCTGTGCCAATCCCGAATATCTGACACAGATTTCCTGGATGGGGAATGAAGGAGCTCTTCTCCCTGCCCTTCCCAGGTGCAGAATTCCAAGGAAATCCCTTCTCCTCCCCCACCAACCTCCCCTCCCTCCCTGGAGCTCCCAATTTCGGGCCCAGTGGTGGGGAAAGCAGTTACATAAGTGCTGCAGGAACTGAGGGGGAGAATGAATGTCAAAGCCTGCTGCAACATGAACCCGGGAGCCTTGTGGATTCAGTCTCCACCATCCATCAAACATGATTAATTTTAATGTCACAACACTTTAATGTCAATTACTTTTAATGTCACGGCTTCCTATTTACCACAGCGGCCGCATTCCCGAGCTGATAGGAGAGATTCCCCCCCAAAGAACTTTTAAGATCAAATAAATAAACAATTCAGGATAAATGCTACAAACAAGCAGCAGCCTCCCTGCTTTTTTGGGAAGGGAATTTATTCCAAAGGCACTGAGAGATGGAGCATCTGAGGCTTTCACATTTAAGGCCAAGTTACTGCTCAGCAAAAATTCTCTTCTGCTCTTTTTTTATTTTCTGGCTATAAATTTGGCAAATTCCAGGTGCCAGCTGGAGATGGGGCTTGATTTTATTTGCATTAGCCAAAGGTATCTTTTTATTTAGGCGCTGCATAAAGCATAGCAACATTGTGATTGTGGCTTATTATATTCTGTGTGCAAAAAGAGACACCAGGTGAGTTAAGAAACTCATGAAAGAGTGTTTGAGACTTAAAATCTTTAGGTCATCAAGTGGCTGGGGGAGAAAAAACAAAAGAGCTGAAGGGGTTTTTTTGCAGTGCAACTCCTCATAGTTTCAAACCCATTTAAATGCCACCCATTGAGCAGCCTGGACTCGCTTTCCAATTCCTCCAGCTTTGTATTTTCCCCCTGAACTTCTGTTTGCTAAATGTTATTTTAAAGAGCTGGTGAGGCTGACAAAGCCTCAAACTCCCTGGGGTTTCTCACGAGGACAAAAGCAGCCTTGTGGATATCTTTAGAACAAATTATAAGGCTGAGGAGAAGTCAGGCCTCTAATATGAAACTGAGCTGGGTCACAAAAGGTGTTTGAGCAGCCAAACTAAAGTAAAACAGGAAAGTGACTCAGACACCTGCATGGCCTTTTCTAGAGTCCAAAAACTGTCATTAAAATAAATTTCTGCACCTTTATTTGAATTTCATGGCGGTGCATGAAGCAGCTTTATCTCAGAACAGGGATTTTAAGCCTGTAACAGCTCAGTGGGGTCTTCTAAGTGCACAATTCCACCCATTTCAGTCCCAACCGATGCAAAAATGGAAGGCACCATCCAGCAGCAGATCTATCACAGCAGAGTAGGTGATTTTGGTGGAGTTTCAGCAGTTTTTAGTGCAGCAGAGACCACACAACATCATCACAGTGTTTGCAGCCTGGCAGCCTGCAGCTCCAGCAGCATCTTTTTTTTCTTTTTTTTTCCTGGTGAAACAACCCTGCTTGAAATTCAGTTTCTATCCTGCGTTTGCCAAAGTTCCAGCCAGCAGAGCTCATGTTCCCATCCTGCAGAGTGCTCAGAGGGCTCTGCAGAGGCAGCAGGGGCTGTGCTGGTCCCGGGGAGGCTGAGCATGAGCCAGCCTCGGCTGTCAGAGGCTGTTAACATCCAGGGCTCATTAAGAACCGAGGCCGGGATTTGCATCACTCGGGTGAGTTCCGATTCCCTGAAAAGAGGGAGGATTATCCCAGCACTCCCCATCTGGGCTGGGTGTGACACAGCCTGGTGTTCACCTGGACACAGCCAGGAATATTTATTGTCGCCCTGATTTTTCAGCCTTCTGATATTTCCATTCTGTACTGGAGCTTTCTCACGCATTGTAATATAAACAAAGAGTGATGTTTTGTAAATCGTGCGTTCCTTCCAGGGGGAAGGACAAATTAATGGACTTCCAGATTGACCAGTGGAGTCAAAGAAGTGTCAACCTCGTCCTGCAATCCTTGATCAAACTCCAAAGACTATATAAGCCAGAATCCCAAAATAAACTTCCTTCTTTTCTGCCCTGACGATGTGTGAGTGTCCTTTTTGTGCCCTGACTGTGTGAGTGTCCTTCTTTTTGTGTCCTGTGTGAGTGTCCAACTTTTTGTGTCCTGACTGTGTGAGTGTCCTTCTTTTTGTGTCCTGACTGTGTGAGTGTCCTTCTTTTTGTGCCCTGACTGTGTGAGTGTCGTCGTTTTTGTGTCCTGTGTGAGTGTCCTTCTTTTTGTGTCCATCTGGTGACATTTGCTCTCAGAGGTGAGCAGGTAAAGCAAGAGGTGCCAGACAGCACAACCTGACAGAATTCCACGTGTGTGACAGCAAACACAGCCCGGAGTCACCTCCAGCCTGGCAGAGCTGACATTCCTGGAGCTGCTGAGAGCCCCAGGAGTGCTGCAGGAACCTTTACCCTGACCCAGACTAAGCAAAAGCTCTCCAGGCACCAGCTCCTAAACAAAGCCCCACTTTCTGATTATTTACACATTTCTGCTGTGCTGACCCAGGCAGGGACAGGGAGTGTGGCTGGCAGGCTGCAGGGAGAGGTGAGGGCAGCTCTTCACCCCAGGCTGCACAAAATCCTCCCAAAGCCAAAGCTCTGCCCCCTCAAAAGGTTCCTCAGGATGAATTTTGTTTCAGCTCCTCCATCACTTTAAAAAAACCTCTTTTCTTTATCACAGCCAACATCAGATCCACTCAAATCCAGCGGTTCAGATCTCTAAACTTGGCCAGTGTCTGTGCTTTTCATTTACACTCAGATGTTGGCTGTGAAACATGAAAAATCTCGAGTTTCTTCCCCACTTTGGTTCCCTTTTTCCCATGGCAAGCTGGGTCCAGCATCCTGATTTTTATTCTGAGCACTCAGTCCTTAAAATCCTTTAGAAGACAGACTTGGAGTTAAATAAAACAGTAACAGCAAAACATGAAATGTTTTCCTTTTCCACAACCCAGAAAGAGCAGGAGCAAAACTTGGCTTTGCAGTTTTTAAAACTGATTTGAAAAATCTTTTAAAGATTCCCACCTTTCCTTTCAGGACATTTCTAATCCTACAGGGCAGGGGTTGTTTCCAAAACTGGCCTGATTGGTGGCATTGGGCAGAAGATGTGATGTTAAGCATTGACAAAGGCACAACCAGACCCATTTNCGAGGCGCCTGTTTCCAAGAGCTGATTATCTAATAAAGGCATATAAAGGAGATAACATTGATTCCTGCCCAATTTATTTCAAGGGCAGGAATAACTGAGCCAAACTGAGGAGCCCCAGGAGGAGGAATTCTGCCTAAATCTGTGTGTTGGTCTTGCTGATGGGGAAAAACCAGCCCAGGAAAAATCAGGGGTTTAATTTTTTACCCTCTTGCTGCGTTCTTTCCCTCAAAGCAGCTCCTGTTAATAGCTGGAAACAAAATACCAGGTGAGGAGTCTTAAATAACTGGAAACAAAATAACGTGCTAAGGAATATTTAAAATAACTGGAAACAAGCTGACAGGCTAAGTGATATATTTTAAATATCTGGAAACAAACTGACAGGCTAAGTGATATATTTTAAATATCTGGAAACAAACTGACAGGCTAAGTGAGTATCTTAAATAACTAGAAACAAGATGCCAAGGAATAGTTAAAATATCTGGAAACCAGCTAACAGGTTAAGTGGAATATTTTAAATAACTGGAAAACAGCTAATATTCTAAGTGGGCATCCCAAATATCTGGAGGCAATCTAACAGGCACAGTGAAAATTTTAATAACTGGAAACCAGCTAACAGNAATATCTGGAAACCAGCTAACAGGTTAAGTGGAATATTTTAAATAACTGGAAAACAGCTAATATTCTGATAATATCAGCTAATATCCCAAATATCTGGAGGCAATCTAACAGGCAAAGTGAAAATTTTAATAGCTGGAAACCAGCTAACAGGTTAAGTGAATATTTTTAATAGCTGGAAACTAGCTAACAGGTTAAGTGAGTATTTTAAATAACTGGAACTGAGCTAAAAGCCCAAGTGGGCATCCCAAAGAACTGGAGACAGTCTGACGGGCAAAGTGAATATTTTAAATAAATAGAAACAAACTAACAGATTAAGTAAATATTTTTAATAACTGGAAACCAGCTAACAGGTTAAGGAAATGTTTTTAAGAACTGGAAACCAGCTAACAGCTGAAGTGGGCATCTCAAAGAACTGGAGATGGTCTAACAGGCAAAGTGATTATTTTAAAGAAGTGGGAGCCAGCTGACATTCCAAGTGGGCATCCCAAAGCCCTGGAATCCAGCAGATATCCCAGCCCTGACTGTCCCTGGTGTTCTGCTCCACGTTGTCATCTCATCCTGCACCCAGTGCAGGGCACGTTAATGAGTGACTCTGGCTCTGACAATTAACATCCCTGATTGCTCTTCCTGCTGGATCTGGAGCGACAGGAATCCCTCATTTCCCTCTTCCCAGCCTGGATTTACCCCCCTGTGCTCCTCCAGCCCAGCCAGCTCAGCAGAAAGCAGCAGCAGCTTCATCACTCTGGAAATTGTTTGTTATTCTTGCTTAGTGGAGAAGGGATAAAAAAACCCCAAAATAAAACCAAAAACAATCAAATAGCTCCACAGTGCAGATTGGAGCANGAGCGACAGGAATCCCTCATTTCCCTCTTCCCAGCCTGGATTTACCCCCCTGTGCTCCTACAGCCCAGCCAGCTCAGCAGAAAGCAGCAGCAGCTTCATCACACTGGAAATCGTTTGTTATTCTTGCTTAGCAGAGAAGGGATAAAAAAACCACCCCAAAATAAAAACAAAAACAATCAAATAGCTCCACAGTGCAGATTGGAGCAGCCCAGAGTGCCCCAGCCTCCATCTGGCCCTCATTAACATCCAGCAACAACCCCAAAGTGTCTGCCAGGGGATATTTGACATTTATATACAACAAGCCAAATGCAGGACCCAACTGCAGGGTGCTGATTGCTCCAGGGGGATTTTTGGGGTGGCTGTAGGTACCAGCATGGCTGGGACAGTGTCCTGAGCAGGATTTGGGGTTGTGGTGAGGCCAATTCCCCTGCTCAGAGCTGCTCCTGGCATCCTGCAGGATCCCAACTGCTCCGGGGGCTGTGCAAGGGGGAGGATGTGGGTTTGTTCAGAAATGTTTTATTCAGGCTGTTTATCCTCAAAAGAGCGTTTTCCTTTTAGATTAAATTATCTGGACTCTGTTTATTCTAAACACAGGAGACAGGACTCAAGCATTTCCTCTTTTAGGAAGTATGGCTGAGTGTGTTTCCTACAAAATTTATAAAGAATTCAGGCGAGGGCTTGTGTGGCTCCTTAAGATTTCAAAGCCTTCCTCCCTAAATGCTGAAAGAGCTGCCTCTGTCAGGGCACAGCTCCATCCCAGTGACAGGAAATACAAATTCAAGCAGACAGCAGCTATGAGCTCTTTGGAAAGGGCAGCCTGATAAAAGCCATAATCAAATTATTTGCCAATACTCCCTGTTTGGTCTCAAGACCATAAATTCCATTATATAATGGAATATATATAATTCCCTTTTATTTTAACAGCTGGGGAAGCCGAGGCCAAAAAAGGATTTGTTAAAAGCACCTCCTGGGACTGGAGGTGAGATGAGTTTATCAACCACACAACTGAATTTTAGCAGTGAAAATTCTCATTCCAGGAGGTGACAGAGTCACCACTGGAGCTGAAATAAACCCCACAGATTTCTGTCTTCTTGTGTCATCTCCTTACTAAGAATTCTGGCTATTTTGCTATAAAGACACCACGTTTTAAATACCATTTTCCATGCTTTAGTCACTCCTGCTCCTGCAGGAAGCCTCCACCTCCACCTGAAGCTGGAGGGGAGTTTCCTGCTCATTTTTTCCAGGACTCCTGAGCAGATGCTGATCAGAGCTGCTGTTCCCACCAGGAGAACCTGCAGGAACCCCAGGGCACAGCCCAGGCTGCTCCACGACCTTTCCCCTCCCCCAGCAGCCCAAGGCCACTCCAGGATCTTGAATTTTAGCAGTGAAAATTCTCATTCCAGGAGGTGACAGAGTCACCACTGGAACTGGCATAAATCCCACAGATTTCTGTCTTCCCATCTCATCTCCTCACAAAGAATTCTGGCTTTTTTGCTATAAAGATTTCAAATGCCATTTTCCATGCTTTAGTCACCCAGGCCGCTCCAGGATCTCTCCTCCCTCCCACCTGCTCAAGGCTGCTCCAGGATCTCTCCCAGCTGCCCAGGACATTTTCCCCGGCACGTTCATCCATTCTGCACACCTCCCGCAGCAGAGGGGACAGGAGGAGATGAGCAGCGGCTGCTGTTTAAAGCGAATAACATTTATCTGCCCCATCCAGCCCTGCCCGCGCGGCTCCGGCGGCGGGGGTGGCTCTTTAGGCGCTCTCATCATCATTACCTGCTCAATTAGTGCTGTTAGAATGCACGGCTGGCACCAGGAGCCGCCCGTCCTGCTGCTCCACCAGCTCCCTCCACCAGGGGAATTCTTCCCGGTTTATTTTTAATTCTGCCTCATAATCAGGCCCTAATTTTATGCATATTGGCTCAGGGTATTTTTTTTCCCCTTTCTTCTACATTGTCAGTCTGCTTGTCACATCCTTGCTGAAGGGGATTCCTCACTTTAGGTCCTTCTCTTGCCGGGGTAGGATGGCCTCTTTTGCTTGAGGATTATCAGCTCTGACAGTGCTGACACAGAAAAAATAAAGCCCCAGAATGATTTCAGACCATGAGCAGGGATGTTTCCTCCAGAGCAGGAACACAGAGCTGCTCCTGCCCTTTCCTCACAGAGCCCAGACCCAGCCTAAACCCCTAAACCCAGCTCCTTCTCTCACCTGCTGTTTTACACCACAATGACACAGACTCTGAACTTCAGGAGGCTGAAAATGACTCCTTTATTTTTGGGATGTGTCTCCCTTTTATACTATTTTACACATTCCAATCAGATTGGTGAAATAAAGGCAAAACCTCTTCACTCACATTGCTCAGAGCAGAGGGACATCCAGAAGAAGCCCCTCATAGGGAAAGAATGTAAACCAAGTTTACAGTTAAAAAAACATTTCTCTTGTTCACAGAAAATTCCTTGGGAAAGGAATTTCAGAAAACCAAAACACCTCAGGCATGAACCAGGGCTACACCTCACCCAGAGTCATCCCAGAGCCTCTGACAGCCTCTCCCTCACTTGCTGATGAGATGATGGAGTTTTGGAGTCCACACATGGTGTCCCCTCCATGAATGAAAGCTTTCAGTGTCACAGCAGAAGTGACAACAAAGCTGGGACATTAAATCAGCCAGGGGAGAAGGAAACTGGATATCCTCCAAGGCAAGAACATCACAAACCTCCTAAATCCAGGGCAATTCCCTCTCACTGCCAGGCAGATCCTACTTCCAGGTAAAGACATCCTTTCTAGGAGAGAGAGTGTTGAGTGAGCTCTGTCCCAATCTCCACACAGATATTTCAGAACAAAACCAGATTTTATTTGCTTTTTACTCTTTGGAGCTTTTCCCCCTCTGTTCTGCGTTTACAAGATGATCATAAAAAATGAAGCAGCATTTAAACCAGCAGCAAGGGTGGAAGAGCAGCCCTAAATTCCTGCCTGAATCAGCTCCCTCCTTGCAGGAACTGGAAATTAAATTTCCCTTCCAGGGGCTGAAGCTGTTCCTGAGCTGGCCTTGTTAAACCAGGAGCTTTCAGCGTGGAGAGCTGACAGAGAAACACTGTGAGACTCAGAGAATCCCAGAGCCCACCAAAGGCTTCTAAAAGCCCCAAACCCCCAAGAGAAGATGAACACACAGAGTTAACAGAGCTCCAGCACACTCCCAGCCTGTCTCATCAGCACCAAGGCTGCCAGGAGCTGGTTTGTTGTTTTTTTTTTTAGGCAGGCTGGGTTTTCCACGCTGCAGAAAAGGAGAATATTGAGAGGACAAGCCCGAGGCCAGGAACTGGAAGGAAAAGCTGCAGCCAGCAGCAAAGGGATGCTGCACATGTGGGTTTGCAGCACAGGGAGGGGGAGAGGCTCCCAGGCTGTGGGGAGGGCAGGCAGGAGTGGCACTGGAAGGAAAAAGGTTCCTGCATATGTCCTGTGCCATTGCAAAGAGATGAAAAGGGTTTGTCTTCTCAGAGTGCTCCTCGGGAAAGGCAAATTTTATTGGGCAAAATGAAGGATATCCTTCTGCCCAGCACAGCCTCCATTAGGTGATGGTAAAAAAGGCTGTGAAAGCACAGGGGGAAATCACTCACAGCAAATAATTCGGTTTTTTAGTACACTGAGGTGGGGTAGAACATGCCCTGTATCATCATAACCCTTAAAACCACCCTTAAAACCCAGCAGGTTGTGTTTTATCAGAGCATTGGTGCCTGTGGACAAAGAGGAGACACCAGTAGGGCTCAGAAAATCACAGACAAGGCAGGAAAATGTCAATATTGCCTAACTGGCTAGTTAAAATCATTCCACATGCATGAATAATCAGCTTTTGTTATCAGCTTTGTGTTTGTATTCTCAGAGTTCTCCTTGGGTAAAGCAAATTTTATTGGGCAAAATTAAGGATATCCTTCAGCCCAGCACAGCCTCCCTTAGGTGATGGTAAAAAAGGCTGTGAAAGCACAGGGGGAAATCACTCATAGCAAATAATTCGGTTTTCAAACTCACTGAGGTGGGGTAGATCATGCCCTGCATCATCATAACCC
>VXBB01017376.1:8688-31157 GCA_013399915.1 Illadopsis cleaveri | reverse complement strand
AGAACTGGGGTACAAACTTTGTAACCAATAAGAACTCGGGGTAAAACTTTCAACCAATAACAAGATAAAAATTACAATGCTGCAATGTAGTATAAAAAGCCCTGAGTGTTTACCATCTGCTCACTCAGTGTTTGATCTCCAAGGGAGAGCCAACTGTCCCGCTCCCTCAATGTCCTCTTTTGAGACCTGGTCCCTAACAGGGGCCTGGTCCCCAACATTCATCTGTTCTTCTTCTGCTTTCCATCCCTGAGACTCTTTCCAAAGACGGAGTTACTGGGTGTAGTAGAAAAAAATACTGTAGAAAAGACAATTTAATTTCTTATAGGAAAGGGGAGCATAACAGTGTCAAAAGAATGAACAGATTCTGTAATAAAGAGACGCAGAAAACATATTTTTCTTATATTGGAAAGACATATAACAGTGACATTCAAAACTCAGCCAGAGCCCCTGCTGAGAAAAGCACTTAACCACATGCTCAACATCCAAGTGGCTGCTTATGTCCATCAAATTCAGCAGGGTATGGACGTCTGTCTGGAGCTCCCCAACTGGTTAAATCACTGCTCAACAGGGTAAACCATTCACTCAGGGCCTAAGAGACATTCTTAAGACATACAATGACTTCAGTCACTAGTACTCTACTTCGGTTCTCAATGGGGGTGTTGCTCTAAAATCTTACTACATAACATTTACCTAAGAGTATTTTTTTAATGAATTAATCAGCAGTCCTTTACAAAATCATTTTCTGAATTACAGACCAATATTAGCCAGATGCCCAAGACTTGAAATGTGTTACAGGAGGCAAAAAAACAGTTCCCACAAAGATTTGCTGCCGCTATGTGCAAGCTCAACTAAGAATAAAAATGATATTCTGGAAAGGGCTGTCCCTAAAAATGCACCAACTCACTTGTGTCTTCTGGGAAATAACCATCAATAATTCTTACCCTTCAATGTTCTCAAAACATTTTTCATCAACTTCTTCTGTCACCTAATCAGAGAAATTGGAAGTTTTGTTTCAATGCAAGGCAGCCTTTTCAGCTTGCTAATAGCATGTTGTGCAACAGTAGGTGTTTTTATGTTTTATGATACGGCATTCATCTATCCTCAAAGATCCAAATTTAGCAGATTAATCCTGATGCCCACATATCATATTACTGTGGTCATTATTTCTACAGAAATTATCTATTGATAAAATAGCCTATTCAACACTTACTCCATGGGATGGATTCCAGCTTGAACCCTAAAACCATGCCTGCCTGAAATTGTTTTTAAAGAAAAATTCCTAAGGAGTCTGCATCTAAATTGCATAAAGCTTGTCTCCAGCTATAGGACTGCATTGTCACAATCTTTCTAACAGAAGCTCAAAATTCAGATGAGAAGAGATTTTGAAATTACTGTTTTGCATTACTTATTTAGATGCTATTCCTGCATAAATGTTCAACTAGTTTATTTTGAAACTGCCATAACCACCATCATGGATGCTGAAAGATGTATCTCAATGCAAATTCTGTAACAGTGAAGAACTAATTCTGTTACCATAAAAACCTATTAAAAAATCAGTGAACTGAACTGTGTTGCTCCTAATAGCTATTTAAATGGGAAATCTAATTTTGGTTTAGATTAAACACTATATTTCAAAAGGAAAACTTCATCTAAATATAATTGGATGAAATTACTTTGAACTGGTGCCAAAGTCTACTCGTTGAATGCAGCTCATTATGGCTTTGCTCTTCAGTTGGAATAGCCTTTAAAACTCAAATCTCATGTTTGGTTGATTCTAAAGGGTATTTTAGTCACTTGCCATACAATCCCAATCCGTACACAGACTACTTGTAGCTATGTTAGTTATTCTGTCATGAAAGGACATCATGGAGTCACAGAGAAACAGAATCACAGAATGCTCAAGGTTTGCTGATTTGAAAGAACATGGAACATGGGAGAACCAATCGTGAGGCCAAAAGGTTTGCTACATGACACAGAGAAGTAAAATGTGTTGTCTAGACACAATTTTGACCAAAACCTACCAAGAACTGTCAAATTTCAGAATTACATCTACTAAAGCCAAGAGCAAAATATCTCAGAAGTGACAAGTCTGTTGAATTACACTTCATTCAGTGTTCTTGTGAAGTGTAAATGTTCCAAAGCTTTGAAAACAAACTGCAGTACTCCTTCACACTTCAGACCCTTTGTGTAGTTACAGACTCATCCCAGACAGAAAGAAAAGGGATTGCTACCTGACGCAGCGCTGGGGAAACTCCACCCAGCCACAGCTAGCTCACACTGCCGGCACCACGCACAGCAGGGACACAGCCAAGGAGCACGGCACCCAGGCAGTGTCTCGGTGGAGCAAAAGCCCCACAGTGGCGAGTAGAGAGTGTTGAGGTGGAGATAAAGAATGAGAGAAGGTCCAAAGGCTTGAGTCTCCAGGAGGGTTTATTTCCTGAAGGGGGACAAGGCACAATGAACAATGGACAAATGAGAGCGTGGGCTTATAAAGAGAGGAAGGTCTCAGGGAGGGGACAAAAGTGTGGCCAATGGGGAGGAGGCAAAGGAGGGCTTAGGGGAATGGATGAGAGGATAGGAACCAATGGGATAACAAAAGGAGAGGGTACAATTCTGTAACTCCAATAGAACTCCGGATAACACAGAATCTTCCAGAACAAAAGGAAGGTGCAACATGGGATTGACAAGCAGAGATAGGAGGAGTACTAGCAGATTGGCAGGGGAAAGCAACTAGGGAACAAACCATTAACAAAGGGGGATAACAGAACAAACCATTCTAATGAAAAACAAACCACAACAGCCGCCAACTGAGTGGCTGATCCCAGACCACCACCTCAAATCAGACATTTATAGAATCACAGAATTGTTTGGGTTCAAAAGCATCTTCAAAGCTCATCTGGTCCAAAATCCTTGTAACATGCAAGGCCATCTTCCACCAGACCAGGTTGCTCAGGGCCCTGTCCAACACCAAAAGTTTTCGGGCTTGGGCATCTATCAGCTTTTTGGGCACACTGTGCCAGAGTTCCACCACTCTCCTCATAAACAATTTCTTTCTTCTATCTAGTCTGAATCTACACTTCTTTCATGTAAAACCGTTACCCCCTGTCCTGTTGCTACATGCCCTATTAAAAAGCCTGTCCACATTACTCTTATAAGCTCTCTTTAGGTCTCGAAGCATGGAAATAAGGTCTCCCTGGAGTCTTGTCTTGTCCAGGCTGAATAATGCCAGCTGACCCAACCATTCCTTGTAGAAGAGATGTCCCATCACTGTCATCACTTCCGTGGCACTCTTTTGTCTGCTTAGACACATCCATGCCCTCTCATGCTAGGGAACTCAGAGGCGGATGTTGATATTGGAAGTAACACATAGAGGGTCAGAGATCTGGTATTTTGTTAGCAGGTGTAAAATATAATCAGTTA
This sequence comes from Illadopsis cleaveri, assembly GCA_013399915.1. NCBI lineage: Eukaryota > Metazoa > Chordata > Aves > Passeriformes > Timaliidae > Illadopsis > Illadopsis cleaveri. The sequence continues at coordinate 27,737 of VXBB01017376.1, read as the reverse complement.
TCTTGCAGGACTAATTCAGGAGGAGGGTGCTCAGCATTCATCACACTCCAAATTATTTAGTCCTCTCAATAATTTTGATATTGTGGCTTTTTGCCACACAAAACACATAATTTTATACTTAAAATCATACTAGAATATTAACAAGGCTCTCATTAGTAAATTGTCTTGTTTCCCTTATCCTATTTCCTGGGAGAGAAGACAGAACATAACTAGAATAACAACAAAACCATATTATTTTATGTCTGGACTTTCCCTTGTTTCAGTGTTAAATGTAGCTCTAGTTGGGTGTTGGATACAGACTGTTTTCTTCAAGTTTAGCTTGAAAATCTGCCTGACATTTTCAACTGGGAATTTTACTCTAGATCTAAAGACTCAGAATATGTCTATCTCCTCTTTAATATGTTTCTTTCTATATTATATTTCCAGGAAAAGAAAATCTAAGACAAAAAATTTTTTACTGTCAAAGAAGAAGACTCATTCTTAAAACTGAACTTTGCCCTGAATTATTTCAAATATCTGTTTGCTTTAAAAACTGTTCTATTTTTATTAGAAAGATATGCTGCAGGTGCCCATCCCAAGGGCCACTGAACTACTGTCACGTATTTATGGAGACAGAAATTACTAATCTTTTTGTCCTATGGCACCATGTGCACCACCTAGTGCACCATGGCACTGTGACAACCATTATAGGGCCTTCCAGAAGAAGCATATAAAGAGATTTTAAAAAGAGTTTTGCTCCAAAACCAAAGCGGTGGTACTACTTCTCTGAAGAATGTAAAATATCAGTGAGAGAAAAATCAGAGTCTAATTTAACTTGTATTTAGTTATCTACCTGCAAATAACTATCTCAGCCCTCCTTCTTTGACTCCCTGTATACTCAGTGGATATTCCTCCTCAGTAGACAATCCCAAGCAGTGAGGATCTTGCTTAGAGTCACATTCTGGAAAAAACAACTCCTTTTTTCAGCCCAGAGATACCACCTTCATTTTAGCTGCTGCTCTCCGGGCAGGTTTCAACACCCCTTCCTTCTGATGAAGCCAGAAGGTGGGAGTCATTCAGTCCATACCAAAGTTAGTCAGGCTCAGCACAAATCTGGACAACAAACTCTGGAAGGGATTTTTCTGATCATATACAGACTTCAGGAGGAAATAAGTTGCGCCCAGTCCTCAGCTGATGCTCTCTAATGCTTGAAAAGAAATTGTGTGCACCAGATTGATCTGCCCTTTCATTAGGCAATGAAAATAGGGATATGAATCCTTTCTATGTCCTTTATTAGACATTAAGTGATATGACTAATACCTGCCAGTCACAATTCATGTTGTAATTTCATCCTCTCTGGTGAGGAACACAGGAAAGAAGGAGAGCAAGGAAGAGAAATTCTAACATTATTCAAACCCATGCCATGCCATGCCATGCTTTTTTTTCCAGATTAATGACAGTAAAGATGACAGCAGTGAAAGAGTAAAAGGAGCAGCTGAGGCATTTGGAAAATCCGGTTAGGTGCTTCCTGAGTATTTTCAACTACAAAGGCACTTTCCCTGGGTTTATATTGCTTTGTTAGTAAGTTTAGCTCAATGCTCCACCTAGCAGGCTACAAAAGAAGGATCAGAATTAATATGGACAGATATATGTAGAATCTAAGGGGTTAAAATGCTATTTTTCCATAAAGAAATAACAAAGGAAATAATCCTAGAAGGAAACAGAGTAGGTAGAACAGCATTGCATAAAACCCAGTGAGCTGGAGGACGTGAATTGCAATGTGTCTAAGTCTGGAGGAAATGGTCATTTTCATAGTGCCATTTATGCCTTGTGTTAAATGTATTTAGCTAGAGTTTCTGGCTTCATCCTTCCCTCAACAGAATAAATTAGTGCCCCCATGAAACCAAAGCTATAATGTTGCTACGAGATGCAGACTGAGAGCTACAGAGGCTTTTCTGGGGAAGTATAATTTTATACCACCATATATTTATTTTCCACATCTGATCCTTTATGCTGTGAGCAGATTTCTGACTTGTTAATGGAAGCACAGCTTCTGTCCTGAACCACTTCCAGTCAAGTTCTGTCCATGACAGACTCTGGGTTGATTGTTTAAAATTATTTTTTTAAACTCCTCCCAGAAAGAAATGTACTCTGCAGCAGTGTCTAATCCACTGAGTAACCTGGTCTCTCCTTCTAGCCGGATGCAGAAAAACTCATTTTATCATGAAAAATAAGTTTCTATTAAACTCTAAATTAAAAGAAAGGATGAGCTTGCTATTTAACTGTCACTTTTCATGTGTGCCAGATAAATGCAATTTCAAGACACTTTAATCAAAACTAAATTATTTTATATACATGGATATTTGTCCATTTGAGACTCAGTTTTTACATGTGCTGAAAACTATCAGGATTCTGGCAGGTGTAATAGCAAGGGACACAAAAAGTATCAGAGAAGACTTGATAACAGGAAAACAAAGGGACCATCTCCCATCTGCTGCTCATCAGCCTGTCTCTGCTTGTGCCAACAGAATTGAGATAATTCCTGGAAACTGAGTGTAAGCAATGCAAAACAGTGATGAGCTACCTATACAGCAATGAAATACATCCTTTTGTTTTGGACATACTGTTCATTTTTCCTGGCATCTCCTGGATTTTTTTATCATAGTGAACAATCATTCCCATTTACCACTTCTAACATCCCATCTCAGATGATCATCCTCCAGCCTGAAGGGATTGTTCTACTCTTTCCTTAAACAGAAATCAACACCTGATGCCCTTTACCACTGTTTTTCATAAATTTCTAGTTTTACTTTTCTGAGAGGGAAGATTAGAATTGGACACAGTATTCAATATTTGAATATACTACAGAAACCAACCACATTTTCTCATTATATTCTTATTTCCCCACACCCAGTAATTCAGTCAGGTCATTCTTTTCACACGTCTTTCAATTTTACCACTCCACTTGAACTCATTCTAGTTTTGGCTGGTCTTGCACATTTTGCCAGCCTGGGTCATCAAATGCAAAAAGTTTATCGGAGATTCTACCTGTGAGGCTGTAGCCCTGAAGAACAGGGAATAAATTTCCGGTTCCTGACTTGTCCATTCAAAGATGAACAAACTCCAACCCAGAAACAAAACAAACAAAACAAAACACACATCAAAAACTCAGCTGTGGCCACTGTCCAGGCTGGTACAACCAATTACAATTAACTTCCAAAAATATTATTTCCCGGTAGCATCTAAGGATGTCTTCCCATAAAGACATGATCCAGTTCCCACTGAGAACAGTGAACACTGGGATTGACCATCAGTTACTTCTCCTAAAAGAGTGAATTATGGTGTTGTTTGGAAAATCAGCATTTTACAGCAGCCAGAAAATTCAGCATTTGGTTACAAACAGGGCATGTCAAGTGAGACACTGCAGGAGCAATGACCTCCCAGCCTAAAAGGGAACCAATGCAGAGAGTTTTAGTTCACCTCTGCCTGTTGGAAAACATTGAGGGATTTGAGCAAGGAGCCTCAGGCTAGACCATCTGCCTGCTTAAACTGGTGTAAGCTACTGGAAGTCCACATTTGTGCTAGGGAGGCTTTGATGTTTCATAGTGACTCCCAGATCCAGAATGAGAAAATATGCCAATGTGGAATTAATCTTTTCACCATTAAAATTATTTTCATGAAGTACTTTTCTACCTGCAGGCCATGGATCCCAGGGATTTAAGCAGCTTAATTGTTTAGCTCTTGCATTTCAACCTTTGTCCGTTTTGCCTCCTAAGGGAGAACTTGTACTCTTGGTCCTTTATCTCCATCCCTACACTACTTCTCTCCCTCTCAGCACAGAGATGTTCAGTGAGGGATAAGAAAGGTCTAAAGAAGCTACAAAGAGAGGGAGTCCACAGTGAAGGAACACCAGATCAAGGCATATTCTCCAGTGCCTGTTGAGAAACTGTTATCAGTGCTACATTCCCAGGGGCTATAGCAGCAAACCAGAACTTGGTCTCGGTGAAGCTGGTGGTTTTTTGAGGCAGTCACTCTAACAGGCTTGCTCAGGGTATCACATGGGGTGGATTTTCAGGAAATGCAGAGTGGTCCTTATTTGCACTAACAGCATTTTCACAACAAAGTCTTGGATGTTTCAAGTGTGTCCTCCTTCCTTCAGCTCCTCATTTGTCTCTCCTCACAACGCAGTGCTTATCTCTGGAGTGTGGTTCTGGCCCAAATCAAAGCAACTCACAGCTGTTTCAGGGAAGGGAGGACATTGAATTGTACAGATCAGTTGCCATCGGGTCTGACTTGCAAGCCAAACCACAAACCACCTCTCTAAAACCCTCTCCTGTGGAAAGCTACACCACAGCCACAGAAAGAGGACAGCAGTTTCCCCCAGGAAACTACTCTGAAGCTGATGCAGACAAAAAGCACATTCTCTATGTGCGTTTCTCTATAAAAAGCTTTTTTTGTTGGCTGGAGTCCTTATTTCTCAAGAGAATTTCCAAGAGCAGGTGGGAGATCTCCTGGCAGTGAACAGGTGATCTGTACTGAAGACACATTTCTTCGAAGCTTAAACCTTATTTCAAGTATTATTGTGAGCAGAGTGAGTAGTGCTCTCACTTCTATTCTTATGTCTGACCTTTGCTCCAAGAAACAGTGAGCCAGATCTCTGGGGTGGCCCTTCACACATAACAGGCTCCACAAAAGCAGATTTATCATATGAGAAACAGACATAACTGGGATGCTATTGTTTGTTTTAAATAGAGGAGGTGAACCAAATACAGAAAGCAGAACATAAACGAGTCCAGATATAACCTTCCTCTCACCATTGTGGTCTCACAGCTCAGTCCCCTCTTGAGGTTAGAAAACTGTGTGATTTTGATTCTCAAGCACTGCAAAACTATACCCTTTTATTGAAGAACTGTCTCCCCCTTTCTTTTTTTTTTTTTCCCCCTTTAATTTTTTTTATTTTTCTCTAGAGAATAGCTGGATCCACTGTATGGTACACAAGTGATTGTGTTGGCAGAGCTGCTGGGATGATGTGGGGAAAAGAATGATGGGTAGATAGGGGCAGAAGAAAGCTAAAAACTTACAGCTTTTAGAGGAAAAAAGTAAAAACAAACCCAACCAACTCTAAGCACCTAGCAAAAACAAAAATCACCTTTCAAAAATCTTCTTTTGTGGAACCTACTTGCTATAGGATTGTTAAACCATGGAATGAAAGCAGTTTTACTTTCTCAGACAACTTTTTATATTCATACCATGCATTCCTGGGCAAAACTAAGCTCAGCATCTAATTGCTCACAGCTTGACATGTGCAAATGTAAGGTGAACTTTGGATTTAAAAAAAAAAAAATTAGTTTAAAAAATTAGTTAAAAATTAGTTACTACATTAATATCGCATTTCTACTAGCACTATATCAACTTCTGCAGCTTTGCATAGAGGAAACTGAAAGACCAGGAACATCTTTCTTCTCTGAAATATTTTTCCTTCCTATCCACCATCTGTATAGGAGATGTGCTGCTGGTATCAAATCTTCTACCACTATACAACAAGCGGGTATTTTGCTAAGAAATGTAATCCCAGAAAAGATGGTTTGTTAGACATAACTTTTCTTTATGGTGGCAGCAAAGTAAAAACAGTATGGATTGAAGTAGCAGTTAGATTAATAGAAAAGATTCCATAATGTGGTGTTAGCAAAAAAACTTCAAACTTTTATTTCTGATGAAACAAGAGGGCCTCCCACACTGTCTGATAGGAGCAAAGGAACATTGTCTCTGCTCTCAGATAGCAGAAATTGACAAAAGGCCCTGCACACCTTTCTTTAAGAAAAGACGTCTGAAGTCCACTTAGTGAATGCAAAAGATGAGACAGGTAAAGCTTTATTACTTTCTAATCTTAAGTGTGAAGTGCTAATGAAGGATTAATAGATATTTTAAATCTGGTTAGGATATAAATAACTATTAGGGTTGCTTTCCATATCATCTTCAGAAGGAGTTCAAAGAAGTGATAACAGACTTACAAACTACCTGTAAGTATTGAACTGTATGAAAATATATTATTACTGAAATCTCAAATTAGTTTCCTATTAAAGTACTTTCTGCAGCTTGGCTCAAATTTAAGTTTTTGATGTAAAGATGTTCAATTGGAGGTATTTTAAATGATAAATCAAATTTATTTGGATGGGAATTGGATCTATGTATCTTTTGGGCAGCTTTGAAAGTCTCAGCCTACTTACTTAGGAACACTAGGAGACAGGCAAATTTCAATTACCATGTGAAAAAAAAAATCCTTTTAAATCAGCTATTTAAAAAAAGGATTTAAAAAAATCATTTTACTTTGGTAGACTGCACAGAGCTGCACATTAAGAGACATCTGCTTGTGAGTGTGAAAGTGCAGTGAGTGCATTACTAAAGCCATGTTTCAGATGGTTAAATTATGTCTTTGGAGACACAAATTAATGTTTTTCTCCTTTTAAGAACAAGAATAATATTGCATAAGAAGTGAATTGCTGAGATGAATCTAATTTAGAATTATTTTATAAAATAAATTTTAAGTAAATGAAAGGCCTTTTCTAGCTGGAATAGTAGTATTTTTTATCACTCCTTTCAGCAAAGATGAGATCTTTTGTATGCATTTATCAAATTATTTCTTTGCATTTTTCTCCACAGTTGAATGTAGCAGTTTTCCTCTCTGCTTTAGCATTATTATTTTTAAAAACTGCTACATTTCCCCTCCCAAAAGAAATTGCATTATACTTATTCTTTTTTCATCTTTTTCTTGAATTGAAACACTTATCTTTTAAAAGACTACTTCAAAGAGAAACCAAGAAGTGTAATCTCTGTGAAGAGTTCAAGGTAGTGAAGGAACTATTTGTGAGTTTTATTTAGCTGAGAACCAAAAGTACACCTAATTTGCCAAAAACAGTGTAATGTTGGTATACTTTAATGAGTCTGGATACTGCACTGATCATAAATTCAAGTACTGGAAGCCCAATTCACATATTCAAAAGAAAAAAAACTAGTCTTTCTACTCCTATAGAAATGGACTTATTGCAATTTTGCTGCCAAAGTCCTTAATTGCTCATTCTTGAAAAATGTGCTTTGCCCTATTCCTCTTTATTTCCCCTATTCCACAGAGGAATCCATGTGTTTCCCATTTTCAGATTTCCTTGTGGAAATATTTTCTTCTGTTGTATGCTATGGCCAACATAATGAAACAGAAACATCTTTGAATCATTCAGAGTGCTACAGGTTGGAAAATGGGTGTAAAATATGAATAATTGCTTTCCTCTGAGATATTTTGCTATCTTCTGATCAGCCCTGTTTGAAGTGAAACTCAGTGAGACAAAAACTGAGCTGCTTTTTTGTAACAGGCCATTGAAAAGTTCATTGTAGAGGATGCACAAATCCCCTCTAGTAACTCTGTGTATTTGACAGTTTTTGGATACAATATGTGATAACAGTGGGATAATTGCAACACGAAAATTTGTAATCCTTTTTCCCCAAAATCTTCTGGTTGCCTTTTCTTGAAAAGATGATGTAGAGTCAGTTCCTTTGGTCTCAGCATTTTCCCTGCCCTGATCTGCCAGCAACTAGCTTCAGCTATTCTATTTTTCCACCCAGGTGACTGAAATAAGAGTGGCTTGACATCAGACATAAATGGCACAGCTGAGTGGATATGGTGCAGGAATGGGTACATAAACACATACTTTTAGATTAAAGCCCTTTCTCTCAGGGCTATCAGGGAATTAAGGACAGTTTTATGTTGAAAAGAGTTAGGCTTGACATAAATGGCAATGAATACCATGCTCCCATCTACTGGAGATCCATATTAAGTAATTTTCTAGGCACTGTTGCCAAGACCATTGTGTAACATCTGTCACAAGAGACAAACCTTATTGGGCAGCTTGATCTAACATCGAGATTAAGGCATCACTGAGAAGGAGGTAGGATGAGACCATTTCCAGAGGTCTCTTAAATTTTTTTTTTTAGTTGGTTGGTTGGGGTTTTTTGTTTGGTTGAGGTTTTTTCTGTGATTCTGTTTTTATGAGAGAGAGATTTCTCTAGTCTCAGCAGCTATTTACTCTAGGAGTCTATGGGTAAGGGAAAACAGAGCAGGAGGGGGGAATGGTTATTGGCATGTGTTTTCCTTTTTTCATTGCTCTCTGACTAATAACCTGTCTCAGTTTGCCTTTGCTGTTACCATAGAGCTGCTTTCAAAACAACAAAAGAAACAAAATTATGCAGGCCACCTCACTCAATACATCATAACAAGACACTAAAAGTAATGCAATTAGTCTAACCCTAATCTACACTGGGGAAGAGCTGCCTATTACCTAATTCTGAGTAAAACATTCACCTAAAAAGGTCAGTCTTCCATACTACAGCTGCATGGTTACTGAATAAAGAGTTAAATTTCACTTTTTTCCCTCTGATGTTGAATTTCCCCAAGGTAGATCTGAGATGATTGACCATAAATTACTGTAAAATTGTGCATGTGATATCCATGCAGCATTTTTCCTGTAAGATAAACTAACCAGGAAGAGAAAATAAAGGAAAAATTCCAGGGACAAGGGAGGTGAATGTAAGGGAAACACTGGAGTCTAGGCCTTTACCTCTGTTATGCTAACAGATAACCTGTTTATCTGAATTAGTGAATCAGACTAAGAGGGATCTGAGGGAATTGTATAAATAAGGAGTATGACTCAAGATGTGTGCTTGGCAAATTCCATATGAGATCTTGCTTCTCAAAAATAAGGAAATCGAGATTTCCACAAGCAAACCTAGTTATTCCAGCCAAGAATATATCTTCCTGCTGTTTGGGGAAATTTCAGCTCTTTGTTCCCCCTGAGTATAAAATTGTCTGGATTTTGGAGACAGTTAGTTCTTCCAAACAGTGTGATGTGAAATATTTTGTCTCCAAGTTTTTGGCAGTCTGAAAAGCCCATTATCCTGAAAGTGCTTTGTAATGGGTGGAGAACTGGGATGCTGTGCAACTCTCAATGCTAATTGAATGGCTGTATTATAAAAACCTGTCTTATTGTTTGTTCCATTCAAATGAGATTCTCTGGAGAAAATAAAGAGTCCTATCATACTATCTTTTAATGTTTCTATTACAGGCTTTCAAAAATATATATTGTTTAGCACTTCACTATGAGGTGATGTCTGCCCATAGCCTGGTCTGCCTGCAATTTCCCTCAGGGAGTACATAGCTTTTTTTCTGCACATATATAACCCTTAGTTTTTTGATAAAATGTTATTTTTTTAAAAAGGAAAAAAACCCTCTCAGTAATCTTTTTCTACTCATATATATACAAAATATATAATTATATAAACATATTCATACTAATATGTAAAATAAATAAATAAAGGTTTGGGTCTACTTTTAAAACAGTGGTCAGCACCTGTTACACAGACTATTTACCAACAAGAAGGAAATATTCATAGGCAGCAGGATGTTAAAAAATCAGCATCCTGCTTCAACCCTTAAGCTATTTTCAGTTTGCCAGCATTATTCCAACATTTCCTAATTTTATGTCTTCAGTATTAATTGCATTTATAGCAATGGCATGCAGTGTTGCAGACATCTCCCAAAACCCTTCAGAGGGAAGCAGCCAGAATAGACTGCTGGCATCACTGGCATAACTCTATAACCCCAAATGTACAAGAAACTCTGACCCTTATTGAACGGGAATATAAGCCCAAGGAGAACAGGAAGCTTGGGAAGGAACAGCAAAGAGCAGTAGGCCTTTTGTAAAACAGCAGGAGCAATCTGATAGCTGATTTTTCTGCTTGGAGCACCTGAGGTGCAGCCATGGTGAGGCAGGAGTATTGATTGCAGAAGAGAAAAAGCAATATGTAGAGCCACTATCCAGAGGTCTGTTACAAACTTGATCTGATAGAAAATGCAGCTTTTACTTTTCTTCCTTTGTCAGTGCAGCACTTTCACCACGTTAGATATCATCATGATGGAATGGACTTATAAACAAACAGAAAGAATGAAATCCTGCACTGCCCTGCTGCAGCTCAGGCAGCCAGGTCATATTTCTGAAGCTGCAATTGTGTGAATGGAGGCATAACAGTACTAAGTCTTGCACAAGCCACAGCCTTCGTTTGGACAGCAGTGTGGATGGGCAATTTTGTTCACAATTTTGCTCTTTTTTTTCGCTTCCATGGTTTTCCCCCCTTTCCCATAACTTTTTAAACTGGTACAACCCAGAATTGTTACTCTGATTTAGCAGGGCTTGCAATCGGAGCAGACTTCTGAAGACAGCCCTGCCACTATTGTCTTGTAGACCCAGGCTGTTTCTGGGTGTTGCAGAGGACAAAACTTTTATTTGCTCTCTTTATATTTTACCATACTCTGCATTAATAGTTTGTCTGAATGAACAAATCTGTCACTGCATTACTGAGGGAAAGCTAACCTTGCAGTCCAATCTGTCATCCAAGGAACTTTCAAAATACTTTCATGGGATGAAGAAAGAGTGGGGGAAAAAAAGAAGAAAAAAAAGAAGAAGGGAAAAAAAAAAAAGCTTTAGTTCTTTCTTCGGCTTTCTTTCTTTCTTTCTTTCATATTCTGACAATCATAGTCACAGTATAATTGACCACAGTTAGCAGTACTGCTCTCTTAGTAAAGCTTGCCTTGAAAATAAAATTCACCAACTTTCCTTCTTCCACAGTACAAAAGTCAAATATAGGTGTGATGCAGGGAGGCACTGGATCTGAACATATGCTCATCCATGCCCATTACCAGCCACCAGCCATGGGCTGGCCCTCAGGAAGAGAGCAGAAACAAAAGATCAAACATGGAATGATCTTTCCTCCAGAAACCTTCACCTGGTTGTGGCATGTTAAGGGATTTCTGAACTGAGTGTTGCATCTGAACTGTTGCATTCAACCATCCACAACGCAAATTCCTTTTGTGAACTTGTCTAAATCTTGTCTGAATTAACTGAGCCTTTTTCAGTCCCCAGTATCCTTAGCAATGAATTCTACTCTTAAATTGAAGTGTGTGAAAAGGTATTCCACACATCCTTTTAGTACCATACTATATTGACGGCTCAGGAAAACTGCAGCCTGTCCTGATACTGTTTAGAAATAGGGTGAACACTAAAAAGACCTCACACGTAGTTATTGGTAAAATACCCAGGTTCTTACTTCTTTCCAGTGAACTTTTCAGTAAATCGTCAATAGTAAAGGAAATGCTCAGTCATGGGGTAAGCAATCTTTAGAATAAAAACTGTACAGTTACTTCATATATAAGTTTCCTTTTTCTGTGTTTTCTTTTCAACTTTGATTATGAGTTATTGTGCCATGAATTTACTCTTAGATATATTTTTACTCCCATGAGTTCTACCATACAAATGATAATCATATATCCCATTCAAACCGGAAAGATTATATTTTCACAAGGACCAAAAAAAAAAAAATCATCTTCTATATGTCACAGACTTTCTATTTTAGCTTTATATTTTCTACCAGAATGTTGTTTTTTTTTTAAATTAAGAATAAAAACTTCTAAAAAATTATGCAATAAATCAAAAAATAAAAATAAAATGCATGGTTTTATTATGGACACTTTATAAGAAGGGGTTTATTACTGTTGATGAAACTTTTTTGTGCATACTGTAGTAAACATTTGCAAAACTTTTCATGCATCTTGTAGTAAATATCACTCACCATTAACTTCAACCCAATTGCCTTTAGACTTTGACTTTAGAAACGTTCTGTATCTATTTCCAACTCCAGAGTCTGTGCTCATGAAACTTGCCTATTTTTTTCCAGCTGCATGAGGGGGAAAAAAAAAAAAGAGACATCTCATGTGCCTCTTTATCTTCCTATTGAATCTCAGCAGGCATTCAGTTAAAAACGTGAAAGCAAAAACTCCTTGGTTTTACAGCCACTAAGTATCAACAGTGTTTTTTGGTTTTGCTGAGCAGGGGTTGAACAGATCAATACCTTTGCTTCTCCTTGTGCTGAGGAGACCCAGCCAGGACAGATGATCCCAACTGAGCCCAGGGATGTTCCAGACCAGGTGGCATCATGGTCAGTGTATCAAGTGGGAGGGAAAAGGAAAAGGGGACATTTGGAGTGATGGTATTTTTCCTCACAAGTCACTGTAATGTGTGATGGGACCTTGCTCTGCTGGGAATGGCTGAACACCTGCCCAACCATGGGAAGCAGGGAATCTGTTCCTTGTTCTGCTTTGCTGTGTGAGCAGCTTTTGCTTCCCTTATTAAACTGTCTTTATCCCAACCCCTAAGTTTTCCAGCTTTTCCCCTTCTGATTCTCTCCCCAGTTCCACTGGTGGGGGAGTGAGTGAGCAGATGAGAGGGGCCGGGCTGCTGCCTGAGGTTAAAGCACAAGGGTGAAAAAGAACGGGAAGGCACTTTGAAAACATTGAGTTTTTGTGTTTGGACCTTACCACTGTGGTCACTGTAGAATGGCATTACATATGGATTAATGGTCACTGTTGTTTTTCAGGTCTTGGCCTGAGCAAAGAAAGAGTTGGAAATACTTAGTCTAAGTGTGGTTTCAGGTTGATTCTTGGTATCAGATACCACATAAACACCTGTCCCAAGTGCCCCAGTTCCCCTCTCTGCCCTGCCTTGAGCTAAGAAATCTAGTTGGGAACTTTTTATAAATGTAGGAATGTTGGGTTATTATTACCTAAACAAAGTGCCATATCACTTGTCTTTGGTGGTGTCCTCAGTAGTCTAATCCTGTATAAAACCCGTTCATAAGGATTCAATGAAATAGCATCATTTAGCCACCTACTTAAAAAGTATTGCAGCTAAATTTGGGGTTGATGGGAATGGTTACTGTTATGGCCTATGGTAGTAGGTTGCAATTCAGATCTCTTTCTTAAAAATTGGTGATGAGGTTGCCAATAGCATAGTTGTCTTCTTGTCTAAACTCTCCAGGTATATTCAGGACAGAAATAAATAAGACATAGTGAAATAAGGCTCCGAAAGAGTATGTCAGCTTTTTTATTTTTCCTGAACTCATTCTGTAAGAATAGGAAACAAAAGCATACAGCAATTGTTTATGCAAAGTGGACATTGTTTATAAAATATGTTGGTTTTGTTAGACAGGTCCTCTGAATCAGTCCTTACCTTGACAGTCTAACCGAAAATCATCAGTAGAAGTTCCTATGGAAGTAGCATTTTAGCCTAGGAAGTCAGAAGCTGCTAAACAGACAGAGATTTATCACAGCCAAAAGAAACATCTGTATCCTGCAGTGCTGCAGCCCAGTTCAACAACTTAGAGTCCCTCTTTGTTTATTTCCCTGCTCCTTGCTCAGAACTGTTTGCTCGTCCTCAGAGAAGGCTTGTCTGCTTGTCCCAGGTCTCTGCTTTCCTAAATAAAAAGCAGCCATGACCCTTCATGCTCAGTTATGCTTGGCTGTAGAGATCATGAAATTTGGTAAGAAAATAATATTGGAATTTCTAGATCACTGAGTTCTTGTGCTTGAAAATTCATGGGATTTCGAGTCACGACGCTTGCAGTGATTAACCACAAATGCTCTCACCCAGCTGAAAGAAATAACGAGACTTGGTGTATATTAATCAATAAATAAGAGAGTTCAGAGTTAAATTTCCATCAGTTTAAGCACTCTAAATCAGCTACATTAGAGAATAATGTATGGGTTTCATTCCTCTTAATTAAAAGAATTCATTGGACTGTAAAGTCTGGATTCTTCTCAGTTAGGCAGCTGGATTCTCTTCGGCAACAATCTCCAGCTTTTTGCTTAGATAAAGAACAAGGTCATGACAGCAAGGGATCTATACTAATTATGAAAAACTGAACTTGTAAAAATGAATGCAGTACATAATGGGATTGTTCAGGTTATGTGGCACAATAAAAAAAAAAATGTTGAAAAGATGAAAAGAGAGATTTGACTATAATTGAAAATGTACCTGTACAAACCTGCTGGGATCAAGAAGGTTTTCTCTAAATCCTTTCATGTGTCAAATAAAAAATGCCTCAAGAAGAGGTTGATGATTAGTTTTTAGATACTTACTTTATCCTTGCTTAAAAGTTGTATCAGGCCTACAAAATAAAAATCTGGTTCCTGGCTGTTGACAGTAAACTATTTTTTAAACTGGAACTGAGTTGTGCCTAAATTTCTATGATTAAATTTTTCTCCCTATTTTATTACCATCAGTGAATTTCTGAGCACCATGGAATGAAAGCCCTTTAAATCTTCATGTAATTTAAGACATTTTTTTTTTCTTCATTATCTGTCCTGTACACTGCACTAGATCTCCTACAGTGGTTGACTGACCTCAGCAAATTTTGTAAACACAATGAATTAGTGTCTTTAGCAGAAGAACTATTGAAACTGTTGGATTTGAAGTATTTGTCGGATTTTTTGGTTTTTTGCTTTGTGAATGATGAGCAAAGTGTTTGTAAGGTCCTTTTCTTGTAAATCAAGAAATAATGAACAGCTCATTTTAGGGAAGTTTAAAGTGAAATACTCTGGAGGATTTCTTTTAAATTCTGTTTAAAATAAACCAAATGTCAGTTTCAGCTTTTCAACTATTCAAAGTATTTTCCCTTTAAGTATGTTCCACTGGAAATTTATTTTCATTTATTCAATTAATTTTTATTTATTTATTTATTTATTTCCATGAGAAATTCCATTAAATTATGATTCATGATTGCCATTAATATGAAGCTGCACTGAAGGCTCTGGCTTACACAACTAATTTCAGTCAGCCAGTGGCTAGCTCCAGTGAAAACAGGAGCATCCACATTAGCTAGGAAGTCCCTTCTCCCTCATTCAGAACATGTTAGAAAATGGGTTTCACTGAAAGACAAATGGCATCAGCCAAAAATTAAAAATATCCCTTGACTTACCTAGCTTTGAAAACCACATTGTTAGGCCACAGAACTTAGATTGTTAGGTTGACAAAGGTTGGTTTATTTCTATTTAGCATTCCATTAATTCTACATTTGTTGCAAGTCTCTGGGAGATCAGAAAAAAAAATTTGAAAACTTGACTCCCCTATGGATAATATCACACATCAGGAGTCCTGATGACATCTAGGCAAAGTGAATAATCATGACTTCCTGTAACAGAGCCCAGACACAAATTCTGATCAGATTGACTAGAAAATAATTTAAGATTCCACAGATGGATTAAAAAAATGTATTTCATCTGGTTCAAGGTGAAAAAAATAATCCACTCTTCATTTCCTGATAACTGCCTGAACCTCTCATACCTAATTTAGTATTGTCTGCTCTGCTACATTTCCATTTAAGATCTGAGGATATGCCATATGTTTCACCCACTGTTCTCATTACATTAAAAAGCTTGGATGCTAGTCTTTTTTGTTCACTTTGTTTCTTCTTTTTTTTTTCTTTTTTTCTTTAGGTGACACAGAGCAGCCACTCCCAGAAAACACAAAATTATTGGGAATATGGTTTACAAGAGCCAGTGTAGCACTTGGAAAAAAACTGTGGAATAGAAGAAGAACCTAGATTCAGTAAATATTCAAAAATACTTTTTATCTCCTTTCTTTTTCTTCTGTCTTCTTCTCTCTCCTCTTGCTTTTTCTCTTTCCTTACATGAGACTTGCGGACTGCAACTATGATTGCTGAGGTGAAGCAAAATATATGAAATTATGGCTCTTCTCCAAAAGAAGGAGATGTAAAATATTTTACTGAAACTGAACCCTTTTGCTGGAAAGGCAAGCCTCAGATTTACGTCCCAGTGACAGCTCTGCCAGCACCTCCTAGAGCATATCAGCCTCCAGATGCAGGGCCTGGAGGGTGCCTTTATTGCCTGGGCAGCTCTGACTGGGCTGCAGATCCTTTGGCAGCAGTTGTAGCACTGAGTTGTGAGAGGAGTAAGGGTTTCCCTGCTCTAGAGCACTTCTAAAGTTTTTCTGAGCACAGACCTGAGGGTTTTGTTTGTTTCATTACTGAAAATTCTGTCTTCATCTGGGCTGTGAGCTGAAATGGAAGATTGAGTATGGTCTATGCAAAATCATTTTTTCCTTATGTCTGTTTCTCCAGCACTAGTGTTTAAAACACATTTTCTCCTCTTGGATGTACAGTCTCATTTTTTGTTGTCTCAGAGCTGTTATATACACATACTGTCAGCAACAGATACATATTTTTTACACTTGATTTTGAAATCTTCATTTTTCTTCCACAAGTCTCCTAAATTACATATCCCCTATCACTTAAATGTATTTTGCTTCACTTTGAAAAGAGTTACTCCCCTCTTGGAATCTTAAACCATACTCTGCAAAGTAAAAGAGAGGTTTTCAGGAGCCAAAATATTGGAGGTGTTTATAGTTCTGCTAAAGGGCACTTCCACAGAAATGAGGGGCTGGGACTTATTTTCATTTCCTACATAACTCACAAAGTCTGGCTGGCTGCAGTACAGTCTTGGAAGATGTTCCTTATCCTAAATTGTGCTGTGCACTCTGCTGAGTGTGCTGAGAGATCAGGCATGAGACAGCCAAACCTCCCACCTTACAATTGTGTAAATATTTTCTGCGATCCTCAAACCCTCACACTCTTGACAGTGTCCATCCTTTGCTACAGGGAAAGGCTTTCCTGATGCCCATTCCCAGACCTTCCAATAAGGTTTTGAGACAGCAACAATGTGACAACAGTGAACTCTAAAAATGAAGTGATCCACTCCCACTGCTTTGCCCCAGAGATACACTTGGCTGTGTGGTGATATCCCAACTGTGTTCCAAAAGCGCATGCAGCCTTTGCATCTTAACTCATGCAAGAACACCCACAATTAAAGCTCTTTGGTTTGGCCTGGGTCTTTAAGTGAGTTACCAGCATGATGCTTTAATCACTAATTACAGACTACCATGCTTATGGTGCTTTATAATATTCTATATTATCTCTATTGCTGATTTGTTAGAAAGCCAGCTAAAGGCAAGGAATCTGGGTGGATCCAAGTGGATCAAGTCCTTCAAAAACCTCTTCAGTGGAGAGGCTAAGAGGCTTCTGCTTAGTCCAGTTAATTGTGTCTGTTTATTTCTGTTTCTAACTTTTAATCTGCTCCTTTCAGCAAAACATGTTGGAAGTTTCATGTGTACTGTGGTTTCTTGTTGATTTAAATGAATACCTAATTAAACTAAAATTAATACTTAATTTGAGAGCCATGCTGGCTTTGTTAATGGGATCACTCCAGGTGCATAGCTAATTTAGGAAATCAAAATTACTTTTATGCTATTGGGCATATAAGTGGTTTCAAATTTTCTCTGGACTAAAAGAAACACACCTCTTATTTTGTATAGCTCCCCAGACATATTTTTTGTGTATGAACATATGCATATTAAATATATTCATATTTTAGGTATATATACACTCAAATATATACACTTATGCACATTTATTCCCACAAGAAAGTTTCTGCTGGATCAGACCTTGCAGAACACTTTCAAGAGGAGGGGGAAGAGTTTGTGTGTGCATGGGTGCCAGAAATTAATGAATTGATAATTTGGGGTAAAAACTGTCACTTAGAGGACTTAAGAGAAAGAAACATTCAGTCTATATGAAATCTTTGGCACAGTTTGGAACTGTACCAAATGTACAACTACAGATAGAAATTTTATATGGGGGAAAGAAAAAGAAACCCCAAACCTGAAAAGTATTTTCCATGTATATCATGAACAGTAGGAAACTTGGGAAAGCAATTATTGTCTCCAGTTACTTAATCCACCAAAAAAAAAAAAATTGCTTTCTTTTAATAATAGTTACATTTGTTGAAATGTAATATTGCATTGCATAGTGCTTATTGATTTTATTTTTTTCATTGGGAACCATATTATTTCTTTAAAAAAAATGAAAAGGGACAAGTATATTTACCCCAGTAATTTATTTCACTTTAATGGTTTAGCAATGACACCATCATGATAAGTTCACTATAAATCTACTAAGCACAGATGCACCTGTGCTTTTAAATTACATTTTCCAGGAGTTCAGATAAGTTAACGGGGCAATTGTAACATTCATAATGATCTACTGTGTTAAATAATTTCAGAAAGAAATTTTAGTCTTATATTTTTGAAACCTATTCCCAAAGAACAGTGTGACAAAGTAATTTCTAAATTAGAGTAATTAACACCATTACCAACCAACATGTTTATGCAGATTTTATTGCTGTTCAATTTTCTTTTTTCCTAGTGACACATTTCCTCCAATTTTAACGATGCTTTAAGACTTTTGAATACTTTTTAGTAGTCATAATCTAACACTCTCATGAGATTCACCTTTCATTCGTGCAGGGCTGTAAAGGAAGAGCAATCAAATTGATTTGATGGACTCAAGAGAAACAAACTGGCATTTTACCATGGNCAGCAGAGTTGGACAATACCTGTGTCTATTTTTATTTTTATGTGTTTCATGACACATTAAATCATTCAGACTGTTTCAAGATCATTTTGACTAAAGCTATTCAAGATCAGAATGGTTCTTGTTTTGCCTGTCATGCTTTGATATGGAGACAATATTAGACTATATTCTTTGATAAAAAAGTTCTGTACCATGGACAAAATTCTGTTCAATCCAAATATCAACTTATGTTTCCATTTTATTCCTAAAAAAGCATTTCTCAAGCTGCAAACGGCCAAGTTGTAACTTTATTCNACACTGGTCATTGTAGTGGGCTTTCAGTCCCTCACTCTTCAGCCTCCCCTGCACTGTCTGATGGCAGAAATTCTTCCCTATCAGTGCTTTCAAACATTGCACTGACAGTCTGCCAAAACACTGCAAAGATTTAAAGCCAAGGGTGACAACGTCCTCTCCAATGAAGAACAAAGAAATCATTTTGTTAGAAAATCTGATCCAGATAATATTAATCTTTGTATTTCAGCTAAGTCTTCATTCTTTCTTTTCACTTTTGAGGCCAGTGAGGAAGAAGTACAAAAATATGTACGTTCAAGAAAGAGATGAGGCCAGTGAGACAAAGTAGGTGAGAAAAAATAGCAGGGAAAGGAGCAGAAGCAAATTAAAGAATCTGTTGCAGCCAGCTACATAAAGCCACCAAGGAATGTATTTGCTCTGTCACTGGTACAGCCCATGTTCATCTATCAGCCTCTATT
>VXBB01017374.1:281-50164 GCA_013399915.1 Illadopsis cleaveri | reverse complement strand
GTCCCCCCCTCACCCGAAGAGGTGCGTGGGCGCGGGGAGTGGGCTCCCCACGGCGCGGGTGGGCGGCGGGCGGCTGGCGCTGCTGTTGCCATGGGGACCGTGGGCGGCCGGGGAGGCCGCGGGCCCGGTGTGCGCATCAGCACCGGGAGATGCCGGCACGGGTGGAGGGGTAGAGAGCGAGAGTGGTGGGTGACACTTCGGGGGTAGCATCCCCAAAGCACCCACGATATGAAACCTAGCCAGCTTTGGGGATCCCATATCCACCCCCCTGCCCAAGGACACAAAAATAGAGCACCTCTCCCCAGGGATCTCATGTCACACCCCAACGACCCAAAATCCAGCCTCCTTGGGATCCCACATTCCAATGTCCCGGCACCCAAGTAACCCATAAATCCAGCCCTCCTCGGGGTATCCTATATCTAGCCCCTCCCAGGGATCTCAAAATTCACTCCCTCCACCCCCAGGAATCCTATATTCCCACCCTGAAGAACCCCCAAATTCTACTCTCCCCAGGAATCCCATATCCACCCCAACATCCACCCTAATGTCTGGAGCCCATGCTGGCAGACAAACACCCCAGGCATCCTGCTTGGGTGTCCCTGTCTTTGTCCCATAAGCAAAGTGATGGTGGAGAATTGGGCACACTCATCTCCCAAGAGGTGGCACTGAAACACTCACAGGCCCCACGGTGAGACGTGTTTATTGCAAACTAAGGGTGGGAGGTGCGGAACCGGACAAGGCGCTGGGGACCCCTAGCCCACATACCCCAGGGTGGAGGGCTGGTGGGAAGCTGTGAGAGCCAGGCTGGGCCTAGGTGGGGCCGACTCTCCTAGCAAGTCCCCACTCTCAGACTCCTAAGTACCATGCCAGGGAAACCCATATGTTTCTGAGGCTCCTGCCCAGCTGGCGGCTATGAGGAGTGGGCTGAAAATGCCAGTGCTGTGAGGAGCACCCCCACTGCTCCCTGATGAAGGGGGAGAAACCAGTGGGGATGGCTGTGGTCGCTGCTCACTCCTGGGTGTCCTGACAACCCTCCAGTGGGGAGGTGAAGGAGGGGGAAACCAGGAGGAAGACTCCCCCAGGGCTGGGCAGAGGGCAGGGGCAGCACAGCCCCCTTGGGATACCCTGGAGAGGGGTTGCTGAGAGGATGTGGGGATGCCAGGTGGGCAGGGTGCTGGCAGAGGCAGGCAGAGGCAGGCTTCCCCATCCCCACTGCCCATACCCAGCACCCATCTCCACCTGTGAGGGCCAAAGCTGCCCAGTGCCAGGGCAGGGAGGGCTCCACATCCCCAGAAACCCCAAAAGCAGTATCCTCATCCACCAAAAATAATAATAATGCAACCCAATGCACTCCCTCTATTCCAGAAAAACATGGAGCATCGGCAGCACAAGGTGAGGGGCAGGGAAGGGAAGAGAGGAGAGGGGTCCTGGTGCCCAGGTTGCCATGGTGACAGGATGTAAATCTGCCTGCTTCCTCAGGCTTCCCCACACAGCATGGATGGGTGCCGGCAGCTTGGATGAGTGAGTCCCAGGCACTGGTGCTGGGTGTGAGGGTCCTGGTGAGCATCCGGGTGCGGGGAGGTCTCCTCTCCCTGCTTTATTTTTCAGTTGTTTTTGTCACTGTTAAAACTGGACAGCACCAGGGGAGATGTTGAACATGGAGGGGTCGAATTTCTGGCCGCGGAATGGTGAGCCCTCGGTGTCCCAGCCCTTCTTTAACATCTCATGCACCTTCTGCAAAGAGGTTGCAGGCTTCTGTCAGCCTGGGGTGATGCCATGCTGTTCCCCACACCCCTTGCTCTCCCCTGCTGCTCATCCCACAGGAGCTGGGGCTGCGTGGCCACCTGACCCATGGGAAGGGTTGTGGGAAGCAGTCCCCCTCCTCGCTGGCTGGCAGTAGTGATTGCCAAGGGCACACAGCACTTCTGTGCTCTGTCTCACTGTCTGGGAAAGGGCAGACAGCACCCAGAGCAGCACCATGCAGCTTCTGGGTTGGGCTAAGCCCAGACCCCTGTGGGTCCAGCCCTGAGCAGGGCCAGCTTGGGAGAGGCACAGGTATGTGGGGCTCATCCCTGGTACAGGGGGTCTGGGCTTACAGGCACTTGCCAAGGTGCCAGGAAAGGGAAGACAGGAGTGCATGGCAAAAGATCGATCAGCAGAACCTCACACCCCTCAAATGTTAATGTGGGGGGACACTGTGAAGAGGAGCTCTGAGAGGGAGCAGAGCCACGGGGCCCTTTTTCCTGGGGATGGGACCCTTGAAGGGCAGGTGGGAGGGCCAGGCTGGGGCGGTGGCACAGGGTTGCCAGCACCTACCAGCTCATGGCTCTGGGGCTTGCCCTGCAGCTTCTGGTGGTAGTCAAAGGTGAGGCGGTCAAGCACAGCATGCTCCTCCTCGTCCACTGTGGCCATGGAGCGCTCCTTGTTGATCTTGTCAATGTCGATCTGCTCCTCGCCCTCTAGGATGGCATTCCACCAGTACTCGTCCCCCTTATTCAGGTTGATCTGGGGACAAGGTGTGGGTCAGCGAATAGGGAGAGGAGCCCCTGTCCTGCCCAGAATGTGGTACCCCTGCCCACCTCACAGCTCCATGGCAGTGATGCAGAGCTTGTCTGACAGCAGCATGGGGCTTGTCCACGAAGGGAAGTTAAGCTCATATCGATCCAGCCTCACAGCTGGCAGAGGGGGAGGGATGCTTATGCCTCCCTCCCTCAGCAGCCAAAGGCTTTGCACAGCCCTGCAGTGGGCCCCTACAGCCCCAGCTCAGGCCCCAGGGATGAAACCTCAGCCCATGCTACAGCTCAAAGTCAGGACCAGTCTCCCCCAGCGGTGCCTGCCTAGGGGTGATGCTTGGGACCGCATGGCTGACACAGCAGCAGTGACAGAGCCCAGGACTGTTGGATGAGGAGGCTGTGTCTGGTGGAGTGTGGGGCCAAGGCTCTTGGTGTGATAGTGCAGCCATCTTGCCTTTCCCTAACCTAGAAGGAACCTTGGCCTCAGCTCCCCCAGCACTGGCTTGGTGGCAAAGGAGACAAAGATATCACCTGCTGCTCTGCGCTACCCCTGCTGACTGCCAGCACCTGCTTCCCATAGCACTGCAGCTCAGCAGCAGCCCCGGAGGGATGGACAGGGAGAGAGGATATCTCCTTGCTCCAGCCGACATCCTCACAGGGAAAAGCCACCGGCTGCAGTCACAGGCATCCCTGATGGCAGTGCCTTGACTAGAGCTGGCTGGCCACTGGGGCTTGTGCTGGGGCCAGCATTGGGCATCCTGCAACAGGAACTCCAAGTTGCTTTTAGTTTTTCCAGGAAGAGTGGGCTGCTTCCTACCATGTTATTTTAGCACTAATCCCAGCAGCAGGGCAGATTTATGGCATTCATTGGCCTCTGCAAAATCATCAATAAAGGCAGACAATACAATTTGCTCAAACCTCCCTGGAAGCTCAATAGCTCCAGAGGGGAGAACATGGACAGCCATTCCTGTTACAGAGCCAAGCTTCTCTGTGGTGTGAAGAAAAGGAACCAATTAATACAGGAGGGGGTGCCTGGGTTTTAATCCTTCTGGGAGAGCAGAGCCAATAAAATATTTCAGCTTGGGGAAGGCATTAGTTTTTCCAGCTAGACAGGCATGCTTGTTCTCTTTTCAATTGCACAGTTCCACTTTGGAGGAGACGGAGAGCCACTGAGGGTTTGCTCCTGGGCTTCCCAACCCTGGGTGGGCAGGTGGGGGAGTGGTAGTGCCCCCAGAATGTCACCCCGAGACAGAAAGCAAAGTGAAGGGGCAGCAGCCCTAACTGTCCCACACTTGCAGCAGGAGCACCCTTCAGGCTCCTCAGGTTTTTGGAACATGAGGGATGTCCCCACAGTGCTGCTGGCAAGGTGTGAGCCTCCCTGGCGAGGGCTCCAGCACAAGCCATGCTCCCATGGCATTGCTGTGAAGTACACATAGGTTGGTATATCCCTACCAGGGCCAGCCTGCTGGCAGAGGGGTGGACAAGTGTTGGAGCAGTTCAGGCATCACCCCAACTCCATCCCAGAGCACTGGGGGGGATGGAAAACCCATCCTGGAGCATCTGGGATGGAAACCCATCCCCCTTCCCTTCCCTACCAAACCCCTTTCCTTCGCTGCCACCCTGCCACCATCTGCAGCCTTAGGTGAATCACACAGATGTTCATCCCTCTTTATTCCAGGGGGAAAGCTGTCAAAGTGACACTCACTCCAAGTAAGCCCCAGTTTCTAAAATGAAATGTCCTTGGGCCAGGGCAAAGGTCACTATATTCATATGAGTTTGTGGTTTCTTGGTTCAAGGTGGTGCTGGAGGACTTGCTGCAGGCAGGTCCCACCTCCAGGATGGGGGACACAGATACAGGCCAGTTTCTGCCAAAGTCCTCTCTAGATCCAGCCCCTGCCTGGCTGAATGTCTGTGTTAAATGAGAGTCAGTGGTGATGGAGATGCTGCTGGCTCCCCCCACAAGCACTCTGGGTGCCCAAAGGTGGAGGCAAGGGAGAGCTGAGAGGCCATGGCAGGTTCCTGGGTGACTCTCCACACACACCAGTCCTCCTCCACCCACCTGCCCATGAAGAGGCTCTGGCACTCAGCTGACAGGCCCCCCTGAGGCTGTGGGCACCTCTGGGGAGAGCTCCGGAAACTGTGGGGCTCCAGAAGGGACCATGGCTTCTTCCACAAGGACAAACCCCAACCTGATTATGTTTCTCACTTTGAGACAAGGCAAAGCTTTGCCTGCACTTGATACTGCTGCTCAGTTTTCCAGCCAACAGCTCTAGCTGGCCTCCCAGGGCCCGGGACACGCTGATAGCCACTGAGGAAGGATGAGGTCCCTGTGGTGCGCCCATGCCCTCAGCCAGATTTCAGCTCTGCCTGGTGGGTCCCAATGGAGTAAAAGCCCAGCTGAGTCTTTTGGGGTGCACAAGGAGGCAGACAGCCTCTGCAACAGTGGCCTGAGGAGAGAGAGGCCTGCAGGAAGCAAATCTCAATGCTGTATCTGAAGCTGGCAGTGTCCGCATGCCAAAGCGCTCACTTCCCACAGCCGGTGTCCAAGATATGAGATCTCAGCCACATAGGGATGGGCTGTTCCCTGGAAAAGCACCAGGGTAATGAAGGATTGCAAGGAGGACTGCTACAGGAACAATGGGACACTCAGCAGGAGAGACCCTCCAGCAGGTGACAGGCGTCACTGGTATGGACACAGTGTCATGTCCCATCTCCACCCTCTACTGGAAAGGTCACAACCCCTCATTGTCGGTGCTGGGCTTTGGGGTAGCACAAGGTTTCCTCTCTGATGCCAAATACCTTGTTAAACCTTGAGAGATGCTGCCAAGGGGTGTAAGTAGGTCTTGGGAAGACAACCTCCACCTGCCTGCTTTCCTGTTGGAACCATAGCAGCCAAAGTCACCTCAAAATCATTGGGAGGTGTTTAGGGGGACAGAGGAGGCAGCAACACCATTCTCAGCAGTACAGGGAGGCCAGGGCTCAGCACCACTGAATTGTATCCCCTCAGTCTCATGGCTCACAGGATGACAAGCCAAGAAACGTTCAAGGCAGGACTTGCTGACAGAAGCCCAAGCATGGAAAACAAAGGCTGAGAGGAAGAAAAAAAGAGAAGGAATGGGAGAAAAATCCTCCACAGTGAAAATAATACCAAAAGGAGTTGTGCACAACACTCTGGGGATTGCTAAAAACAGCGAGGTTATTTTAATCTCACTTTCAACAAGCAAGCGGGTGTGACGGAGAAGGGAGAGCACAGGGATGACACCTAGGACCAGGGTACCGTGCGGCACGCCACACGCAGGGGCACAATCCTGGGACAAAATCCCAAGCAGGAGGTATGGACAGGCCCCCACCCCACGTCGGCAGACCACTCCAGTGCGGAACAATGCCAGCTGGATTCTGCTGCCATGCACACGGCTGTGCCAAAGGATGAGATGAGTTGGTGTTAGGCTGGGCTCCAGCTGGGAGAGCTCCATGGAGCAGGAGGGGAAGGCAGAGTGGTCTCTGAATGCTGGTAAGGGGACTTCTGGGGCTGCTGGAGTGCGAGCGACATAATGAAGAGGATACATGAATAATAACACCAGGCAGGTTGGGGAAACAGAACTAGGATGGGTTGTAAGGCAAAATAATCTTCCCAGAATTAGAGCTGGAGGAGAAGACTCATGGCGCGCCCTTGAATGGCATCCCAGAAGGGAGCTGTGGGGAGGCTGAGGACAGTGAAAAAGCTGTTACAGCAGCCTCCTGAAGAATCTGGGGATCTTGATGATCCCTGATATGTTCTGCAAGAGGACATGGGACTCAACAGCCTCTCTGCACAGAACTGAGACCTTTTCAGACAGACAGGATCAAGCAAGAGAGATTCCATCTCCTTGGCGCCAAGATCAAATTCTGCTGCAGGGATCACCTCAATTCATAGACCACAAACATGCAGCATGGACAGGGCCACCAAGGTGCCCCAAGCAGTCCCCAAGGCAGGCAGGATCTCCTTGGACAACCCATGTGCTGACACTGGGTGAGCTCAGTTTTGGCTACATCCACACCCTGCCAGGGAACACCATCCCTGTGTCCCACAGGGAAGCCAGGCAGCACCTTGCAGCACCTTGCAGGAGGGAGACAGCCCAACTGCTGCATTTGGAGCTTACACAGAATGACGCACAAACTAGGGCACAGAAAGCATCCATATGCCCCATAAGCTCCAAATAAACCCCAATGGCCCCATCCAGGCACTAAACGAAACAATGCATTCCCACATGGGTGGGTGTCCCCTGATGAATGAATCAGGAGGAGGCGCAAACCACTCCTGGCTACTCAGCGCATGGAAAAAGGAGATCCTCTTGGGCGAGAATTACTCACTCTGCTCCAGTTACCGTACAATTCTTCAAGCGAGATCTCATCCCACCATCAATATGTTGGCAGCCAGCTGGAGATCCTCACAAGCCTGGGATCATGCTATTCGAGGCAAGACCCAGCTCTTGGGTTGGGGTCATGGGCTCACTTGACTCCCCACACTGCCTGTGGCCACTCCAGGAGGCACTGAGTCTTGCTCCACTCGCGCCATTCCCAGCCTCTGACAGGTACTAAAGAGACACTGCCTCCCTTGCTGATGCTGCGAACACCCACCTGGGACTTCCAGACTTCCATCCACACTGTGTGGAGCAGTCACCCATTGGGCCACCTCCTCTTCAATGGGTTTATCCCTTTCCAGGATTTTTTCTTTGTCCCAGGTAAGCTAATTTTCAAGATGTTTATATTTACAAAATGCAGGTTAAGAATGCCACTACCACATCCCTTCAATGTCCTAGCAGCATCGAAGAAGCTCCCCTTCTTTGCAGAGGCCTCACTCACCCTTTTAGCACCAGCCTGTCACTTGAGGTACATCCCTGTGGATCAGCAGTGGTCGAGTGGCACTGTGCAGCCTCCCCACACACCATCCACAGGATCCCTAACTTCAGCAGCACATTCCCACTCCATTTTCCACTGTGAGGGCTTGGATTTGGGTGCCATCTGCTGCCACCTTTGTGCCACAGGGAGAAAGGCTTGGATCCAGCTCCCTCCCTCCGAGGGACAGCATGTATTCCCTCCCAGGTCTCACAACAGCCTTGGGATTCCTGAAACTCTCCTGGAAAAAGCCTCTGGGTAGGGCTTTTTCTTTTCCCTGGATAGGGAAAAGATGGTCACAGGTAGCAAAATCCTGCTCCTAGCACAATCCTGGCCCCCAAACTGGCATATAAACTTCGGAAACTGTTTGACACTCAAGATCCCAGGGTGATGGGCAGAACTCCTGCAACAACTCCAGCTGTGAACACAGGTGAACTCACTCCATCAGCCTGAACATCTGGAGCACATCAGAAATGAGGCTTGGGGCTGGGAACCCACCAGTAATACAGTGCTGGGCACCAGCAGCCCTTGAGACCACCTCAACAGGGATGATTTGAGACAACAGGCACACAACAAACCACAGGCCTGCTGCAGGCAGAGGAGCCATGGTGTCCACATCAAACAGGGCAAGTAGGAATCCCGTGACAGGGCAGAAAGGACTGGTGGTGAACAGACACCTGCCAAGATGCTGCGGTCAGAGTTGGGCCAGAAGAGTTGGAAGGCAGAGTCAGCAAGGCCAGGTGTGCAGGACCAGCACTGTGGTGCAGGGTCCATGCCGGGATTGAGGACAGTGACCACCCCTAAGTCATGGCTGTGCTACATCTCCTTCAGCTGGAGCTGGGGACCCCTTTGCCCAGCCTGATAGTCGTGCTGCCCAGCCGGCACCCTGACAGGCAACTCAGGAGTAGGAGGCAAGGCACAGCAGACAGGCAAGGGCAGCATGAGCCAGATGATGGACACGCAAAGCCAGACACATCCAGAGCTGGCTCAAACTTCCATCTGCTCCAGTTTCCTAGGTCAAGTGTGGCAGAGCTGCGAGCCAAGGAGACACAGCTGGTGTAGAACACCCTTACCAAAACGCACTTCCCAGGCTCCAGGCTCCAGAGGGAACTCTCCGTGTTGATCTTGTGGGTGAGTTTCCCTTCCATAAGGACATGTTGTCTGCTTCCCTCCAGCACAGCTACACGAATTGCACCACTGCTGATATCCACAGATACCTGGAAACAAAGAGAGAGACAATAATCTGGAAGGCTCCTGCTTGCCACCTCACTGTGCAAGCTGGGGTTTGGGGTCAAGTGCACTTGCAGGAGATGAGAGAGAGAAGAGCTTCCAGCCTAGCCTGTAGCAACAGGGTGGGAAACCTGCTGTTCCCTCACAGCAAACAGCGACAGTTTGGAGGAGAGAGGGAACCTCTTCAGGGAAGAAAAGCAGTACAGCCCAGCAATGAGGGGGACCCTTGAAGGATTCAAGGCAGCTGTTTCTAACCCATGTCTCAGTTTCCCCTCAAAGAAGACCAGTAATGCTACAGGTGTCCAAACAGCATTCAAAGGTTGGGCACCTACTTGCTGTGATAGAGCTCTTCAGAGGTGTGCCTGTCCATCACTGTCACAAGCTAGGCATGAGTGTGTGTCATCTTGATAGATGAGCAGGGGCCATTTGGAGGTTCCTACACTAGGGCTGCAGCAGGTCATCCCCTCTTTGCTGGAACATGCTGAAAGCATGCTGCTTGGCTCTGCTTCCCCTGCTGGAGCCAGCACTGGGCTCAGCCCAGGCCTCCCATCGGGTGTGTGAGGAGGGGCCACGTGCAGGAAGAATGCTGCAGCATGCTTCCCTGGCTCCCTGCTACAGGGCCAGCTCTGTGCCCAGGAATGGGGCCAGTTCCCACCCACAGCAGCCATATGGGGAACCCTGCTCCGACCTGCCATGCAGGTGACACGGCTGTCCCCTGGGGAGACAGGCACGCTGTGAGAGGCACACAGTACCCCTGGTCTCCGTAGAGACCATATGTTCTCTCTTGTCCCCTCTAGCCCTGAGGTGCCGCCAGCAGAGCCCATGCCAAGACAGGCGATGGAGGGAGGACCTGGCTGGGAAGAGGTAGGATTGTGGCCCCCAGTGCTGGCCCGCGAGGAGGAGACTGCAGTGAGATTTGCCTGCATTCTCTCCCAGAGTTCCCCCAGATCTTCCTCCTGCTCTGCAGATCTCATTTGAAATGTTATTACATTATCCATTACCTAGGAGACTTCCAGCAGCTCACTAGCTCCACACAGGCAGAAGACAGGCAGAGCTGCTCCAGCCAGGGAGGGCACCGCGGCTGTGTCTGACTGATGTCACCCGGGTACAGCCCCCGAACTTGCTGTGTGCTCTGGCAGGAGCAGAGGAGGCCCAACACACGCAGCACAGGGTGACATGGGACTGAGCCCCAGTGTGATGGCTGGGAGCAGGACTGTGCTCACAGGGGACTGGGGAAGGGATGTGAGGATGGGAGAGGACAACGGGCTGTCACCTGGCATGTGGCTGTGGACAGCGTCTACAAGAGCAGCTGCCATGGGATGAAAACACCTCCAGAGGAGGTGCTCCCTCCATGGAGAAGCCCCCTCCAGCCCAGTGCTGATGCCTTACTGCAGAGACCATGCATGGGGATGAGGCTCTGCCCTCCACTACCACCATCTGCTCAGGTCCCCAGATGCAGGGACAGAGCTACTGATGCTGGGCTCTCAGCATGGTACAGGGCCTGCCCATTAAGGACCAAGGGGAAAAAAGCAAAGTGACTCCCAATTCACCTTCTGGGGAGAAATTCTTTGGGGTATGGAGGGCCAGGAAAGCTGGAGACATGGAAGGCATAGGCACAGCATTGTGTCTGTGGGATCTACATGGACAAGAACAACCGAATGTGAGAGTTTTATTCACAGGTGGCTGCATAAGATATCTGGTGAGGCCGAGGGACACCTTTTAGATGGCTCTGGGACCAGCCACGCATTGGAAGAGGAAGCAGAGAAACCCAAACAGAAGAAGAGATACAATCTGGGGAGACTTTACCTGGCCACTTCGCTGTGCAAGCAGCCAACATGAGAAGCAATTGCTACACCTGCTTCTACCTGCACCTAGCAAGAAGGTCCCACCCAGCACACCAGCCCCCAGCAGTAGGGACAGGGGCAGCACATGCCCTGCTAGAGAGCCCTGCCCCTCTGTGCATGGAGAGATATGTCTGAGAGCACTGAAATGTGCACAAGGTGGTACCTGTGGACAGCCCACAACTGGGGGAAGGCCAAGAGCAACCTGCAGTACTCTGGCAGCTCTGAAGCTGCCTGTCCTCCCCATGTGCTCCCCGTGAGCACCTCTGCTCCCCAAAACACTTGGTTGCCCCCAAGGAAAGCCAGGTCTCATCTGTGTGCTGTGGCCTCTTCATCAGAGTGATTTCTGTCCACACTGAACACGCACGCCTGCCCACAGAGCTCAAACAAGCAAATACAAACTGAGAGAAATCGAGCTTGTCTCCTCTTGAGTCCAGCAAAGAGAGGCCTGGAGTCATTATTTCTATTTAAGCACTCAGATCCATGGGCCTTTGTTGCACCCATAAATAGATCAGAGAGGTGGGGACCATGAAGGAAGATGCTCCCACCTACCCAATCACCCATTTCTGCTCCAAGGACACCTGAGCTCCATACAAGGAAACCTTAAGCTCACCAGAGCAAAATGTGCCATAGCAACAGCCTGAATCCCAAAAAGTCTTCCCAAAAATAAGGAAGACTGTGAGCAGCATTAGAGTTGGGTGCACTCTGAGCCCAGGGACCAAATGGGGAATTTTTTAATCTTGCCTTGGCAGGCAGAAGCCAAAAACTTGGTAATATTTTAAAAACATGAAGCTCTCTGAATGCAGGAGAATGTTGTTCTTGTGCAGGTACCCATTAACAACATGTCCAAAGCCCATGGAGCTTTTAAATTGCGCTGAGTCCTCCTGCTCTGGCCCAAGACCCAGCCTGTCTGTTCTCATTCCCCCAAGGCTGGGAATACATAGAATCATTTGGAAATGGAAACTCAGCTGCCAAGAGAAGCCCCAAGAAGGATGGATGAACAAAATACCAGGAAAGAGAGTGCAAGGAGAAGGGACATCTAGCACCTGAACAACCAACTGCTTCAAGAGGGCAGCGTGGGTAGGTACTGGGGCAAGGGTAGGCAGAGCCATGCCATGGGCACTGGCATGGGAAGGGAGTGTCTTGAAACCTCCTTTGTCCATTCCGAGGTGCAGAACGGAGAAAGACTGTGCAAAAGCGATGGCACAGTCTTGAACCAAGGAAAGGTCAGGAAACATATCCTGTCTCTGCTCCTGTGAGCTCCAGCAGGCTCCTGAACCTCTCCATGGCCAAGGATGGAGCAGACAGAGCCCTGTGTGGGGTTTTTGGCAAGGACACAATTTCCCTGAGATGGAGGAAACTTCCCCAGTCAGGGAGAGAAATCGTGATCGAAGTATGATGTAGAGGGATGGAATATCCATCTGGACACGCCAGAATCATTTGAAGAAACAGCCCGGGTTTGTTTTAGAGACCCGCTGGGAGAGATCCATCTTCCTGGTGCCTTGCTGTGTCTGTGGCAGCCATGTGTCCCCTCACCCCTCCACCCTGGGCTGCTGTTGCTGCTGCCAGTGATATTCCTTGGCATGCTGAGGAGCTGTGTAGGCTGAAGCCAGTGACAAACTCCAGCATGCTCCTTTCAGCCACCCTAGAAGCAGAGGAGAGCAGGAGGTGGGGAGCACAGGCTTCCCAAATGACAAAATACAGAGGGAAGGGCAACACTTGGGAAAGATGTCAAACTTCTAGGTCTGACTACGGTCAGC
Source organism: Illadopsis cleaveri (assembly GCA_013399915.1). Taxonomy (NCBI): domain Eukaryota; kingdom Metazoa; phylum Chordata; class Aves; order Passeriformes; family Timaliidae; genus Illadopsis; species Illadopsis cleaveri. Next base: position 37,945 of record VXBB01017374.1, on the reverse strand, counting down.
CATGGGCACACTCCTTTCTGAGTCCCTGACCAGGAGAGAACAGATGTGGTGCAGGAAAAACAGCATGACCACAAGCAGAACAGGGAAGCGGCAGCCAGGGGAGGGCTGGCCCTCAGTCTCCACCCTAGGCCAACTCCCTTCCATCTAGAGCAGGTCAAGCCACACAGGGGCTGTGCCTGATCCAGCTCCCCAGTGCCAGAGGAGCCATTCCAGCAGCACCTGCTTCCAAACAGAAGGCAGAAGACACTCAGAGCCAGAGAAACAAATGAGGAAGGGCATCCATCCCCAGCAAGGCTCCAAAACACATGTGTGAGTATGCAGGTAGTAAAAGCAGAAAGAAAAAACACAGAAAGGGCAAGGCAGTGCCAGAGAACCTAGCTGAGATGGAGCAGAGGACACTGCAGCACAACAGGAACACAGTCAGTCTGTGATCTCAGTCCCCACCAGACTCACACTGGAGAATAAGGCACAGCCACATCCTGGTTCTTCAGTACAAAGGACAAGGAGCCTTTCTGCTCCAAACACAGTTTTCCACAAAAGCTGCACACCTCGATGGAAAGAAAAATGCTAAAGAGATACCACTAACACCACTTTACCTGTTTGCCTTTGACAATGTGCTTGGGCACAGGCACTTTAATTTCCAGGTCACTGTAGTCTTGGGACCAAGTGTAATTCTCTCGCACAGCTCCATTGTAGCTGTCAGGGTTTGTCTGGAACTGCTCCTGTCTCCTGGTTGGGGGGAGAAAGTGGTGACATGTTAAATATCAGAGAGATCAGAGCCTGGAAAGAGCAGGACGCCTGAAAGCAGAATGCAAGAAACCTAAAGGGAGGGCATAGCCTCTGCTCAGCCCTCCTACAGCATCCCCAAGGCTGGGCTTCTGTCCAGTCTCTTCCTCACTGCTGGCTCTATGGAAGCGACCAGATCCAAGTAAGAAGCCACAGGACAGAGGGACCACAGCCATACTGCCCACTGTGGGTGACTCATAGGCCCCTCTCCCCAGCCTGCTGGAGCACTGGTCAGGCTAATGAAAGGACAACTGGTGAGTCACACGATGGTGACAGTTTGGCTGCCCTAAAGGTGCAGTTGGCCCTCACTGGGCTCTGGCCAACTCTGCTCCAGTAGAGAGTTCCTCGTTCCCTCCACTTCCCATCACAGCTAGAGCAGGGACACTGGCACGTGCTGGGTGTGAGTTGTCCCCCAAGCCACTCTCATGGCTGCAGAGGTGGTGGCCTATAGTTGTGACCCGAGTTCACCATGAAAACACAGCGCTGGTTCTCCAGTGGTTCTCACCCTTATTTTAATGTTTTGGAAAGTCACCAGCCGTTATGATCAGGGCAATTGTTTACATGGAGCTGGGGACCAGGACGCCTCTACAGTCATCCCAGGGTGCCTGGACAAGTGAATTATGAGCAACACTCTGAGCACAACACAGCCCCTTCCAGCTGTGGAAATGTCAGAAAAGCTGAGGAGATGGCTGCAGGGGTAAGATGGGGTTTATTGATAAGCAATAATCAATATAGTGTTTCCAGCCAAGAAAGGAGATCACCACACCTGTATCCCTTTAAAGTGCTGGGCTGGAGATCTATTCCACTGAACCCTAACAGAGAGGGCTTTCAAATAAAATCGTATCTTTTCTAAAGATAGCTGCGGTGCTAACAAAAGGCAGAGTTATTTTAAAATGTTTTGATATCCACCTAGGCTTCAATGTAGAGCTGGATAAACATGGGGCTCAGGGACTTACGTAAACAGGGGGCTGGTGAAGAGCAGCCCCAGGGTACAGATAGCCCTGAGGAGCCTATCTTCCTGTGCCCCACTGCCTTCCTGGCACATCTACTCCAGGGGGCCCTCACAGGGAGGGGCTTGGCTCTAGCAGCACAGTGCCCAGAGGGTTATGTAAGAGCCATCTATTTGAATTAAATTAAGCTGTAAGACAGTCGGAGGGGGCTGCAAGCGTGGCTGTGAACACCTCCCCATTTTTTTTTCTCCATGGTTTCACTGGGTGCACCAAGGGTTTCACCTGCCCTGTTACACCTGTGGACTGGGGTGGCTCTGATCCACTCCCAGGCACTGAAGGCACAACTGGGACTGGTGGTGTTCACAGACTCCCAGCCTCAGATGGCCATTTCAGGGGGCATCGCATCATTTTTCGCGCATCTTGGCCTTGCCTGGCAGTTGCCCATTGGGTGCCCATTGCCATGGAAACAGGGTTGGCATGGCAGCGCGCACCAGGCTGGTGCATTGGCTCCAGCTGTCGCTTCCCAACCGCCCCCGGATTGTAGGAGTCAAACAGGCTAGAGGGTGAGAAGCCAAATGGTGCAGGCGACCAGGGGCTGTGGTGACAGGGTCTTCAGGGCCCCACACACACCCCCGTGGGAAGTAAACAAAGCAAACATGCTGAAATGCGGTGGCACGTCCCCAGGCATTGTCTCATGAGTCCCCTGGTCCCCGCTTAGGAACAGCCCAGTGGTGGCACCCAGATTGGCTCTCAAGGCACAACTGTCTCAGAGACCACCCTGCATCAGCCCCTGGCAGGGAGGAGGGTCTGTGTGTAGCATGGGGCAGTGTGGCTGGTTAAATGCCCTTGCAAGACATTTACCCATGCTGTAGGGTCTGCCCAGGCATGGCATAGCTTCATGGGATTCCTGTCCTCCACCCCAGGTTGGCCACGAGGCCATATGGTGAACCAGAGGACAAATCTTACCCAATTTTAAACCCAGCTGGGTTTCTAATCTTCTAAGAGACTAAGCAGTGTGGGCCACTTTGTGTTCTTCTGTGACCTTCAGGGGCAGCAGCATGGAGAGGGTTTCAACGCCCCGCAGTCCCACCGGCACCACCCTTCAGTTCTCTGCAGCCTCCCTCCACGAGAAGCCCAGCTTTCTGGCTCAGTGACCATGCTGGCCATGGCAGAGCCCAACCTGGCTCCTCCCAAAGCTACCAGCAAGACATGTGGAGGAAGCTGGGAGTTGCCATTCCAAGTGTCTGTGGCTCCCCACAATCACAAAAGAACCAGACAAGAACCATCAAACGGCAGTTTCTCCTGGGCTGTTCCCCTCTGGACCTCTCCTCGGAAAAACTCAAAAGGCAGCAGGAGGAGGCAGTGGGCCTATGCCCAGCCAAGGCTCATGAGATCAGATGCAGATCATCAAAGATTGGAGAAATCCACTGGTACAAAGGCACACATGGTGAGATGCCAGCTGTAAATGGTCTCAGCATGAATAAACACAGCAATCAAAAAAAAGCCTGCTGTCAAAAAGCCACCAGGTCTGTCCTGGATGTGCCTGCTCTTCCTCAGGAGAAGAGCACTGGGGCAGAGCAGATCCCAGCCAGGCAGTTCTGGACGTTGTAGCCCCATTTGGAGCTTACCAAACACAATCTCACTGTCTAGGAGGGCATGAGTGACTCATCAGCCCCACATCCAGTGTTAACTGTGTGACAGGGAAACTGAGGCAGGACTTGCTCTGCAGGGACTTTGTCTAATGTCTCTCTGCACAGTACAGGGACTGCACAGGTGACAGCAGCTTTACTCCCAAGCCCAACTGTCCCTGTGGGACAGCTCTTTCTCCAGAGCTGTTACTGTGCCGTAACTGGAGTACAGCTGGATGACAGAGGGACGTGTCACTGCCACCTCTGCCATCACATGCAGCTCGCTGGACAAGCTCAGCCCCACTGCCTCGGCCTTGCAGCCCCTCACCCAGCTTCAGGGGGAGAAGTTCTCCCATGTGCCTAAACCTCCCTCCAGCCATGGCTGCCCATCTTGGGAGGTGTGAGTTCCAGTGCCATCACTTCTCTCCACTTCTCCCCAACACCTAGTCCAAATCCTTCCAGCTGTTTTCCCAAAACACCACCAACCTCTGCTTCAGCTCTGTTTCCAATGTTAAAAATCCATGCAATGGGCTTTGTAACCCTGAACAGGATCACTGGGGAACTCATGAAGCCTGGATAATTTCACTGCCAGTGTAACTGCCAGCTCTGGAACCATGGAGGGTCCAGGTTGATGAAGGCAGGGTGCAGCCTTGTTAGGCACTGCTGACAAACAGCTGACAGCTCTACCACCTCTTGGAGCAACTCTTCCTTTCCTGGAGGTTTTCCAGCCAGATCTCTGCTTGGCCCAACTGTGCTTAGCATACACCAGTGGCACTTCAGAATTGGACCCTGCTCCTTGGCTGGGAGGCAGCTTTCCTCACCATTCACAGGAGACAGCTCTGGCTCACAGCATGCTGGGCCAAGCCACGCCACCACACTGGAGGTGGCTATTCTGGCCAAAGCCATCTGTCATGTTGTCTCAAGAGCACCACTGTGCAGCGGGTGAGAGAATCTCCTGCACCAGCACCATGGTTCCTGCTCCCATCCCCATCCCCAGACCCACCAGGTGAAGAGGGAGGCCAGATCCAGCACACAGTGTGGGTTGAGTGGCAATTGTCCCAGCAGTATGGCTGCTCCTAGTGCGACGGTCACTCACCGGATGGCCTAAATGCCTGCTGGGCTGGGGCAGGTGGTGGCAGGACTGAGGGTAGGGAGGGTGACAAAGCACCAGCTTTTAAACCCAAGGGCTTGGCACTGTGTGCACTTGGCTGCTGGGTGGTGGGGATGGTGGGGGTGGGTCTATGTGTTCTGTCTTGTTCTATTTTTGCTCGCAATGTGTCATTTTGGGGGAGGTGAAACCTTTAACAATGCACCGTCAAGAAGCAGCCGATCTGTTTCCCACTCCTCAGAGCCACATGGCACAGCACGGCTGTGCTGTCCCGGGGACTGGAGCCCCTCCATACACACAGGACGAGACCCTCAGCAGCAGCACAAGGAGACCAAGACCCCCTAGAGAGGTGGCAGTATTGTCCCTGGTGGGCATGCTAGATGTCTGAGGATTGAGCCGTATGTCAAGCCCCATACACAGATTTCTAGGCATTTCTTACTCCGGGATTCCCAGCTCTGTGGGTTGGTGATGCACGATGAGCTGAGCAATGTGGAAATGGCAACAGCAATCCTCGCTCCGTGCACAGTCAGCTGAACACGTTTCTGTCCTTGGAGCTCAACAGCTTCAGCACCAATGCTGTGAACACAGTGCTGGACACAAAGAAAGAGCAGGAACCAAACACACCAAAGGATGTGTTTGTTTGAGCTGAGAAGAAGCAGAGTAGCTCACAGAGTTCCTCTTCACTGAGGAGTTTTGGTGCAGGCACGTTAAAGTTGAGGAGAAGACACAGCAGCATGAGGAGCAGAGGTGGGAAAGTGTCATGGGAGGGAACTGGTACGGCATAATCCCAATGGACCTCTTTTTTTCCCCATAAGAAGGAAAAAATTCCAAGGATTTTGAGAACAACTCAATGAAAGTGATCCTCTCAGCCTGGAGCAGTTCAACTTTCCAAGGCAGGATCCCTGCCCTCTCAGGAAGGGAAGTCCAGGATACCTGAATCTAGCAGTCAAGGATGCCATGGCTCAGTGGCCAGTACAGCAGACACCCTCATGTCACTGGCATTCCCAGAAAGCTTCCTCCAGAGCTGGCACTGCTGTTTGATATTACTCAAGGTGAATTATTTTGGCAGTTTTAAGGAAATCATGTCAGGCCAGATGTGGAGATATTGAGGAAGGATGAGAGGAGCAGCCCACTGCGCCACTGAAACCGCTGCTGCAGGCAGCACAGGGCTGCTGGCAACCAGCATCATGTCAGCAGCCACCATCCTCCTGTTGTGGCAACGCTTGGGTCACCCACCTAGGGTGGCTTGTCAGACCCCTGGCAGCCTCCATGCCTTCATAGTATCACAAATCCCTGCTCCCTCCTGGGGAAGCACCTTGCACCACATCTGCACCCTGCCCTCCCAGCACTAAAGGGGCTGCATGCAGCCCAGCAGGGGAGAAACCACAGAGCAGTGCCAGCTAGGCAGGCAGGCAGGGGGATGGCAGAGCCCTTTCTGCATGTCTGCAGAAAGGCCACGCTCACTCGAAGACACCAGCACACACAACAGAATACAGATTTACAGGAATAGATTTCCAGAACTTCTACTAGCCCTCTAGATGAGAACCCAAGGTGCCTCAAGCCACAGGAAGGTCTGTGCACTCCAAAAAGCTGCTACTAAGCTTCAGCTTGAGCTGGTAAGCCAAAGCTAAAAATACTCCTGCTTCTAAGGTGACTTTGAAGAGGGTAAAGTGTGCCCTATGCTCCTCAGGGTTCCAGTGTGGGTGCTGTAGCAACAGGTAGGAAAGCCAGAGGTTTAACCTTATCAGAAAGCTGCATTCCCAAAGCTGCAGGGATTGTGTGCATGGAAAATCCCAGCTTTGTGCTACTTCTGCAAGCAAGCTGCAAAGAAGCCTCCCCCCTCACCACCAGATTTAACATCTTTTGGCATCAAAACATCAGGATAGTTGCACTTTCTGTCTTTGGGTTCTGCCTGGGAAGCACCGCGGTAGGAAAACATAGACTGCAGCTCCTAGACCTTTGCTGGGGTCTAGGAGGCACCAAGGGCTCCACAAAGGCTTTTTTGTACCAACACTTCGACTAACGAGGGCTCTGGCACAGCACTAAGCAAGCTGACTGCCAAATCCCTTCCTTTACAGTTCAAGTCGCACTGCAGTCAATAAGCCTCAGGATCTACTCTGATCCTCTCTGATCCATCTCGATCCTCTTTGACACTCCTTGGCCGGCAGCAAGCTCCAGCTCTGAGCACAGCAGTGGTCCAGGGCCCTCCTAGTCCTCAGTATTTCTTCCACTCCAGGGGTGTTTGGTTTGCTGGAGAACAACCCAAATCCAGTTTTGGAAAGTCTACTTCAGCCCCAAAGTGGGCAGAAGTCTGTCAATAGTTCCCCATAGCCCATTATCCCTGGAGTCCTGAGCACATACCTCCAGGACTGCACTGTGCAGCTTGGTGGTCCTGCTCTCAAAAACAAAAAGTGAAAAATGCAAGCCAGTGCCTTCCCCCTCACTCAAACCTGAGGCACAGTCCAGCCAGGAAGTACAGCCCAGGCACAAGCCTGCAGTGCCCACCATCAGCCTTACAAGGATCATGGAATCATGGAATTATTTTGGTTGGAAAAACCCCGAGACCATCAAGTCCAACCGTGTCCCCAGCACTGTCAAGGCCACCACTAACTCATGTACCCAAGTGCCAAATCTGCACATTTGTTAAATCCCTCCAGGCATGAGTACTCCATCATTGTCCTGGGCAGCCTGTGCCAGGGCTGGGCAGCCCTTCCCATGAAGGAATCTTCCCAATATACAACCTAAACCTCCCCTGGCACAACTTGAGGCTGTTTCCTTTTGTCCTGTCCCTTGTTCTCTATGAGCAGAGCCAGATCCTCACCTGGCTGCACCCTCCTGAGAGTGTTGTCTAGAGTGAGAAGGTCCCCCTGAGCCTCTTTTTCTCCAGGCTAAGCCCCTCCAGCTCCCTCAGCTGCTCCTCATATGACTTGTACTTCAAAGGTCACCTCACCTTCAGGAAGCCTCAGAGCTTCAACTTATCACCAGGATGGGACCAACAACCAAAAATCACGCCCATCAAGACACAATTACCCTACATGCCATTGTGTCACTAAGCCCGGGTGATGCAGTGGGAAGGGGTCAAGGCTCCTGTGTACCAGGTGCCCAAGACACCACTCACATGATGCCTTTGCTGCTCTACTGAGGAGGCAACCAACAAATCCCCCTACCTCCTCTGCATCTGGAGCCCCCACCAGCTCCACCGAGATGCTCTGCCCCTCTCCCTGCTGGGGGACAGCCTTGCTCTTTTCCAAGCTCACTCACTTCAGGAGAGCTTTTAGCCTTCCCTTTTGCGTCCCGACTTATTTACAGAGCTGTTCAACAGCGCCAACTTATTGACATTAGGTAAGTTGAAATGCCACCACCAGCTTGCAGAAGAGTGTTGGAGTACTGGCACCAGGGGGCTAAATTTCACTACTGCTGGGATATTTAGGTAAAGGACAGCAGGACATGCTACTGCCCAGAAAAGACTTCTGGGATTTTTATTGTTTGCACACAGCTTATACAACCTTGGGCTTCAGAGATCTCCTGGGAGAGAGACCTATACACAGCCAACCAGGCTCCCCTGGGAAAGGGGGATAAGGCCAAAGGAAGCCAATGAAACTGAGCTGTGGGAACAGAGGACAAGGTGGCCTCTCAGACCCCAGTACCACACAACACAACTGGGCCCAATCCAGGTAGTTTTCCATGTTAGGCCCCTTTTGGTGAACACTGTAATATTAAACCAAGCAAACAGTGATTGCTTTTTTACCTAAGAATTGGGCACATGCTGTCCCTTGGTTTCCAGACCTGGAATTTTCTGCTTGTTGAGAGAAAAATTTATAGGTTTTAATTTAGTTATTTTTGGTCCCAGGACCTAATTTTGGAGCTCAGTACCTCGGTAGGGCAACCAAAAGCCTTAGCAGTTCAGTGCAGCACAGGGAAACTGGTACTCTGCTGCTGTTCTAAGCTACCCAACCGGAGGGGCATGGGTCTCCATGAGAACACTGGAAAATTGGACCCTGACTGTTCCTGATCATCTGCAAAAGGCTTGAGTGACAAGGGCTGCACCAGAAAGGGCTAAAGGATTTCACCCTCAGCTCAATTGCTTCAGCCCTTTGAAATGATGCTTCCTGAGCAGTTAAGTTTCCACCACAATGGGAGAAGGCATATGGATTAAAATAATTCTCCCAGCAGGAATGGCTTCTCTCCATTGCAAGAAAGATTTTACCTAGCAAAGATGACTTAAGTTACATTTCCCTGCTTCCCTCAGTGTTACTTGGACACATTCCTCCCAGAAACCAAACACAACAGCACTGCGAGTGCAGTGCTACAGACCCTGAGTGTCAAAAGCCTTGGTGCCACAGAAGGAGCCAAGGACACACTGGGGTGTGTCGGCAGAAGAAGGTCTCACCAACACAGAGCTTCCATGAAGCTCTTGCTCCCACCTGAAAAAGCTGTCAGCACTGGGGAGAGCTGGGAAGGGAGGAAAAGGAGTTGGAATGATGTCACTTTACTGTGAGGTATCATGTGGCTGGTAGAGGATTTCCTGGCCTCATTGCAAAAGCAGGACAGCAAAGGAGAAAAGAAACAAGGTAAGAGGCAGAGAACACCAATGAGTCCACACACAAGCATGGGAATGGCCCTCAGAATACTGGAAAATCATGTAGGACCAGGAGCACAAAGATGCTCAAGTGAGAAACAAGCATGGAAATTATGACTCTTCAGCCCAAAAACAGGCTGAAAGGGGAAAATGGACATGATACAAGGCACAGAAGGACACTGGGGACCCTCTCAATGCCTCGTCACCTGGACAGAGAAAAGAGCCAGTGCTGGCAGTGCTGCACAACAGGGACTTGGTGCAGGATGCTGTTGCAGAGCCCCCAGGCATGGGAGGGCTGAAATTCAGAAAGAAATGGAAAAATAATCCCCCCAAAGGGCTGAAGGACGAAATGTTTAGAAAACCTCTGAGCCACTATGTATCAGGACAGAGTGAAAGCACAGAGAAAGTATTACTGCACCATTCATTCTGTTCTTCTCTTCCCCCAGCATCTGCTGCTGATAAGAGACAGGATACGGGGCCAGATGGAGCTCAGCTATATCAGGTCAGGTCACTCTCTGAGCTCTGTCTGACTACTGCTCATGACAGGCCTTGGCTGTGCTGGAGAAATTCCCTGTGCACAGCCCCACGTGCATAAGAGGAATCAGAACCAGGACAGAATCTCCTTAAATATGGATCAAGATCAGCTCCTTTCTAGGTCAGGCTGGAAGAACAGCACAGACTCTGAGGTGAGCTCATCAGGAAAGTCCATAGGGGCAGTGGGGAAGAAAACTAGTTTAACTGCCTTCTGGTCTGGACAGTCCCAGACAAAACTGCTGGGCACCTAAGGGTTCCCCACCGTTCTGAATGGAAAAGGATTGAGAGAAGAAAGCTTGGGACAACGTAGTCTCTGAGTCAAACAAAACCAGCCTCAAAGTTAGCAGCATGCAGCAACGGCTCCTCTTCACAGCCCTGTTCCCCCACAGAGGGTGACCAGCAGTGAAATTCCTGCTCCCGGCACCCCAAGGAGGATGCAGCCATGCCAGGAAGCCCATCCTGCAGGCACCTCACAACAAAATGCCATCTGGGCTTCCAGCAAAGCCAAGCCGTTGCTAAGTCGAGTTAGATTCACACAAGCACCTCATGGAAATTTCCCAGAGCATTGCTGTGTCATCCCAAGGATGCTCCCAGTGTGTCTCACAAAGGGTTAACTCCAGGTCACCAAGGGCTCTGGGACTGGGAGTGGTGGTTCTCAGGAGAGAGCTGGAATGTTTGGAGTCAGTCCACCAGATTAATGCATTTCAGTTCAATTCCACTCTGCTTCTCACCAACCAGCAAGCCAGGAGTACACCAGGGATTTTTGTAGGTCACTGCTGAGCCCCAACACCCACTTCCAGGGATAGCAGAGCAAGGTCAGAGAGACCAGCCCGCTGGTGGAGCTCACCTGGACCAGGTGACTGAGGCAGTCAGGGTGGCCAGGGCTCCGCTGCTCAGCAGCAGCCTGTTTGCCCCGTTCCTTGGCATAATGGCACCATGTGCATAGGGTAAGTGGTGTCCCCTCCTGAGTCACAGACTCCTGAAGGGTCTCCTTCAAGGCCCCACAAAGTGGGGAGCCATGAAGAGCCCCCTCCTCACCTCAGCCCACCACTCTAGGCACCTCTTCCCTCTCCACACTGCAGAAGGCGAATGGTTGAGGCCACAGAGACCCCAGGGTTTCATTCTGCTCTGCATGTTACTATGCCACATTACCCAGCAGCCACCAAAGCCTTCCTCAGGAATGAGGCACTCGCATATCTTCCTGGGCCCACCTGGCATAGTGTTCCATGTCGCAGTGGCCCTGCTTCCAGCCCTGGCTGTCCACACCCAAAGATCCTCCTCTCAGAGGATCCTCCTCTCACCTACCCAGATGATCTCTAAGGTACAGACCAGAGCTGCCCCATCCTGAGCACACCTGGTAGAAACACCTGGGAGAGACACAAAAGCTGGATGGAGAAACACATGAAGGTGAGACATTCACCATCACGCACAGGTTTCCAGGACTGCCCTTCCCAGCCTCCTGCCACTACCTCTTGCCCATACATGGAGTAAGGGAAGGGACTCACAGGGCAGGGGGATGAGAACTTCCCCACCCCCATTCATACCAGGAGAAAGCAAGGAGCAGAGGGAAGCCAGGAACCAAAGTCATAAAGCACAAGCACAGGCCGGGCTGCGCAGTGCCACACGTGGGCTGCCAGGCTCTATTTTAAATGCTGTGTGGCAAATATATGCAGGATGGAATCCAAGCTGGGGGAAGGGGAGGGTGCTGGGCAGCAGAGGTGTTCAAAATTAGGAGCTGAGCTCAGGCAAGGATGGCTTCTGGGAGCAGATGGGGGAAGAACCAGAGCCGGGACTGTGCAGCTGCAATGCCAGGCAGAACAGCCCCATGGTGAGGTGTGAGGAGGGCTGTGCCCTGCTACCCTCTTGGTAAGGTAGGGACAGCAAGAGAGCTGCAACAGCTGGAGAAGGATGGCTGGAACACCTGGAACAGCTGCAAGAAGAGCCAGGCTTCTTCTGTGCCAGCTCCTGGCATGAGTGTCACCCCAAAGACACCTCAGTTCTCGGTGTATTTACAGGGCAGGAAAGAGAAACAGATTCACCTGCCTTTCACAACTGGGGGAAGGTAAGGGACTTGGGGAGACCTGGCCAAGCCCCAGACTGAGCTCTGAAAACCTCCACACCTGCAAAACTGGCTTGATTCACTTGGATTTACCCTGAAAAAGCTGCTACCATCTCACTGTGCTTTGTAAGAAGTTCCCAACCAGCACCCCAGCATCCAGGTGCAGTGTGAGGCTCTGACGGGAGCTGGCAGATCTGGGATGGTACCTGCCCTACATTTCCAGAGCTGTCAGGCTGACAGAATGAGCAAGTTTTTATATAGATTTTGGTGGCAATGGTTTTCTTCACCAGCAGCTGGAGGTGCAGGGGGAAGAAAGGGAATTGGAAAATATTTTTGTTTAAGCTCTTTTCTGCATTGCTGCTGCCAGAACTGTGCATTACTCATGCGCCCCTCGTACCCAGGCTGGTAGCTCTGGGTTTTGCTCAGAAGGAAGGGGCTGTGGAGAATTAAGCAGTTGGTTAAATTATTAATAGTCTCTCAGGGGGTGCCCATTCGGCCCCCACTGCCTTTCTGGGGGCTCCAGTGCCCCCCAGAGGCATCAAAACCAACTACAGCCCCGTGACAAACCCACAGGTCCCTCTGCCCTACTTCAAGACTGCAGACATCCCATTCTCCTGGCCTGGAAACCACTGGACTCCTGGGACTGGAACGGGGCCTCCTGCACCTGGTCTCACCCACCACGTGTTTAAACTGAGCAGGCGCCAAGGGGGCTGCAGGTGTTCCACCCCACCAGCGAGTTTAGGATGGTGGGAGCAGCAAGAGAAGAGGAAGAAGAGGCCATTGGGGAGAGCAGAAGCTGCAGTGGCAGCTATATTCAGCAGAAGGCACCTTCTTTTCATGACAACACCCAGGGGAGAGCTGCCATGCAGGTCTTGGTGTTCAATGCCACAGCTGCAGGCTGCAAAAGAGCACCTGAATGTCTGAGATCTGACAGGGCCACTCTTCAGTGGTGCCAGGACACACTCAGAAGGTGCACATGCGAGGGTTGAGTTTTAACCAGGCTCTCATCACACACAGCGAAAACCATCCCTCTTGGCTCCACTGCACTTGCTGTCAGATCCTTCCTGCTCCCACACGAGCCCTCATCTTCCTTCCTGATCCCTCCAGTTTCCTTTCTGCAGCCCTGACATTTGTTTTCAGGCAGCTGAACTCTCTTCACACCAGCTGCTGCCCCACAACCAAAGTCCTGAGGTGAAACTTTGTGGGGCAAACCACAGCAATTGTAGCCTGCACACGGACACAAGCTGGCACTCATCCCAGCCCAGATCCCTCTGCTCAGGGCTCCACTGAGCCTCCAATCTCTCCCTCCCTTCTCCACTGGGAGAAAGCGGGCTGAACACACCCAGGTCTCTGCTGCGCACTCTGGCAGGGTTTTTTTTGACTTGCTAATTTTGCCCAGGGATCAGTGTCAGACTGGCAGCCCCAGGGAGAATCCTCCTTTACCAGGAGAGCTCCAGCACAGGCATTGCAGGTGATTTCATTTTTGGCTTCTGGCTTATCTTTGTCCCGTGGGATGCACATCAGTTACAGGTAAATCCTTTCTCCTCCTCCCATTGGACCATGTGACTCACCAGACACCTTGCTGGTCCCCTTTCCCCCTCCCCCAGGGGTGGCCACTCTAAGACTCTTCCCCACCACAGCCGGAGCTCAGGTTCTTCTCCAACACAGCCTCCAGCCAAGGCTGCAGAACCTGACTCCACCATTGTTCTAGAATAATGGAATCATGGAATATCCTGAGCTGGAAGACACCCACATGGATCACTGAGTCCAACTCCTGGCCTTGCACAGGACGACCTCAACAATTCCACCATTTGCCCAAAAGCATTGTCCAAATGCCCCTTGAACTCTGGCAGCCTTGAAGCCGTGACCAAGGAGCCTGTTCGAGTACTCAGCCATCCCTTGGGGGAAGAATCAAACCTCTCCATTCCTACCATGTATCATTCCACTGGTCTCAAGATTTTGGTCCTCAGATTGTTCTTTCCATATGCCAAGGGTCGACAGCCCCAAAGTCTGAGCTCTGAGTTCTCTCTGCCCCTCAGGGGCATCAGCCATCCCAGTCCTTACAGGACTTGGGGTTCTTCCAGTGGTCCACTTCTTTCTGGCAGCTAGCTTTTCCCAATGACATGTCCAAAACTGGCTGGGAGGACAGGGATCACCAGCCCAAGCTTCCCTCCTCACCAAGCACCATGGGATGGCAGGGACAAGCCACAGCAAAGCCCTACATATGGCCAGGACCATCGTGGTGATCGGAAAGGGTTGGCACAGCCATCACATGGAGTCTGACTACAGAACACACCAGGGAGGGGAGGAGAAGATGGAGTCTGCACAGCCAGATCACAGCATCACTCCCTCAACTTGGTCAGCAAAGAAACACAGGAGTTTGAACCTCAGTGGGGCATGAGGTCCTGAGTAAGGGTTGGGCAGCTCTGACTTGGCTCAGGGTCAAGGTGATGCCAGGGAAGGATGAGTCAACCCTGTACAGGACTTGCATTCAGGTACATGATTCAGAGAGGCCATGCTGGCCTTCTGGAGCTCACACCTTGCTGCTCAGCAAAGTCAGACTGCAAATGTCTCAGAAGCTGTGGAAGGACTTTGACACAAGGACATTTCTGCACAAACGGAGGCTGCTTGGCACTGCTGGAAAGCCACAAAGCCTGGCTAAAGAGAAAACTTTGCAGCACTTGCTTGATCTTCAAAGCTGGCCCTGCTCTGAGCCAACGGCTGGGCCAGAGACCTCTAGAGGGCTCCAAACCCTTTTGCTGCTGCAGCCGCCTATCATACGGCCAGGCCTGCCAGCACCAACTTGCAGGTATTGCATGTATCCGTGCACACTCCCAGACGGCTGCTGGGATGTCTCCCAGCATGCCAAGGAGTCCAGCACTAACAAGAAGGTTGCAGGCTGGTGCCAGGACTTTCACGTGAGCCTTTGCACATGCAGAAAAGGGACAGTGCACACCACAATCAGTTTGTGGAGGAGCTGGACGGCCCAGTCCAGCTTTGTGGGGCCATGTACAGGATATGCCACCTCCCCTACTCAGAGCAGAGCGGGAAACCCTGAAACACCCACAGGATAACAACTGCTGCCCTCCTGTGGGGTGCTACACAATGCCTCTGGCCTTGAAAGCCTGCAAGGGAAATCCTCACAGCCTCCTGAAGGGCTGAGTGTCTGCAGAGGAAAGTCAAAATCCAAAATGGGCTGTGCAGGGAACAGTGGATACCCTGTCCACGCTTTTGCCTCCCCCCACCAGGAGCATGAAGAAAGTAAGAGACCCTTACGTGGGCAGCTCTGCTGGGGCAGCAGCCCCTGGAGGCTCCATTGATACATGGCTGGGGGCTATGGCACCCTGGGCTGCAGCTGATTCCTGTGTGCCCGCAGCTTCCCCGGCATCTGGTGCTGGGATGTGCTCCGTTGTCTCCACCTCAATCTCTTGAGCTGCAGGGCACAGATTCACCCTCTCAGCAGCTGCAGCTGCCTCCTCCTCTTCCTCCTTCTTCCTCAGCTTTGCCTCTAGCTCCCGGCGCCTCCTCTCATCATCCTGCCTGGCCATCCGTTCAAACACTCGGAATGCCTGGGAGAGAAAGCAAACCAAGTGAGAAGCACTGCCAGCTCTGCCTGGGATGCTGAGAGAAGGAGAAACATCACACACTCGAGGCACCTACTTCTTCCTGCAGTTCCTCTCTCTGCACCGCATACCTACCCCGAGCTGCTTCAGTCACCAACAAAAATAGCTGCTGTCTCTTTGAAAAGTCCCACGGCCACATCAAGCACACCTCAGAAACTCCTGAAAGCATTTTGGAATTGTTTCTAGGATTGTATTCTCACAGCCAAGCTCAGCTTATCCTGGGAAGAGGGTTGGTTACTCCAGGGAAAAGCAGAGTGGTAAGATTCAGCTGGGAGGAGGCTCCAAGAGAGCCCTCCCTTAACCCATATTCCAAGGCTCACCCAGGGACCATTTGTCTGGACTCAGACAAAGTCCCCAACAGGCAAACGGGATGAGCTGCCCCAGGAGAAGTTGCAGGACAGCTGACCTGGCACTGGCTGTGCCCAAAGATACAGCTGCAGGAGAAGATGTGATTCCAGGAGATGTAATCCTGCCCCTCATCTGACTTCCAGCCATGCCTGTCCAGTGCAGGCTGGAGGTTAGAAGTAAAGCCCACAACTATGTCTGCACCAAGTAATGGCCACTCAGATTCTGCACCTGCTTCTTGAAAGGGCGGCAAGTTCTCCCACCCAAGTGCCAGGGCTTTGGCACTGTAGACATGTTCTAAAAAGGGTGCAAGCATCAAACACAGCCCTCCTTCGCTTCCCAGGAATAGTCTGGAGGCAGATTTAGTGCTTCCAGCAGTGGACTGGTGTAGCCCTCGTTCGTGCCTGAGATGTTTGGTTTTCTGAAATTCCTCTCCCAGGGAATTTTCTGTAAACAAGAGACATGTTTTGGTAACGACACAATTATTTACATTCTTTCCCTAGGAGGGACTTCTTCTTGATGTCCCCCTGGTCTGACCAATGTGATTGAAGAGGTTTGTCTTCTTGTCACCAATCAAATTGGTCTGTGTAGAATAGTAGAAAAGGGGAGACATTCCCAAGAATAAAGGAGTAATTTTCAGCCTTCTGAAGTCAGTGTCTTTGTGTCGTTGTGGTGTAAAACAGCACCAGACTGGCATCCTGCTCGACTCGAGTCTTCCTCTGGGTCCAGGAAGTGCAAGACAAAGAACACGGCCCAGGGAGGGCTCCTGCCAGCACAATCACAAACGGACAGAAGCTTGTGCCACTCATCCTAGCTTTCCTCCCTAGGCAGTGAGCAAAGGGGAGAATGTGGGAGAGGTGAGTACCAGCCCCGCATGGATCATGCAAAGCAACACCTCAGAACTGTGTTCCCTGGACTGCACTCGAGCAAGGATGAGGAGGAAACGAGCCCCTTCCACACTGTCCCCACACTCTGAGTACCTCTGGTTGCATCCATAAGGCTGCCCTAACACCTTCCCATGGCAGGAACACTGCACCTCCTTCCTTGTGCCCAGCCCCAGAAAGTCCCAGGTTCACACCAGACAGGAACCCCATCAGCACAGTCCTGCCCAATAGTTTCAGCTCCATACCGTCCCTCTGCAGCCTGAGACCCACCTGGGTGGGGTCTGCCTAATCCAGAAAGGGGCTACCCCTGGGGGTAGCACCCCCATTTGCCTGAGGGCACTGCAGGGAGGGGCAGGACTCCTGTCCCCTCACCTGAGGCACGCCAGGCCTGATGTGTCTGGGAAGGGAAACTCATCCAGTCTGAGCAGACAAACACCCTAAACCCAGCCTCACTCTAAGTTTTACGAGCTCGTTTCCTTCTTGCCAGTGAAGATTAATAACAAGCCAAAGGACCCCAAATCAAATCTGATTCAACACCCAACCAGACAGGTTTTGCCCTGTCCCACCCAGGAGCGGGACCAGAGCAATGCCAGTCACAAGCTCTCGCTGAGCAGAGCCCAGACCTGCCTCCCCCCACGACTCCCGGGTCCTCATCTGCCTCCTGCCCCTCTCTGGGCTCTCTGCTCCCACGGCTCCTGGCGGCAGCTCCCCGAGACCACCCTGGCCCGGTGCTCCTGGGGCCTAGCTCCGAGTAGATGTCGCAACCCGGCTCTTCCCACCGGGGTCTTGCAGTCCTCGCCTGCCTCCGGGGCTCATCTTCTTACGAGGGTGACGCTTGCCCCCGCTTCAAGAGACCTCTCCTGCCTTCCTCTGCGCTCCTTCAGGCAGCGCCGGTGCCCCGGGGGCTGCTGTGCTGCCCGACCCCTGCCCCACACCCCCCCTTCTGCCCGGACCTAACCCCGCCGCCGGCCCGATACGAACACCGCCACGCCGGGGAGACAAGGCCCTTTCGGCGTGGGTCCGCGACAGGGACAGCGCCGGCCGCCAGCAAGGCCAGGCCGCGCCATCCCTCCGGGCCCCGCCGGTACCTGCAGGGCCATGGCCTGCGCCGCGCCGGGCGGGAAGCCCAGGCGGTCCCCGGGCCGCAGGAGGAGCCGATAGAAGTCGGTCTTGCGGTAGAGGAAGCCGAAGAGAATGCGTAGGAATTCCTCCACGTTGCCGACATGCTGCAGGATGCCTAGCAGCGCCTGGTCGTACATGTCAGTGAGCGCGGCCTCCATGACGGCCCAGGGCCCGCTGTCACGGCAACGGGTTCAGCCCCTTTTCCGGTCCGCCCGGAACCCGACCCGCGCGCATGTATTCCGGCCTCCTGGGAGGCCCCTCCCGCCCTGCTTGGGCGTTCCAAGGCATTCCCGGCTCCCCAGTAGCACCGCTGGGGCCTCCTGTCGCCTCCCAGAACCAGGGAACACCCAGACCCCGGGTCCCCATGTCCCCAGTGTCCCACTCCCCATACGCTCCATGTCCCCNTGCCCCCGGTGTCTGGCCTAGTGTCACCCCCGCCATTGTGACCCCTCGGCCCGCTCCTCACCTGTCACAGCATGGGTTTATCCAGCCGTGTGCGGGAGGTTTGGTCCAGAAAGGTCCTGGGACAGACCGTATCAAACTACCGAAATCAAAAGTGATTCCATCAGCTGCTCCCCTTGATCGATTTGATCAACACTGCGACCATCCAATCAACTCACCCACTAGACACCCCCTGCAAATCCCCCTCTCCAGGGGAGGCAAGGGTGTAGGGGGTGCCATTTCAACAGCCCAGAGAGGTACCATCCGTAGTTCGCCCTTTGTCCGGGGGTGGAATTGCTCCATCGCAGAAGATTGGTCAGGCAGAACTTGCCGTTGGTGAAGCTGTGCTCGCTGTCCTGAATCACTTCGTGGCCCCCCTCTGAGCTTCAGTAGAGCTCCCAGGAAGATCTGTTCCATAATCTTCCCAGGCGTAGAGCTGAGGCTGAGGAGTTGGTAGTTCCCAGAGTCTTGGTATTTCTTTTCAATCAGTCAGACATAGATCCTGTTTATGAACATTTTAATGTCTATATTAACACTGGAACATACTTTGCTGTGTGTTGTTAAACATGTATTTACAACTCTGCAGATACTTTTCAGGTTATTTTTACGTTGTCTAAGGAACTAGCTGAAAGTAGTATAGAATTTTATCCAAAACTCATCTACCTGGAATTAGTGCATTAGGCTTCTGTCAAATCTGAATACTGACTTTGGGGCTGGACACATTGTTATCTACACATGGGAATAAAACACAATATCTTAAATATATTTTGGGAAGGTGGACTTTCCCTTCCCCATCACCCAAGCCTTCACTTGATGGCTATGACTTTTCCAAGAGCACAGAGAGGGGCCCAGCAACTCCATCAGCCAGTTTCCTCAGAGATCCAAGATGCACTTTGGCAGCACATGCTGTTACTTTTGCTCAGCCCTGAAGTCCTGGGCTTTCCCACTTTCACTCTGTCTCTCAGGCAGAGGAACTGTGTGGCCCTGAGGGTGGTGGGCAGTGTTAGTGCACTGCTGCTACAGGGACAGGAGCCCTGGGGCAAGGACAGTGCTCAGGGTGGGGCAGCATGTGGGGCGAGGCTGATGCCAATGGGAACTGCACCTTCCCAGGATCCACACCTGGGAAGGGGTCCAGAGTTTGGATGGGAAATGGGCAACAAGGAGAGATGATGATTCCAGGTACTGTCTAGTCCGTGATGGTATTTTTTTTTTCTTATTCCCCCACTCCCCACCAATTCAGCCAGACCAGTGGAGGAGGGTCCCTACCTGGCCTGCAGCTGATCCATTGCCACTCTTGGAGAGATTTGGCTGCAGCAGTGATGCACAACCGAGCTGCAGAGCTGAGTGCAGGAGACACTAGGCAGGGTGTATTGCCCTGAGGCTTTGAAGGGTTTTGCACTCATACCTGTCCCCGCTGCAGAGAACACGGCTCGTGTTCAAGATGAAGGTGCTGTATCCCTTGTGTGTCTGTCTCCGGCCCTGTTCCCCCCATCTGCCCGTGTCCCCGGGGCTCTGTGCTGCTTTCTGCATGAGGCTGTGGCCATAGAGTCTTGCACGGACTCATCAGGTCTGGCTACTTCCCCCAAGGCAGGGGACAGGGCAGCCACCTCTGCCTCTATTGTCCCAGCTGGCCACGTCTCAGCCCTGTGGGCAGCTCGGTACCTCTCGGGGCTGGTTCTCATCTGGGGCTCAGCACAGCTCCTGCCCTTCTTGGGTGCTGTTCCCCAGTGCCCCTGGTACTCTCTTCCCCTCCCGCACAAAACAATTTGGAGAACCAGCTTTTAATGGAACACAACTGGGAGTAAATATCTCATAAAGTTACAATCTATCAACATTCCACGCTGAGATATATCCGCGCCTCCCACCCCAGTGCTGGCTGCAAGAGCCCGGCACTTGCCGGGGGCGGGGTTTGACCTGGTGCTCTTCTGTAGCAGGATGCCACACTCGGGTCCATATGTAGGAGGATCGGACCCGCAGAAGGAACGAGGCAGGCAGCAGCAGTTGAAGGGAAAGCTAATGATGCTTTATTCTACATTCTTCTTCTACATTCTCCATCTCTGTGTTATTTATCAACAATCCGACTCCAATATATACAGTTTGTACAAAGGCAAGAGACTGGTCATTTAGGTCACCACCTCTTCAACCTGGATGGTGAATACCACCATCAATCACATTCTCCTCCCAAAGGAGAAATATGAAAACATCTCTAAAAATATACATTGTTTATGTTGAGCTGCGTGAGAAAACCTGGACTGCAAGGTCCAAACATCCACGAGCAAGAAAGCTGAGGACAACACTCTTCTACTTCTGCTCCCATTTTCCATGTGCCCCGTGCAAAGCTGGGACATGGCAGGCCGGGGTGGCGGTGGGTGCTTCCGTGCACCCCAGCACAGCCTCCGGGGCTACATCCTGCCAGTGGTGACTTGCTCCAGACTCAAGATAATTGGTGCTCTTGGAGACGCTGCAGTGGGGCCGAACAACTCTGCCAGCAGTGAGAGCAAACCAGCGTCTCTGTGAGGGATGGCTCCACGGTTCCAGGCCATGGGAACGCTGCTGGGATCGTCCTGTCTGACCAGGGTGCAGTCTCAAATGGTCTCCTTGGGCAGTGCCTCGAGGAGGATGTGGCTGCCCTGGGACATGTGACTGCTGGGGCATGCCCTCGCGGTGGTGGCTATGATGGATATCGGCAGCACCATGGGGGCTGGGGCCACCTCTGTCCCTCTATGTTGGTTCCAGCAGGGTCCCCAGGTATGTGAGTCACTCCTCTGCACTCCTTTCATGGGTGATGAGGTGCTGTGATGGGCCCCTCTTGTCTGGACTGCCCCAGGGCAGTGGCACTATGGCCCAGCATGGAGGTGGCCAGCAAAGGTGGGCTGGTGCTAGTCCACTGGAGACAGAAGCTCTGGCGGGTGAAGAAACAGCTGCATGGTGCCTCCCCTGGGCAAGTGGGAACAGTGCTCAGGCACCTGCTGAGCTGGCCTTCATTGCAGACATCCCCAGCTCTCTGCCAGGCACGTGGGGTGCTGGTGGCAAGGGCAGTCCTGCACCAGTGGGTGCTGCTCGGTCAGTGGGATGGGCAGCAAATCAGGTAGGAGACAGAAGAGGTGGCCCCAAGGAACTGCTTGCCCTGAGCCGAAGACTTTTCTGTGTCTCATGCTCTGCCAGGGAGGAGGTGTACTGAAATCTGGGAGGGAGAATGGCTGGGACAGCTGTCCTGAACTGGCCAAGGGGATACTCTGTGCCATAGAGCATCATGCCCAGTATGGGGGAGTTACCCAGAACAAACGGGGTTTGGGGACTGGTTTGGCATTGGTTAGTGGATGGCGAGCAGTTGTAATATCCATCACTTGTTTTCTTGTGTGTTCTCTCCCTCTCACCATCTTCATTATTATTTTTTTTAATTTTTTTTTTTTTACTGCGTTTCAATTATTAAACTGTTTTTATCTCAGCCCACAAGTTTTATTTTCTTTGCTTTCTTGAGTATGCTCCTTACTCCATGAGGGGCAAAGTAAGTGAACAGCTTCATGGTGCTTAGTTGCCAGCTGACAGTCCTTTTTGATGACTGATGTGGGGCATGAAGGGTTTGAGATAATTCCCAGGTGCCAGCTCCTGACTCCTCCAAGGGAACTCCAGGAAGTGTTTGGTCCATGTTCAGGGCAGGTCCACACTACCAGCTGCCTAACACCCTCAGGCACTTCCAGGAGCACTGGGATTTGCTCTGGAGACAGGTGAAGTCCCAGGTAGTCACTGCAGAGTTTTCTAGAGCAGTTTTCCAGAGAACCCTGTGTATGCTGGGGAAGGGCTGAATCTGTTGGCTCTGCTTGACTTGTCACCAGCACCTGGGGAATATTTGGGGTGCCCATGGAGATGGCAGAATGTTCCTGATAGAAGCCCCCATGAGGTCACAAAGCACCCTGTGGAGCCGCAAAGTCAGACCCTGGTGTGCAGTGTAGCTTGGGTAGTCAGGGGCTTCAGTGGCAGTAGCAGCAGCATCTGCATCATGGTACAGGCACGGTGGGCCCTGACTCTCATCCTCGTCCTGGTGGCCCTGCCAGCTCAGGATGTTGGGGCTGCTCCGTGGCGAGCACAGGCTGGGGGTAGGTAGGCAGGCCAGGGCCAGCACCCAGCTCTGACAGATCCTAATGAGCAACAGTGACTTGGAATTCACTTTCTCTCTAAAGCACTGGAGCGTGAGGCTTCGCAGGAAGAAGCACCTCAGGAAGGCCATCAGGCAGTGCCAGTCCCTGGGGAAAACACCAGGGCCTTTCACACAACAGGTGTGTTGGGTAATCCACTGTCCTTAGGCCATTCAGACACCCGGGGATCTGCAAAGATCCCCGGGTGTCTGCAGGCTCTGCCCTGGTGTCAGACTGTCAGTGCAGAGCCAGTGCTCTGCTAGCAGCCAGGAGAAGCTCTGGGGTGACTGTCACCTCTGGGGTGCAGGTTGTTGCTGTTGCTGTCCCAGGGACACACGCTCAGATGCTCTGTGGGTGCAGCAAGATACTCACCATCTCTCACACTCCATTCTCAGGGATTTCAGAACTTTGCTCTTTTGGGAATGAGGCCATCTGGACACCCCTCAGCAATGATGGGAAATGTGACTCTGGATCTAATGTCCCTCCCCCAGCACCTGCATCCCAGACCTTGCTGTGAGACCCTGGAGGCCCTAACACAACAGACGGGGATCCCTCCTCAGAACTGGGGTCCAAAGGGGTGCACTCCCAGATTGGCATGGTTTAGGGGGACCCTACATCATCCTCCTGCAAACTCTGTGCCTGAGCCATGCTACAGCTTTACTTTTCCCTGATCCTTGGCAGTGCTGGCCAACCCTGGGGAAAGCCCCCATGCCAGGATGTAGGAATGCTTCCAAAGTTATCCAGGCACTGGGCAGTCCTGTCACAGGTTGTAAGTGGGAGACAAGTCCTGAAAACTGGGGGCAGGCAAATGCTGCCCATACTGCAGAAAAGGCAATAAGGGAGAGGGAAGTTCATGTATCTCCCTAGAAGGCCTGACTGCATCCCCTTGGGGTGTGGGTGCTGGCCTGGGGAGGGAGAGCTGGGGGTGGCTCTCCTTGATACAGGAATGGGTTTTGTCCATCTCACTCCAAGGGGCGATTGGTCAGACAGCTGTGCTCCCCCCATGCTCTCTGTCCAGTCCCTTGAGTCTTGTCCACAGGGACAGCTACATCTTTCGGCCTCAGAGTCTCCATCCAGGGCAGCACCTGCCAAGCCTCAAAAGGGAAAATGGGCAGGTGTAAGAGAAATTGTGTGAAAGATCCCCAGGAACAGGGAGCAAAGCCTGGATGTGCTGTGTTCTTCCATTATACTCTTCCCTGTTGTGTTGTTCTGTCAGGACAGATGGTGCTCCAGGCTATAAGGGGAGCTCCTTGGGGAGTATCTGGTTGCAGCTGTGGGCACAGGCAGGGCTTTCCCAGCTTCTTGGCTGGACCCTGCACTGGAACCTCCCTGGCACTGCAGGAGTCACTGGTCAGTCCTGACCGACTGCACAGCCTGAGCACAGTTTCCAGGGTTTGCTGAGGAGAAAATGCAACTTTATTCTTTCCATTAAGGTCCAGAGTATCAAGATGGAAGGGCACAGTCTTCCATGGAGACATCCAAAGTGCTGCATGAAATCCTGAGGGAGCTGAAGATGATACTAGGAGGTGAATACACTCCCAACACGCACATTCGAGCAGCAGAAGTTTCAGGTGCATGTAGGGGCACACTGTAGCCTCCCCCCGCCCACACCTCAGACCCTCACTGTGGGGACTCTCCATGTCATACATGCCATCCAGGTACTGGTGAGCTGCAAGGGTGGTCCAGAGTCTCGACTGCCAGTTTTGTCTCCAGCTGAGTCCCAGGGACTGTGTTTGCCCCAGTCAGATCATCCCTGGCCAGAGCACAAGAGAAATTGTGGGCGCATGTGAAGAATCCCCAAGAACAGGGAGCAAAGGCAGACACTGGAAGAACTGGATTGTGGCCACTCCAAACTGTAAACAAAGCTGAGAGGAGAGAGGGTCCAGAGAGCAGGGACTTGGAAGGCCTTTGGGAGTTTCCTTGGTTTCTACTGCAGCCATGGAAATGTTGCTGCCACAGGATATTCCCTCGTTCAGAGATGCTAGTGAAGTGGGAAAGAACATTTGTTGGCAATGTCAGCCCTCCGGTGAGATTGCCAGAGGTGTGCAGGATCCACTAATGTGCACAATTGGTCCTCCAGGGGTGAACAGCCTGAGCCTCAACAGCCCTGTCAGCCGGAGATCCGCCAGCGCTGGGAACAGCAGGGCAGACCTAAACGCTGTGGATAACGGGGCAGGCCCAAACACTGTGGTGGGCAGGGCAGACACAAATGCTGTGGATGCTAATTCTTTCCAGAAGTACTGCATCGAAGGCATCGTGGCGGTCCTTGGCTCGATGCTGCTGGGAATGGTGCTGTGTTGTGTGCTCCATGTGTGGAGGAAGAGGAGAAAATAGGTTGGTGGGGCAGAGGGGAGCTGCCAAACTGGTATGGGGTGGCTTGAGGCATTTTGAGCTCTGGTGCTCTGGGTGCCCAGTAAGTTACTGTGGAGATTGGTGCTGTGAGCTGGCACTTCGTGCTCTGCTCAGAGTTCTCTGTGCCCGCAGCTCCCCTCTGCAGCGAGTGCCCACAGCCCACGCGCGCCCAGTGCTGCTTCAGAACCTCATACCCACCCTGCACCCCAGCCATGCCTCAGCAACTTCCTCTCTTCATAGGTGTCTTGCAGCTTCCTGAGCCAGTTTGGAGCACCCAGACAGCTGGACAGAAGCCAGCAGAATATTTTGAGAAGTATAAATAAAGAGCAGCAGCACAATCAGTTGTGTTGTACTGGCAACAAACTCCCATGGATGCCACTGCAGGGCCTGGGGGTCCCATGGGTACTGAGGGGGTGCAGGGACCCCATGATGCCACTAACTTGCCACTGATTCTAATTGATTCTAATTTGATTTTCACTATATGCATTATCCATGCTGTGAGCAATATGGTGACCCTGGACACGACTCTTTGTTGTGTTTTTGCAAATTCGTATTAATTCCACCTAAACGTGAGAAAGAATTTTTCTATGCAGGTGACCACACACTGGAACAGATTGCCCAGGTTGTGGAGTCTCACCCACTTGTGATATTCCAGGATTGTCTGGACACAATTCTATGCAATCTGTTCTGGATGACCCTGCTTTAGGAGGGAGGTGGGACCAGATGACCCCGCTGTTGTCCCTTTCCTTATCCACAATGTGATTCAAATTTGTTTTCACTAATACCTTTGCCAGTGATTCACCAACACATAGTGAGTAGAAGGGGTCTCCCATGCAGTGAGATTTCTTCATATGCTGGACACCATCTCCTGGAGAAATGCATGGCAAAGAAAGGAGCTGGATGAGTGAGCTGGGGCAGACCTTGATAGGGCTTTTTCCATTCCAGCTTACTGGTACACCAGGAAAAGGTGGGCTGCCTGTACAGGCATCCCCTGTGGAGCTCTGCCACAGGGCCCCTCTGTCTGGCTGATGTCCAGAACAGGCACTGAGTGCTTCTCAGCCTCCAGCAACACAAAGGAATATTTTATATATATTCTGTTCTATACCTTTTGTCATGACATGTTAACACTCTGTGGTTCATGCATTTATTCTGAACCTGCTTCCCTGTTGCTCCAATAAGCCAAACTATTCATGAAACTGGATTGTGTAAGTTCTCACGGAATATGACCACACTTAGTGTCCAGTTGGTGATACAGAGAGGGGCGATGTAGGCACATGTGGCGGGGGTGTGAGCAATGGAACAACTTTTGGGGTGAGGTAAGGGGAGAGAGATCATTCAACAGTTAAGTCATGGGCAAAACACTTGACTTGGGAAAATTAATTTTAATTTATTACCAATTAACAACAGAGTAGGACAGCATGAAATAAGAGAATCAGTCAGGAGTGGAGCCCAGATAGGCAAGGGCACCAACCTCTGCAGTGCTGGGGTGTTCCAGAGACTGCTGATGACACTTAAGAAATCCATAGTGTGCCAACGAGTGTTGGGATGCTCAGTGATGCTGTTGAGCACCAGGGCATGTGCAGGGGCCTGTAGGTCAAAGCCGGCACCAGGACTGGGAGTGCTGATGCCAAGCAGGTGGATTTCAGGGCAGGCTCAGCATCCATCAAAGACTCCCAGTGCAGGAGTTACTGGTGTTACTGGGCGGGAGGATGTAGACCCTGGGTCTGTATGTGAGATGGCCACAGGCTGGAGTGTTTCCCAGGGCTTTTCCCAGCAGCTCCCAGAGTGCTGCCTCACTTCTTTAAGTGCCTCCAGTGTCACAGTCCCACTGCTCAGGAGTGGAGCTCACTGTAGGAGTGAAGCTGACAAAGGTCTAAGCATCCCCTCCCAGTGCTGGGAGCCTGTAATGTATTGTCGGAGGAGCATCTCAAAGGGCCACCCAGCCTGCTCCTTCCCAGCACATTCTTGGCCCTCCACCCCATCTATTCAGTTCTGTACTCATGTGATCAGTGCTGCTCCCCATGTGCAAGGCTCTGTACCCCCTTTTGCTCAGTGCTGCACCCTTCCACACTTGGCCACACACCTGTACACTTTGTGCTGTGCTCCATGTTTGGTGCTGCGCTCCATGTTTGGTGCTGCATCCCACATACTCGGTGCTGCACCCCATGTACCTGTTGCTGCACCCTGTGTGCCCTGTACTGCTCCCCAGACCTGCCTCTACCCCTGCAGGGGTGTAGACACACCTGGATCCCTTCTCAGATTTGGGGGTACAGAGTTTTGGGACCTGGGAGCCCAGAACATGGATCCTCCCAGCTTCACCCAGGGACTTCTGCCGCAGTTTCCTCCCCAGTTCACGCACCTAGCGCAGATGGGGACACCCAGTGGTGACAGGAATGTGGAGTGGGTCATCCCCTGCTACTGCTTTGGTGAGCTGAGTGGCAAGGGGTCCCCAGGCTCCAGGTCCATGTCCCACCTTACCCCCAAGCCAGCCTGGGCTGTGCTGTGGCTCTGCACACCCAGTGCTGCACGTGGCCCAGGACAAAGGGCCCATGGGGACACAGGACGGACTCTGGCCGGGTGACGCAGGGGCAGTGATGCAGCAGGGCTGGGGCACCCTGGCCACTTCTCCCCTGCACCAGGTGCCATTTGCAACCCCTTGTCACTAGTGTGCCCATGACACGATGGCATGCAATGGCCCAGCCGTGGCCAGCCCCCAGCCGCTGACCCGTGTGGCGGCACAACCCCTGGCAACACACCCCAGCTTCCCGTGCCGGCTGACCCACTGCCCTGGGGCTGCTTGTGGCCTCTGACCACTGAGCTGTGGTTCCTGCTGGGCAATGATCACCTCAAGATGGGAATGGGCACTGGCGTTCACCCTGCTCAGGGCACACGTGTGCCCCCAGCATGTGCATGTGCATATGGGGCTGTGTGCATATATATTCAGAGGGCTGAGCACTAGCCATGTGCAGGGGTTCACCCCCGCCTGCGTCACCCAGACTGGAGGTGCCGGGGGGACCCAGCAGGACCTCCTGGAAATCTCCTGGGACCTTGCAGGATCCCCTGAGCTGCCACCACTCAATTGTTGATGCTGGTGCCATGGTTGATCCTGGTGGATACTGGTTTCTGTTCCCATGCGTGGCCCTTGCTGAGGCCAGTGGGTACCCCTGGGTTGGTGCTGTTGCTGGGTGCTGGTCTCAACCAGTGCAGGCACAAGGCCCATATGTGATGTCAGTTCAGAGCTGGAGTGGGACTGAGCCACACTGGAGTGCCAGCCCAGTGGTCAGCAGCTCAGTGCCTGCCTGGGCTGGTGCAGCACTGTTGCTGTGCCTGGCACAGGCTGGTCATGCTGGAGCTGAGCAGAGCTGTTCCACATGTGGGCCAGACCTGCACAGACGCACGCCCATGCCAAATCTTGTCGGGCTATGCTGGAGCCCAGCCTGGGCCCTCACACGTGCTGGGCTGTGCCCGTGCCACACTGAAGCAGAACCCACATTGGTGCCAAGCCATGCCAGATGTGCCCAAACCCAGTCAAGGCCACACCCGTGCAGGGCTGAGCCAGACGAGGACAGGGCAGAACATACATCTGCGTCAGGATGTTCCACACCAGTGCTGAGCCGTGCCAGAGTCGGGTCAGCCCACTGTCGGGCTGGGCTGTGCCGGTGCCGGGCTGTGCCGGTGCTGATCTGTGCCGGGCCGGGCTGGTGCTGGTGCCGGGCCATGCCATGCCATGCCATGCCATGCCATGCCATGCCATGCCATGCCATGCCATGCCATTCCGTTCCCGGTGCCGGTGCCCACCCGGCCGTCCCTCCTCCCCGGGAGACACAGAGCGTGCACGTGGTTCTCAGGCGCGGTGCCCGCGCGGAGGGGCGGGGCTGGGCCCGGGCTCGGCGCTACCCAATGGCGGTGCGGCCCCGCCNAGGGGAGCGGGGTAGCGGGGTAGCGGGGCCGGAGCGGCAGCGAAGCGAGACCGTGGTTGAGGCTTCTCGGTTAGCGCGGCCCGGCCCAGCCGGTGAGCGGAGATGACGGGCAGGCGCGGACACACACATGGCGGCGAGAGGGGGCGGTGGCGCGCGCGGGAGCGGCCGTTACCGGCGGCGGGAAGGGCCGGTATCCGGTGCTCACCCTGCTAAGCTCTGTCTTTCCCGCAGGATGAAGAGCGGCGCAGACCATGGCGCGGCACCCAACCCCCAGCCCCTACGCCCGGCGGGCCCGTAGGACGTCGCAGCCCCCCCGAACCCTATAGCGATCCCTCTATTTAATTTTATACCTAATTTATTAACCCAGCGCCCCGCCATGGAACCGACCTCCGTGGTGCCCACCGCCCCCATGGCTGACTTCCTCTGGATGCTGGTCCTGGGATTCATCATTGCCTTCGTCCTGGCCTTCTCTGTTGGTGCAAACGACGTGGCTAACTCATTCGGCACGGCTGTGGGCTCGGGGGTGGTGACCCTGCGTCAGGCCTGCATCCTGGCCAGCATCTTTGAGACGGTGGGCTCCGTCCTGCTGGGAGCCAAGGTCAGTGAGACCATCCGGAAAGGTTTGATTGATGTAGAGATGTACAACTCCACACAGGAGCTGCTGATGGCAGGTTCAATCAGCGCCATGTCTGGTAAGGAGCAGGGAGGTCACAATGTAGGAGCAGTATGTCCCAGGGTGCCCTGGTGATGGCTTTCTTAGTAGGCTGCTTCTTCTCCAGGATCTGCTGTGTGGCAGCTGATGGCTTCATTCTTGAAGCTCCCCATTTCTGGTACCCACTGCATTGTTGGAGCGACTATTGGCTTCTCACTGGTGGCCCAAGGGCAAGAAGGTGTGAAGTGGTCTGAGTTGCTGAAGATTGGTAAGTCCAGCTGGCAGGACCACCCCAGCCATGGACCCCATGTGTCCCTGGGCTTCCTTTTCCAGCAGCAGAATGCTGATTGTGCCTCCTACTTTCTAGTGTTGTCCTGGTTCATCTCACCCCTTCTTTCGGGCATCATGTCTGCTATCCTGTTCTTCCTTGTCCAGAGGTTCATCCTCTGTAAGGTAAGGTCTATCTGCCCTCCTTTCTGACACTTTGGGGCTCTTGGCTGCTCTCAATGGACTCGTTGGTTGGCTTATAGTCACCAGGACTTCTGGCACATCCTGGAGTGCATGTGCTGGCACCAGGGGAGCCCTTTGGGAGCTCAAGAGGTGAGAAAATGGGGCTTGCGGCCACTCCACAGACTGGATCTGGAGGGTTTTGGGGCATCACCTCCCCTCTGAAACATGGGAGTTGTCTTGCTGGCTTCAGCAGGAACAGCCCTCTTTCCCAGTAAAGAAGTAGCCCAGAATTAATAAGACCAGTGCTGTCATTTGGGCTTTTCCAAAATCGTGCTGTAAGGATTTTTCTCCTTGAGGTGAGCTGTAGGTGAAGGTGGTGATCCACAGCCATGGCTTTTCTAAGCTGGAAGGGACAGAATTGTTCCTGGGTCCAGTGAAAACGTGTTCCTTCCACCTGGGACCCCAGCTATGCAGAGAAACTCCAGCATTTTTTTCTGCATATCTGAGGTTAAATTCCTTTAAGTTTTACCTCTAACGATTTAAGAGATGTTAAGATCTTATCACTGACAGCCCTTTATAACAACTCAGCGTCACCACTGTCACAGTAACCTTGCGTAACCAGCCTCCCAAAGTGGGGCTGGCCCTGTCATGCTCCATTCTGGTGCTGAACAGTCCAGTTCCTTCGTGCTGCTTGGCATTCAGGATGGCTTGGTTTGCTTGTCCTGATGCCAAATCCAAATTGCTGGGCAGCAGTGGGGATTAAGTGCTCCTGCTGCTGGGGTGAGGGCTTTGCTGCCAGGTGTGTGGTCAAATAAACTCTTTTGTGAGTAATGGAGTTTTTAGTTTGTCCAAGTCAGCTGGAGAAGGGTAAAAGTTTTGAAGTTCTTGAGGAGTTGAAAGAATAAGTGGAGGTGGCAGTTTGGGGAGCCAGGGAAAGGGTTCAAAAGCTAGGTAGAGATGAGTTGTTCCAGGCTTGAGAGTGTTGGAACCCTTGGCTGGGCCTGCCCTAGCTCTCTGGGAAGCCTTGTGGGACCCAGGTATTGTGCTACCTCCTGACCTCCCAGCTGGGGGGGCATTTGTCTGTGGGTTGTTCCCTAAAGGCTCTTGGGAGCTGTCATCTGTAGGTGACTGAGGGCAGAAACCCCTTCTGGAAAGAATCTGTTGCTAAGCTGCTCTTTGGCTGCTGCACAGCCCCCCAGTCTACCTCTCTAACAGCACTGATATGTGTTTTCCAGGCAGATCCTGTTCCCAACGGCCTGCGAGCTTTGCCTGTCTTCTATGCTTGCACTGTTGGAATCAACCTCTTCTCCATCATGTACACTGGGGCGCCCTGTAAGTGCACAGCAGAATGCTTCAACCTGAATTTTGAAATTCTTTCTAAAGCCTCCATTAAATGCACGATTTACCCCTTTTTTGCTTTACAGGGCTGAGATCTCCTAGAAGGCGGCTGGCCTGTGCCGGTTACAGAAGGCGGCAGGCTAGCCTGCACTGTATGGGCTAGGTAGTTGCCCAACCAAGGAGACCTGCTCAAACTAAACTACTCCAGACCTTTCTCCTTAGACTTCCCAGGACTGGTCAATAACATGACTTCCCCTTCCCTTCTCTTATCTGTGCTAAAACTCAGGTATCTGCTGGCTGTTGAAGAGACTCTTCAGGCTGCTGCTAATGGGGCTAGGAGCAGGGATTGGGGCTGCACCTTCTGTTTCATCCTGTCCCTAGAAACAAGCTAATTACTCTTGGCAAGAAGAGTTGGCCTGTGTGCTGCAGCATCTGAGCTTCAGTTGGAAAAGCCAAACTACGATGCTGTGTTGCAGGGGACAGGTCACAACCAGGACTAAGAGAGGGCTCAACAGGGACAGGTGGATTTGCCCGTGGAGCCAGAGGCTCTGTCACCTCTGTTGTTTGCTGGGATGACTCGGCCTGAGCTGTTTTTTGTTGTGAGCGTGGGTTTCCTGTTGTGAAGGAGCCTCTGGAGGTGGGATGCAGGCTGGCAGTGCTGGCTTTGGCAGGGTTTGCTCTGTAAACAGTGGCTAGAAAATTTTTTTGAGGGATGTCAGCTTCCCTTTCCGTGGGCTCTCCAACATGGGGGAGAGGAGGACAGGCCTGCAGTGGTGCTGCTGGGGGCACTGGGGCTGCTCCAAAATCAGTTGATCACTTGGCATGTTCAAAGTGGATCTGTGTTTATCCTGAGCCCTGAACTGGTGAGTGAGCTCTAGGTTGCTTGAGCACAGGATTTGCAGGCAGACCTGTGCCTGGATGAGGTGTTTGGCCTGCTTCAGGAGCAGTAAATCACTGCCTGCAGCAGCAAATGCAGGGTTTGGATAGTCAAAAGCACCTGATGCCATACCTGGGGTTGCGTGATGCCAGTCCTCTGCTAAAGTCAGGCTGCCTGTGAGAATGCTCCTAAGTGGGTCATGTATCACCTCAGATGCCATGAAGCCTAAATTCCCATTGACTCCTGGAGCAGAAGAGCTGCTCTCCCCAATAGCTAGAGGAGCTGGTGAGCTCTGGGGGGAGCAGCTCAAGCTTCTGTGTCTTCTCCAGAGCAGGGAAGCAGCATTGTCGCTGCAGCAGCCACACTGGGAGCTGTTTTTTCCTTTGACATTGCAGCAAATGAGGAGACAAGAGCTGTGTAGAGCCTGGGGCATGCACCACTCTGTGCAGGATTTGGCTGGGGGAAGGGGCTGTGAAGGGTCAGCTGCTGATGGGCATATGACCCGTGGGGCTCAGAGAGTATATCTGGGGTCTTAGCATGGTCAGTGATGCCTTTCCAGCAATGTTTCTCCCTGGCAGGTGGATTAGTTCAGGGCCATTGCAAGTGATGGACTCCCTCTGCCTGGGAAAACCAAAGTCCTATATTGAGGAGGGTTTTGCCTAGATGTTTTCAAAGATCTGTTGTTTTATTTCCTAGTGCTGGGCTTTGACAAACTTCCTCTGTGGGGTATCCTCCTAATTTCGGCGGGGAGTGCTGTTGTCTGTGCTCTTGTCGTCTGGTTCTTTGTATGTCCGAGAATGAAGAAGAAAATCGACCGTAAGTACCGTGTCCCTCTGCAATCCTGGGGGAAGGGCACACTCTGGCTAACCAACTTCTCTTCCCAGTGGGAGATCCCATTAGCTGTGGGGCTGTTACTGGCAGAATCCTCATCTTCGCTCAGAGATTAACCTGCTCCGAGTCACTGGGACACTCATCACACTGGGCTCTGCTTGCTCCCAACCCAGGCACCCAAAACCCCAGCAGGAGCAGCTGCTGTGCTGCTGAGCAGTGTGTGGGGCTGATTGATCTGTGGGGTGATCTCTCCTGGAGCTGTGGGCAGTATCAGACAGCTTGTCCCAGTCTAACAGAGGAGAGAAGGCAAGAGACAATGTGCCTGTTGTAACCTTTAATCTTCACATACCTGCTGAGCAATCCTTGGCCTGGCTGATGCAGATCACAAGTTTAAAGCTGATGAAATCCTTTCCCTGTAGCAAAAAACCCCAAAACACTATTGAAAGTCATCCAAAGGATCAGCCCTGAGCTCTGTCTCCAGAGCAGTGCTTGGAACTGCATGTGGTCGTGAATATCAATGATGTGTGCAAGCTGGGGCCTTGGGAATTGGTGATGGGGGAATGTCCTTGTGCTGGTGTAATTGGGGTGTGACTAACAGCTTTATGGCTGCTCTTGACAATCCTCCAGCTGTTTAACTTAACTCCTGCCTGTGAGGTGGGTTCTTCTGCCTGTCAGACATGCTCCCTGCCTGCCCACAGCATCCCTGGGAGGAGGTGGGCATGCAAGGGGAGATAGTTCTGCTGGGACTGGCTGCCAGGATGAAGGATTGATGCCACAACCCAGCCCTTGAAGGAAACAAAGTGACAGGGAAATGGTCATGTTTGTGACAAGAAGGTGGTTTTGGTTGTTGTCCGAAGGAGCTGACCTCATGTTTTCACCTGGAGAAAACACGCTTTTCCTGTTAGAGGCGGAGGAACAGCCTCAGCTTCCACAGTTGGGTGCTGCTGGCTGGGCTCCCCAGGGTGGACAGGAAACCAGGCTGCCTTTGGGAGGTGGAGACCAGCTCCTGTTTGGGTTTGTCATCCACCAGTTGAAGCTGGAGAGGAGCCCAGGCTGGAGCTGCTGGGCTCTTCTGGGCGCCTGTCAGCTTCAGGAGTCATAGACTCCAGAAGTGGGTCCAGAGCATCCCACTGCCCACAGGGATGGGACAAACATGGCCTAAAGAGGAACCTCTGCACTAGACATTACTGACATAAAAGTCCCATAATGGTGTTCACCACACCCCGTGTGGGTGGGGGGTGTCTAAAAATAGGGGATGAGCTGGCTTAGATGGTTTGGCTGTTGTGCCCAGGACAAGGTCTGACTGTCCAGCAGTTTCCAAAGTTCAGGATGGGGAGGAGCTGTAAATTTTATTTGGCTGCCATAAATCTGAGTGGCAAGGGATGTGTGGCCTTGCTGCTGGCATTGGGTGTAGTGGTGAAAAGGGGTTTGATGGCAGCTGCCCCTCTTCACAGGAGAGATAAAATCAAGTCCTTCTGAAAGTCCTTTGATGGAGAAGAATGTTTGCCCAAAAGAGGAGCAAGAGGAGGCCAAGATGCCCCTGGGTGATGCCAAGGGCCCTGCTGCTGATGCAGGGTCAGCCATTCTCCCGCAGGCAGTGCTGGAGGAGAGGATGGTCTCCTTCAACTTGGGGGAGCTGGAGGAGGCCCTGGAGCAGGAGAGGCTTCCCAGCCTGGACCTGAAGGAAACAAGCATTGACAGCGGTGAGTAGCAGGGGATGATACGGGTGGTAAGACTTCCCCAATGCCAGGCACCCCTTGGTGCTAACCTTTTCACCTGCTGTTCCTACTGGCAGGAGCTGTGCGGCTGCCCAATGGCAACCTGGTCCACCTGAGCCAGGCAGTGGGCCACCAGCTGGGCTCAGGTGGGCAATACCAATACCACACTGTGCACAAGGACTCTGGTCTCTACAAGGAGCTGCTGCACAAGCTGCACCTTGCCAAGATGGGGGACTGCATGGGGGACTCAGGGGACAAGCCCCTGCGGCGCAATAACAGCTATACTTCCTACACCATGGCTATCTGTGGCATGCCCCTGGACTCTCTCCGTGCCAGGGATAGTGAGGAGGGGGAGAAGCTGAGCTGGTCTGTGGTGGACACTAAGAAGAGAGTCCGCATGGACAGCTATACGAGCTACTGTAACGCAGTGGCGGATGCACACCCAGCTGCAGACGTGGACCTGAACACAGCCCAGGCAGAGCTGGGTGCCAGTGACCACAAGGGCAGCAGTAGCTCCCTGGAAGAGTGGCATGAGCAGGACAAGCCTGAGGTGTCCCTACTCTTCCAGTTCCTGCAGATCCTCACGGCCTGTTTTGGCTCCTTCGCTCATGGTGGCAATGATGTCAGGTCAGTGGAGTTAGTGGAAGCCAGGGAGGCTGGTAGCTGGGGCTAGTGCTCACACAATTATGGAATCACAAAATAGTTTGGAATGGAAGGGACCTTAAATATCATCTTGTTGCAAGCCCCTGCCATGGACATGTTCCTCTTGAACAGGTTGTTCCATGTGCCATCCAACCTGGCCTTGAACACTTCCAGGGATATTCTATCTTGCCAAGAGCCTTTGGCCATCTAGACCAGATCACCTTTCTCTTCCAGCAATGCCATTGGGCCCCTGGTTGCACTCTTCCTGGTCTATCAGACGGGCGATGTGGCTACCAAGGTGGCAACTCCCATCTGGCTGCTTCTCTATGGGGGTGCAGGGATTTGCATTGGCTTGTGGGTCTGGGGAAGGAGAGTCATCCAGACGATGGGGAAGGACCTGACTCCCATCACACCATCCAGGTAAGGGCTACCATGGAGCAGAGGGATTGTTCCAGGCAGCCTGAGAGCTGCATTCTGCTCCAGGAGCCCCTCTCCCTTCTGTCTTGGGCATTTCAGTGGTGGAGCTGGGGTGTGTGTAGCTCCAACAGCTTGCTGCATCCTGGGGGGTTCATCTGGGGGTCTAGAGAGCCAAGCTGTGCTGCCTTGAGCTGTGCTGCCTTGAGCTGTGCCTGCTGGGTGTTTTAGGGTATCCAGTGCCCCTATTCTGCTTTCTGTCTCTGCAGCGGCTTCAGCATTGAGCTGGCATCAGCATTGACAGTGGTCATTGCTTCCAATGTTGGCCTCCCAATCAGCACAACCCACTGCAAGGTAGGAGGGGTAGCCAGGGATATGACTTTGGCTCAGTGTGAGCTTAGTGTTCCCAAATCCTGGTGCTTGTAGGGCTGAGCTGTGTGGGAGCCCTCACTCTGCTGCTGGCCACTGTCAGCTCCCAGCTCTGCTGCTGGCATCTCAGTGTGAGGTGGCAGTGGCTGCCCAGTCTCAGGGTGGGTCCCTGGGGCACTTGGGAGAGGATGGGAGAATAAAACTCCTTTCATGGTCCCCTAGGCTCTGCCAAGAGGTTGTGGGAACCCAAGTGCTGTGGGGTTCTGGTCCTGCCACCCCTCTGGGGTGGCAACTCCTTGCCCTGCACTTCTTGCCTGTGCTCTGTGAGGTCCCCACAAGCTGGAGCAGGACCCAGGGCTCTGGCCTGGGGGATAAAGGAGTGCATGTTCGAGGGCTGCAGATGCCTGCTCTGGTGCTGAGCAGTGCCCTAACTCCTTGGGCAGGTGGGCTCAGTGGTCTCAGTGGGCTGGCTGCGCTCCAGGAAGGCAGTGGATTGGCGCCTCTTCCGAAACATCTTCATGGCGTGGTTCGTCACTGTCCCCATCTCCGGCCTCATTAGTGCTGCCATCATGGCTGTTTTCAAGTTTGCTGTCCTGAAGGTGTGAGGGCACCAGGGCTCCCACTGCTCATGCTTCCCACTGCTGTCCTCCCTCAAGGAGCCACTGAGACTCCCTGCTGTGGGGTGACGGCTGCGCCCATCTGCGCATAGTGCTGTCACTGAAGTATCTTTTTTTTTTCTTAATATAACTGTCTTGATGCTAATATTGGGGGGGGGTGTGCTGCCATGGCTGTATCTGCCCCCAGGTGATACACCCTGATCTGCTGTAGCTGTAGATAAGCAGTTACTGGGGGTCACTTTCCCACTTGTACTCATCCCCTGGTAGTGATTTCTTGGGGGAAGGACAGAGGATGGTCCTTGCCTGCCCTGGAACAAAGGGCTGGGTCGTCGTGGGGTACCCTTCGTGCAGGCTGTGCAGCGTTCAGCTTTGCCTGCCTCCATTGCCATAGTGCTGTGGACACCATCCTGCTCGGGGCCCTGGGGACTGCCCTCTGGCCTCCTGTCACTGCTGCTACCTCGGACTTAATAAAGATTTCCTTCGTATGCCAGTGCTGCCCGTGGTTCTGGGGATTTGGAATACGGTGGGGGCCAGGTGCTGTCCCATAGCCCTCCCTACCTGGGCCCTGTGCCCTAGGAGGGAGCTGGGGGCAAAGATGAGTCCCACGTGCCCCCTGTATCATGGGAGGAGCTGTATACAACCCTGCGCAGGGGTTATCAGGGCCCTACACCTGGGGGCGGCTGCCCCTGCCATCAGCCCCATCCCCAGTGTGGGGGGATGTGTGCGTGTGTATGTATGTCCGGCCGTGTGTCCATCCCTCCACAGCTCTGGGACGACAGTTGCTCTGCCGCCCTTCCATGTGCCGCGGGATACTCCCTCCTGCCTGGGTCAAGGCCGGTTCAGAGGCCCCGCGTCACGGGCCCCAGAGTGTCGCAAGAACCTCGGTGGGGGCTGCCGGGAGTGCTTGGGGGAGGGGGACGGTCCCATGGGGTGACACACGTAGGTTTCGGCAGGTGCTTTATGTGTTGCATAGGGACGCTAACGCAGCGCCGTAGGGCGGGGGTCGCTGTGTCCCAGGGGACGTGGGCGCTCCATCCTGTCCCGATCTCCCCCTGTTGTGAGGCTAGGGTGTGTTCGCCCGGTCCCCGCCGCCGCCGCGGCGTCCATCCATCGGGGCGGCTTTGGGGCGGCGGCGAGGCCGGTCCCTGACCGTGGTTAATGATTCGCCGCCGGGCGGTTCCCGCTGCCAGCGGCGCCGCTGGGCAAACAGCAGGTCAGGTCTCTGGGCCCGGGGGGCGGGGGGACACGACAGGGGCAGCATAGTAGCACGGGCGAGGCACGGGGAGCCC